>CM017445.1:7206771-7459080 GCA_007726485.1 Eragrostis curvula | reverse complement strand
TTCCGGATCTACCTTGTGTCCTATTTTGTAGTAGTTGGTTTTAGGTTATCGTTAGAATCTGCTATGCTTAGGGTCTAGCGGACGGTAGAAGACGAGTGGTAGGTCCCACTCGCATGATAGGAATCACCTTGAATTGTACTAGAAAGATTTAGGATTTGTTAAGACCGGACGGGGAATTGTTTGTATAGGATGAATGGAGAAGGCTGGGCCTTCACGGTTGTAGCCCCGTCTGTGTCGGTTAAGGACCGTCCGTTGTTGGCCCTGTTGAGCAAGTTCGAACCTACTGATCACATGCAAGTGTTCTATGGGCCTAGTAAACCGAGTAGCTTAGCAATCGTGGGGACGACATCGGCGCCTGCTGCTACGGGGGAATGAGGGTAGCCACTCACAGACGACGGCTGGGTCGGGTGTTTTGTGGGCCCAAGACTTTCGCCGGGAGCAGCAGATCGAGTCGGCCTTGCGGGGGCTTTGTAAAAGGTTGCCATATGTGGCCTTTGTGCTGCATATGTCGTGTGGTCAGGTTTCTCCTGCAGGATGTACATCGATGCCGCCGCTCTCGGTCAAGAGCAACCTTGTTCACTGAGTCACATCGTAGTGTGATATGATTGATGATGATGACTAGTACTGTTATATTTATATCTCATTACTGTTATATTGCTTATCTGATGTATTGTTACTTTATATCTGTTTCAGAGATAAGTGCACTGTTTTACTAGTTAAGTACTTAATCTGAAATAAAACTTAAAAGTAAGGACCAAGTAATTAGTGCGGTTTATGCTAATGAGCCAGCCTACCCCTAGTAGCCTTTGCATTCTAGGAGTCGGCTGTAGTTAGCCACGTTGACGGGTAAGTCTTGCTGTGTATTAGTTGCTCAGGGTTTGGCTCTTTATGTTTTATGCAGGTTTGTTCTTGCTTCCGCTGATCTTTGGTGGAGCTTTCAGCAGGTCCACATCGCAGGGCTTCGATGTGCGGCTTTTGTATCGTCGAGAGTAGTAGTTATTTATTTATCTTTAGACTTCCGCTGTGGACTCTCGTGTTTTAAATCACTTGTACTTGATGTAATAACTTAAAGATATAAAATTTGTGCTTTTTATGTGATGTACTGTTGCGTCTGTTCATCAGCGCGAACCGACTCGATCCTGTGAAAAGCGGAAACGCTTCACGGCACGCCACGGCTTGCCAGAGCGCCGTGGTGCAGGAATCCTGTCGCCGATACTCCTCTATTGTCACCTTCTCCCATTGTCCTCGACGACGATGTTACCGACCTACCGCTGCACCTACGCGGTCCTGACTCCCCGTGCTCGCTCGCCATGCCAGAGCCTGCCTTTGCAGCTATGCAAGCATCAAGAAAGAAACTGGGCGGTCGCGACGCCGTGGCGCCCGTCCAGCACACCAGCCGTGACCGACATGCATCATCAGTATGCACGCCATGGCTCATCACAGCGCCGCCGATCGAGTTCAGAACGACTCCGCCGGCATGCCGTTGCGCCTTCGGTGTCCCGTCAGTCTTGCATCACACCGTGGGCTCTTGCGCCACATGCTTGAACCGCCGACGCCTGCGTATGGCTCATGGAAATCAGAGATCTACGTATTGAACCATGCATCCCACGGTGGCCAGACACCGTGCGGGAGGGCTACTGGCCGCCAGACGCGTTCCATGCCCTGCTTTTTTCCCAAAGGCACTTGGGCTCATGAAATTTTTTTTTTCGAGCAATTACTTGGGCTCATGAATTAACCCGATCCTCTGTTTACAACGACTGAAAAATAGGCTTCATATTGATGCTGGCTGCGCACCAGATACCAGCAGGCGTTCTGCAATGGAACACTGACAAAAATGTGTTTACTCCTGTTTACCAGCTACCCCTCAGATTAATTAGCTACTGAAGCAAAGTATAGAATTGTCATCCTAGCTAATGTAAGTAAGCAGAGCTTATTTGTACCTTATTTATGGACTTATTTATGCGATAATTTTATTTATTTATACATGTAGTCTGTGGTAATGTGCTATATATATATATATATATATATATATATATATAAAGGACCGTGCTAACGCCCGCACGCGCAGGCGTTAAGCATCCCGCACGGCCGGCCGTATTTGGAAAAAAGTTGTCCGCGTTTTCCTATTCTGGGAGTTTTTTTGTCCGGTAGCGTGTTTTGCGCCAGCGCGCAGTGGGCGCTAGCAAACCGAGTGGATTCCACACGAAGAAAAAAAAAACACACTGCGCTTCCACGCATGATCTCCATTAATTTACTCAGATCCAAACTGAAAAGTATCAACAGAAAAAAAAACAAAGATGCTTAGGTATTTTCGCATGCAACCACGGCTTGCAATTGCATGCAGATTATCACTGACATCGCTTTTGCTCTGTACAGCAGATTTGCTTTGGAACCATAAACAGTACCGAACAAGTGAACCATAGACAACAGATAAGCTTGCAAATAACCATAAACAATGCATTTTTGTTGCAATTACAAAATTCTGGTTTGCATCTAACGCATTAGCTACTCCACAACACTTGGTTTGCTTAACAATAGTTACTCCATAGATTTGCCCCACATGTAGGGAATCTTGCGGTACTCTTATGGATACTAGGAAGACAATTTACAAGGAAAAGGTGCTCTGTCAATCACCTGAAAAAGAAACCAACAGATGTTGCTATAGTTAGGACTTTGCATATTTTTCGTTCATTTACAATCTGCAAATTCTAATTGCTTCAGTATTTTATTTGGATCAAAATGCTTTTGCATGCAAAGTAAATTACCAATTGCAATGAATAAAAATGCTTCCCATGTAACTAGGGAAATGCAAAATGAGATTTGAAACTTTGCGACCACCACCACCTGATGGTGAGGCATCATTTGAAGGTATGAACCCAAGTTTTAGTATGCAGGCAACTAGAGAATACTCTTTGGCCAGATTAAACAGAGTCATTGAGAACAATTCTAATGTGATTGGTCATGAGCTACCTACAGTTCTAGAATTAATGCTATCACTGGAAGAGACACATTTCCTTGTAAAAGTGCTTTCAATATGAAATAAAATGCTTTAAACATGTGAATTAAATTACTTCGTACGTATCAACACAAAGAGTCAGAATATTGCATTACTTACACAAGGAAATGGCATAATTCAAATATGATATTTTATAGCAGACATGGATGATGGATGATACACTGCAAACATATAACATTCAGTTTAAAAACTGCTTTCAGACGTTTAAGAAAACACATTAAAAAACACATTTCAAAACTGCTTTCAGGATGGACCAAAAATGCTTTTTAACATGTAATAACCGTACTTTTCCAATGTAGCAAAAATGCTTGTCAACTCGCAACAAAATGCTGTTAAAACTACTTTTAGAATGCAGCATAAATGCTTGTTAACTTGTACCAAAAGTACTTGCTGAATTTAACAAAATGCTTACTAAGGCCGAACTGTAAGAAATTGCATTCAACATGTATTTAAAGTGAGTATTAGTCTGCATTAAAGTTTCTTTCAGTATGTATTGAAACTTTAGAATTCTTATTAGTTGAAGTGTTAAAATAATTTCATGATATCCAAGAATGGTTGATCTGACACTTTAGAGGCAGATTTGAGTCTGTTGGGGCAGTGGTATCTCTGAGCCCATAATTTTGCGCTCAATGAGCCTTGCTAGTTGCTACTCTCACAGACCATTGATAATCAACTTCATCATTCTAATGCAATTCAAGTGGACTTGCCTACAATATCGGAAGTGTGAATTCCACAGAGGACATGCGTCTGGAGGCGCATAATGACAAGAATGCAAATACATGCATTTTTAGTGGTGGGGAGGAAAGTGGTAGTCCTACAGGGGTATAAATACCAAGCATCCTGCAGTATCATTAATGTTGGTTAGAACATCAACATACAAGGAGCTGGCTCTGTACCTAGAAGTGAATCATCAAACCAGTACCAACAAATATATGACCAAAAAAAGTAACAATACAAACAAAAATTTTGTTGGATGAAAACTAATCAGAAGGAATGCTTTAACGTCAATGCCATAGATTTGAAAAAATCCAAAATTACACACTCGAAAACTAGAAAATGCTTGAGAACCTCATCAAAAGTGCTCACTAGTGAGCACTAATATGCTTGGAAAACTGGGAATTGTTATACAATGCACTACTTATGAACACTGATATGCTTGGAAAACTAGGAGTTATCATAGAATGATGCAAAAAAAATATGTTTAGAGTTAAAATACCACTTGGTTCCTTCGTGAGGTAGAAGGTACATGTACGTGTGTACTTCCCCTCGCCATTACCTAAACAACAAAAAGTAAAACATAAGAATCCTAGTCAGATCCCAATTCAAGAAATAAAGAAAAAAGAATAGAATATCTCTATCTGTTCTATTACAGAGTAACTAAAAACACCATGAATCATGTACTGACAGTTGCATCTAAAATCTTATGTGTGGTAGCCAACCCAATCCCCAAAAAAGAGAGCAACAACTCTAGGGGGCACAGTCAGTGAAGAACATTCGAAATCAAATATACATTCCACGTGTCAGATTAACTGCAATCCTTGGTCTGCATTCATGGTTTCATACTTTGGTATTGAGTATAAACTTGAAAATGAATTCAGAATGCAACTAAATATAAATGGTTATGCAGAGTAAATGGTAACATGCACTACAATATGTTATAAGCTGGAATAATCAGCTAGGTTTCTCATCTACTTGTGAAAGGATACATAGTCAAAAGGTTAAGAGTCAGTACTCTGGCTATAGTTAGTGGCTATCGCCATATGTTATGCATGGACACACAATAGAAGGAATTTCACACAAATTCATTGGCAGCATGCTTACTAAATTCAGAGCATGAGCCACAGAGCGCCCTAACTACTGGAGAGTCCTACTCTTGAGGAAGACCAGACAGTGGGTTAGTAGCAAAGCATGCTCCATCTCGTGTGCCTACAGAGGGAACATCATCCATTTGTTG
Source organism: Eragrostis curvula (assembly GCA_007726485.1). NCBI lineage: Eukaryota > Viridiplantae > Streptophyta > Magnoliopsida > Poales > Poaceae > Eragrostis > Eragrostis curvula. The sequence goes on along the minus strand of CM017445.1, from coordinate 7,454,110 downwards.
TAGAAATAACAGAAGCCAGCTAAAAGGGAAGAAAATGTAGTGCAATATTTTTCAGGCTGTGTGATGGTAAGCATCATGCAGGGGCAAAATTGAGGGTCCTACATGTAATTGTGGAGAAGAAGTACTGGACTGAAACTGAAAAACACAGACATCCTAACTCAGCAGTGAAATGCATGAATTAAAATCACTTTTGGTCAGTAAAATGTAATCTGCCCTTGGGATGTAACCCCAATGATACTTTCACTATTATGTATCAGCACAATAACAAATAAAATCGACACCTCACAGCCACAAATGGCAATGAACCAGGCGAGTTGCTTAAAATTGTATCCTCGGGTGACATATCAACACAGCTGCATACCATCCCCGTACCATCCCGCTACCAACGACTCCAAATAACAGATTAATATCTCAAAAAATCGATTGATTCAAATGTATTGAAGAATCTAATGAAAGAGATACGGATGCATGGCAAGCGATAGAGAGAAGCCACAGTGGAACCAGCTCGTCACCGGGTAAGGTACTACACCAAAGCCTAGGAAATCACGGATCGACTACAGCAAAATCTCGATTCGAAACTGAAAAATGGTGGATCCATCCAGAACTAAAAGAGATAAGACAAGGATTCATACCAAGAAAAGCGGACGACCTCATGCCGGCGTTTGCAAACCCTAAGGGCGGTGGATTCCACCGGAACTGGTGCGGGTGGCGGCAGCAGTGGCGCAGGTGATGGAGTGGGGCGACAATTGGCTTGCCGCCGACAAGATGCAGCTCGTCCTGGCACGCCGTGCCTCCTCATCTCGCTGCTCGCTGCCGCTCCCTCTGCCCGCAGCTCCCGCGATCTCCACCGCGGCGCCCGTCGTCTGCAGCGCTCGATCCGGCCTCTGCTGCAGCTCCCGCCACCCGGGGCGACCACCCCGTCCTCCGCCGCCGCGCCGTGGTTGTCTGGTCCGCGGCGTCCCTCGCCGACAGCGCCGCCATGGATGGGGGCGAGGTAGAGAGAGAGAGAAACAACAGAGAAGGAACACGACGAAATGACGAAACGAAGTGGAAAACTGCGGTCACCAAAGCGCGTTCACATCGCCCTTCCTCGGTGGGTCCCGCGTGCTAGGGACGAAGCTACCGCCCGATTGAGATCGAGCGGCTCGTGACGCGGCCGTTCTGGACACTTAACGCGCGCACGCGCAGAAAGAAGCATTAGATACCCTATATAACTCCCCACCCCAGCCAACCAACCCAGCCACGTCACATCCCACCCAACCCACCAGCTGCCCAATAACCGGATCAAAACCTTGATGCACCAGCCCGAAAACCACCCAGGCTGCCCCCGCGTGGCAACAGAACCAGCTAATAAAAAAACCAGGAAAAAAACCGGACCAATTTTTACAAGCACAAACACATATTTAATGAAAGTGTAAATATTGCATGAATTTTGTGCTCACGCACGCACGGCTGCCATCAGAGCGCGGGCTTTCCATTTGACTCTCCGTGATTACCGTAGACAATTAAGGACATTTGATGGACCCTATATAACGAGACCAGTTTTTTCATTCATTGTCGTTGCAAATCCGGCGATTGAGGCGTGCCGATCTGCCTCGGCCTCTCGACGGCGGCGCCAGTGGCTTCGTCCATCTCGACGGCGACGGCCTCGTCTTCCCGGACGGCAGGCGTGCTAGCTCCGGGCATCCGTATCTCTACGGCGAGGTGTGCAGGTTAGTTTCGTCCACGCGACGGCAGCAGCAATAGTTTCGTTCATCTCGACGGTGGCGGCAGGTTTGCTTGGTTCTCCTGGACGGCACAGTCGTGCTTCTGGTAGCTGCGTTCCAGGCTAGGTACCTGGCAAGTTATTCAATTTCTTTTTACCTATTTTGCGATCTTGAACTTTCTAAACTTGCTGTTGATTTTGCGTTTATGACGGACAGACGGACCGGATTGGTTGACAGGGCCCGAGAAGAAATAGGAGGTGTAGCGATTCAAATATGCCGGTTCATTGATGTATTTGTTCTTGTTCAAACCGGCATCTTCTTCATTCTCCCGATGTAACGTTCTGTTCGTCCGTCATGATCTAGAAGCTCAAATTGAGCACCATGCTGGACGAGCTTCATTGCCAATGGATCAGGGGGAGGCAAGAGGCCATGATCGAGTCTAGACGATGGATCCCATCGTACTGTCGTTCTCGGCTTCGATCGAGGTGCAGTTGCTCCTGTATTTTCCATGATTTGCATACATCCACAAGTATTTGCATGTAGAGATAATATGTTTCCGGGCACCGTTGAAATTCTTGTTTACTTATTTTCGTTTGATTAATCTCAGAAAGGTTCTAATTCAGACCAAGAAGATGACTACTACTGCAATATTGACCGGATGCATTTGGCAATACTGAATATTTTTTCCCTGGAGAAAGAGGAGGGGAAAGTCAGCTACAAGACAATTTAAAGTATTCTCGAAGTAGACAATTTGAACACTGTATCTTACACTCAAATATACAAGTTTCATGGCACACATGTGCTTAAGTGTCTCAATAGTTTGTCTTCTCGGCAACAAAGCATGATGTAACATTATTCTCCTCTTCCCCTAAAAACAAAAAAAAAATTGTTGTCTTCTCAGCAACAAAGCAGTGCGCTCAAATTGTAAATGTTGATATAGTTTATGACAGGAATGTACTTATGTTTGTGATCACACACTGTACCATTTTATGGTCAGACTCAGACACGATGGGAGACGAAAAGCTAATTTGTTCTCAGCTGTAAATACTCCATTATATTTGACATCTGAACGATTTATCGTATTGGGCACGCTTATGTTTTCACTTAGTTACATAGTCATGGAGGACTATATGATGACACTACGCAGTCTCCACAAGGACTTTATGATCACACTTTATTAGTTTTTGTGACCGCCCTATTAGCATTTTATGATGGCAACTACTCCCTCTGTCCCAGAATACTTGGCATTCTGGCTCTGAACCAGATTCATTGAACATTCTCTGAACCTGGACAACCTGTCTGTCCAGGTTCATTGAACATTCCATGAATCTGGACACTAGAAAACACTCCCAGAACGCCAAGTAAACTGGGACGGAGGGAGTAATGAAGATTGGGTTAAATAGAAGTAGTACTTTCGTAATGTTCTCTCTGAGAGCAATATACCCATTTTAGTGATGTCAAAGGGTACCATTTTTTGACCGCTTGTTGTGGTTTGTGATTATACTTTGCGGCCATGATATCTTAACCTCTCTGACTATTCCACGCTCATCCATGATTTTATTTATGGATGCGGTATATTTAACTTTGCGATATCTCTGGTAACTTTTTACGACCACACATGATAGGGAACTAATTTTGAACTGAATGTTTGAAAATGTTTGTTGTCTGAATAATTTATTATCAAACTTGGTTAACCGGAGTCTCGTGAAGATTTTGCGATCAGACTTTGGTTGTTTTTGGAATTCCATTGGTGGGCATTTATGATCATAACTTACGGATTGGTTCAACTCTTCGATCACCATCTTTTGATACTTTGATTAAACCTATTATTTATGCTGAATAATTCATCTTATTGGGTGCACATGTTTATATTTAGCTGATCAGCGACAACAATCTTACGTCTTGGTTAACCACAAAGTCTCACGAAAATTTTGTGATCACACTTGGGTAGTTTTGCGATTCCATTAGTAAGCATTTATGATCATAATTTATATGGATATTGGTTTAACTCTTCAGTCATGATCTTTGGATATATTGATTAACCCTAATATTTACGCACCAATTTTTATTTGGATGATGATCAACGACATGTGCCTTGACCTTGAGCAATTGGTACAATCATATTTCCCAAATCCCACCTGCTGAACTGGACAGAGCCTAAAGGCAACGTGGAGAGAAGCAAAATTTGAAGCAGTGTGCTCACAAAAATATTACTTTTCTTGTCGCGATTAACACAATTTTATCATCCCACCTAGTGATTTCTGAGGATCTATAAACATCAGCACAATTTACGAAAAAGATAAACATATTTTTATGACTCTATGGTAATATCTTGTGATCAAGGCCTTTCGAATAATTCACCAACTAAGGTTTTATAATGAAACTTCTATGTTCTTACAAATCAATTTTTTTTTTTATCTCACTTTGTTCATTTTGTGATTAACCGATAGCATTTTTTGTCACAACCTAAAGATGAAATTCCGATTCAACGATCTGCTCAAAATGCAAACATTTCACCACATTTTGTGATGAATCCTACTATCTAATAAACACTGGTTCAACCAAGTTTTTGTGACAACATGTTTTATTTATTTCTTTGATCCTATGAGTTTGGTTGGAGCCCGAAATATTTTCTCATCCAGGAGCTTACATTATCTTGTTTGTAACCACACTTGCCTTGTTTTATATCTCAATATTCTCTGACAAGCTATTGGAAAGGCATCTCTTTTAAGAATTTAAGGTCACGCCTTTTTGATTTTATGATCACATATGTTACCGTTTTACGATCACAAGCAGTGGGACAGTTATTTTTGTGTCACCAATCAGTAACATTTTGCGATCAAAGATTTTCAAACTTCTCCCAAACTCAAGTTCTTATTATCAAATTTATGAGATTCTAGGAATCTATTTACTATTACCAACGTAGATTTTCATGATCCTGTTCTCCTAGGAAAGTTCAAACTTTTTTGTAACCATCTTACTTTTATGGCTTAGAATTGATAATTTTACAATCTGACCATCGCTAAGTTTTTCAGTCAAATTCAGTCTGTTTTTATGTTCGAAGTTCAGCACCTCAAGTCAATTTTGTAATTTACTGAAATTCTCCTCATGAAAGCTGTTCTTGTTTATGCTCACAGGTTCAATTGTATGACTCCCAGCTTGTTTTACGGTCACGGAACCTCTAAGATCAAGGTCATAAAATTCACCACGAAATAGCCTTTCGCGTTTATACACAACGCACAAGGTTGTAAAATTCGTCTTCCGTATCATATACAAGATTGTACAAGATCAGATGTGATCACAATTTGGAGTCCCGAATCCTCTGCAACCAAACTGTAAATATTTATCTATTCTGAAGCACGCTGTCATCACAAATTTGCGGCTGAAGCATTCTTCCAAATATTTTACTATGGTAACAACGATGCTACCTGAAGCATTTTCGGCTGAACATTCCAAATATTATATTGCCTTCCAACTTTGCCTCAATACGTGGCTCAATTAGCATTAACAACCGACAGCACATGAGCTAATAAGAGGGATCGGTGGAATAAACCGGAAGGCTGGAGGAAAAATTGCTGGTTTTTTATTGGCCAGCCCGCACCAAGGAAGGTGGTCCGGTTTGGTTTGGGCTCAGGGGGATGTCTGGGCGGGCAGCACCCAGGCTGGTCCGGGGTGTGATATAATATATCACACCCTGGGTGTGAATTAGCGCTGCCCTATATATATATATGCCATCGTTTTGGCATAAGACATACCATAGTTTTTATCTAACAGATGTAACCCATTGCACGACGTGGAGCCTATGGGATTATGCTCAACTCCAATCCCAATGGCCTGAGGTATAGGTAACTAATACCCCTGAAACTTATGCACTGTTAGTCTGTTACTTCTTCTCTTTCTAAGTTAAAAGAGAAGGCGCATATCTCCTGCCATTTTATCATTAAAAAAAAAAGACTGACCCTGAACCAGAGTACCGGACAGAAACATTTCTTTAGTCACAACTTATGGGCAAGCTAGCATAAAGATAGCTTAAACTGAGGTGGAATGGAAGAAGATAAATTCACCACCACACATCCAAACAGGGATATGTATTAGTACTCTGTTACTTATTTTAGTCCCTGATTTGCAGATCAATTATTACAGCATTAAAGATGAAAGATTGAGGCGACAAAATAGATGAAGTTTATAAATAGTGAGAGCATGCATGCATGCATGCGCAGACGCGAACTTACGGGCGGCCCTGGACGCCATCGACCATGAACGCCTGACGAAACGCTGGCATATTCTCCGCCGGCATTGCCACCATGGCGTGCACCGAGCCTGGCTCCCTCCCTGCCATGAGGCATGCCTCGCTGTGATAGCCAAGGCGCGCCCTCTCAATCCTCGCTGGCCTCCCAAAGCCTACATCTAGCTCGTACCCAAACCTTGGAATTCCCGACACGACAAACATGCGATCCCCCTGGTTGTCAGCTATGACCTCCGCCTTGTATTTTAGTGGATCCGCCTTGGCTTCCTTCACCACCTTCGTCAGTGTCCACAGAGCTCGGGTGATTCCGTTCGGTGCCGTCAGCTCTGACCCCTTGAGGCCTGCCTTGCAGAAAACGACGCAGTTCCCGGCATAAACTTGGTCCGCCGGTAGGGACATGAGCGTCGGCCGGCAGTCAACCAAGAAGAGAATGAACACTGGCTTGTCATCATCGGCACTGGATTCGCTGATGGCGCGGGAGAAGGAAACCCACCCGTGTGCCGCAATAGCAACGAAGGTGGACGGCACAAGCTGCTCGCCGACCGGGTTCGTAGAGGCGATGTGGCGACGTTGTTTCAGGTGTTGCAGTGCCGTCGCAGTGAACACAAATGTTTCTTGAATGACGGGGCGTTGCTGCTCTTCGGCTGTAGGATGTAGCTTCGGTTCCCTGATCTGTGAGATACATATGGCCGAAAAATTAATATTGCTTTTTAGATAAGTGAAATATATTTCATAAAGCAAATGAAAACATCAAGACAAGAGTATTCCTGCTCTTGATAAGAGTATATATTAATTCACCCACCCTGGGTAAGTTGGGAGTAAAGTGACGCAAGACCGCCCTGTTGAATTCCTCTTCACCGTCAAACCGGACAAGGTTCCTGTCATGTAGGGGCAACGGCTTCGGATTACTAGACCCGGACCTTCCAGTCGCAGCAGCAGCCGTCCAGGCATTCAGGAAGTGGAACAGGCCATGCCCATCCGCCACCGTGTGGTCCAACGCAAACCCAACCACGACGCCGCCCACGACCTGCGTCACCTGCACGGCCATCACGGGTGCCGGCAGAACATCACGTCGGATGTCCGGAACGAGCAGCCGGAGCGCCTCCGTGTCGAGTTCCTCCGCGTCCAGGAGGCCCTTGAGGCCGATGTCCGTCGACTCGGCCTCGATGAATGCGACACCACGGGCATCCGGGAAGACGATGGCGATGGTGCGGGACGATGACAAGTAGGTGAGCTCACCGGCAAAGGGGTGGAAGGATTGTAGGGTTTGGGCGAGCGAATGCTTCAGCGACTCGGCTAGCTCGGGGAACGACGCTGTGGTAGGCGAAGGGTACATGTAGACGTAGTTGAGCGGAACTTCCGATGACACGAACATAGCATCGAAGGGGGACAGAGGGAGTGGTGCCAAGTTGGTGGTGGGGAGGATCACTGTGGAGGTGCGGTGGATGCGGACGGATGACATCTTGTGCAAAGTTGTTCCCTTGCTGTAAGTAAGCTAATCGATCTTCGTGCCTGCAGGGAAAATAAAACATCGAAACAGATCACCCAATCAAATCGAAGAATTATGTCCAAGAACTCGCGGAACGTACGATGGATCACAACCAAGCAATCAATTAGCATTAAATTTAGCAGCCGGGGGAGATCAACGTACTTACAGCACGATGCTTGGATCTGAAGAATTAATATGTGCGCGCGGCGGGATAGCTAGATTAATTTCGCCGGTCTTCGATGGGAGTTTCTCGCAACGGAGGCGGAGGCAGGATCGATCTCAGCGGACAGGGAATTAAATGGGGCCTGATCAATGATCAGGGTGCAGCGAGGAGTGGGTTTTCGGTGCTGCGTCGTCTAGCTACCTGCTTAATTGACATCGACGACTCGATCGGCAACAGTGAGAAAGACGACGACCGTGGAGTACTGTGGCGGGGCCGGCCGGTGTGTCGGCGTGCGGCGCGCTCCTGATCGATGTGCCACTGGCGAAAACAATTGTGTTCACGGTGCTGCGGTTTAGGGCTCACGATACTCCACGGTGCTCCTGATCCATGGACCACTGCAAGATCGTTTTCCAACGTCGTGTACCGCAGCAGCACCATGCATCTTCCTCCGGTGGCTCACGATCTTTAGGGCTCATCGTCATTCTGATCTAATGATCACTAAAGGGGCAGCTTCTCCGTTTGGTATCTAGCTTGTTGCAAATTGAGTGCATCACGTGTCTTCGTATGCTCCAAAACTGGCCATGTATTTGCCTTTCCCCTGCAAGCTAGTTATAATAGAGCGGACAAAATTATGCAGACAACAACCACATGTTGTGAAAAGGATATGTAGAAATCTGGGGATTTACTTTAGATGACCTAGCCAGAATGAGAATTATACATGCATTATGTTAATCTCACAGTCACAAGAAAAAAAGGTGCCTACAAGATGACTGGGATAAAATAAAAATATCTGTGTGAAAGACAATTCCTAGCTACAATGTTTCTTATGGATACATGAGAAGTATGTTAAACATTTAGTGATATAATTTTTTTTTACAATATGAAAATATGTTGAAATTTTTTTAGTGATATTAGTTAATCAATTATTGTATGGGAACTTAACATGATTCCATAGGGATCAAATATAACACCCAACCCAAACTACGCCAAGTTCAATATAGTGTAGATTAATCAAAAAGCACATATGGATTTGACAAATTGGCTTGCCACTATTGCAAAGACTTCTGTTACATATGTTAAATAAATATGAGATGTTTCAAATAATTAATAACTTCCTTTATCCGTAGTTTGAGCAGAAATAAATATAAAAATATATATTTAACACTGCCTCAGTGTCCAACCCAAAAGTAACAAGAATGGACGAAATGAAATGTTTCAAATAATCAATGGCTTCCTTTACATATTGCAGTACGCAAGAATATTTCTTAGATTAGTGTTTCTGAAAGAAAAAAAAAGATAGAAGAAATGAACAACTATATAAACAATCCATGAAATGGCAAAAAAGAAAATATTTTTTCAACCAACACGAATGATAAAATTCAACACTAGTTCAATATTTTAATATACAATGTCAACTTTTCTGTAAAAATATTGAAACTATACATGAAAATATTACGACATTACAAGAAAAATCTTGAAATGGTAACAAAATTAAAACTCATGTGGGATCAAACATTATGAATGGTTGGGTTCAACATTGAATAGTGAAAGGGGCCTTGGCCTAGTAGTTAAGGCACCCGAGTAGCACATTTAAGGTCCTGGGTTCGACTCCCCGTGGGAACGAATTTTCTAGGATTTAACGACTTTGTGCTTTCAGCGGTAGGCGACGTGACCATCGACAGCGAGGCGTCAGTGGTGACTTCGTCAATCTCGAGGGATTTGCCGGCTCAGTCTTCGAAGATTCTCATAGGGATAGGGTTTGCCTATGTGCGTTCGTAGGGGTGAGTGTGCGTGCGTTGTGAGTGTCTGAGTTGTACTGTGTAATCACACACACAAAAAAAAAGGTTCAACATTGAATAATAACTAGTTCAGCATTTTGGACATATTATTTGGCAAAATGTTGAAATAGAACAAAGAAATTGTTGAAACAATCCATTCAAAATGTTTAATTTTGAAAATCTAAAAATACAAAAAATATATATACAAAGATATTCTCTGGGATCTTATTTTGTTGCATTAATTCTAAAGAATCTGATGGTTACATCGTCCAGCGTCCCCAGAGAGAGAGAGAGAGAGAGAGAGAGAGAGAGAGAGAGGGGGGGGCTCTTCATTAAGAGAGTTTATCCAGCGTCCAGAGAGAGAGAGAGAGAGAGCTCTTCATTAAGAGAGTTTATCATTTACTAAGCTGCTGACACGTGGAGCCAATCATTAATTTAGAGATAGAGCGAACTCTTATGTTAACTCGTAGATAAGCTTCAAGAAACTAGTTGGCAGTTTTTTTAATTCGTTGGACAAAAAGAGGTTAGAACCGCCCCGTTGATAACAATTTTCTTTGTCCGCTTCACCCCGAAACAAAATCTTGGCTTGATTTACAAGTAATGGTCTTTTTTCATACAATTTTCATACTAGAGGACTATTTGAACTTTTAACACAACCATGACATGGTTGCGATGATGAATTAAACCAGACGGCAGCAGAGGAGACAACGCACGCTAGAGGCGATGTTGCGCCGTCGTTGGAGTTGGACCATCAGGTCATACCCATTGCCTTGCCTTGTTCATGTTGTAAATTAGCAAGAGAGCCTGGCGAGTGCCAGCTGATGACCAATTTGTACCTCAAAGCCACAGGACAGTATCTTCGTTCCATATGAAATCTCACTGACGAGTGATGACTGATGAGTTCACAGTCTGAAGCCATAGACTTCCGGCCCCAAGAAACCAGCAGGAAATATAGACAAGCCTATGTACACAACACCAACAGCATGACAAGCACAAATCACCTATAATTTGGCTTTCTAGGACAGGCAACCAGCACACTATCATAATTTACATAAACTCCAATCTCCTCCATTGTCTACGCACAGGCATCGTGTCAGATGGGGGAGCAGCAAGGCAACACATTGTACCAGAACCCCCGTGCATCTCAAGTGATCAAGTGAAACTGTTACAAGTGGGCACCTGCGGTGCTTGGGCGCAGCCTGCTACCTGAATTCAGTACTCCCTTTGCAGTCGTCTATTACCAAAAAGAAAAACCATCAAGTTAGAAATGGAGAGACATGTGTGTTGATGTAGTTCACATTGACCTAAGTAGTGGAACGCACCTCAAAGAAAGAGTTGAAATTCAGTCTCATTAGGAATTGCCTCAGGAAAGGTGCTCGTTGACTTCCCGCGAGGCGACTACTCCTTAATATAGTGTATAGTGAATTTGATTTCTTGTTGAACTCCTGCTTTTCATCATATCATGTTAAGTATGGTTACTAGAAACACATAAACACTGGGACTTTTGAGAATGTTGTGCTAAGCACTGACATATTCTGGTAGAATGGTTGGGATAATACCTCAGTTATGTGATCAATCTCAGCAATGTTTGGGCGAGTTTCATATTGCTCAATGCTCCAACAGAATTGCAAACAGAGCTTCATTATGCTATCCAGTATTCTACAGACAGATCCAATATCCAAGAAGGATTGTGAAATCAATGCTGACAAGTACCTGCAATGTTTGATCAGTCAACACCAAAACAACAGACATGAAAGTAAATCGCAGAAAACAAAAGGAGCATTGTAATATCTCGGTGTTAAGTGTTCTTCTGGGTTTGGTTTCTAACCCAGCCTAGCTTGCTTCGGACTAAAAGGCTTTGCTATGGTTGTTTTGGTTGTTGAATGAAAACAAGAAGTCCCCCGTATATGAAATAAGAGTACTGCAGCAAACATTGCAACTCGTAACCTCGTAACACCCAAAAAAAAGGATCCACAAATATAGCTGTTAGCAAAAAAAAAAAAAAAACAAAACAAAACAAAACAAAAAAAACATGCTTAAGTTGCAGCCACAGATTACAGTACTACGCACTTTAACCTGTTGGGTTGCTAGAAACGAATACCATACCAAACCAGAGGCGAAATGAATACCAAACATACAGTACAGGGTTCCCCAACAGACAGCAAAGTTATTCCACACCAGTTCACACTCATACCGCAAGAGCAAATGGAAATTGAATGAAGAAATAATGAATTTGCTTTGAGCGGCCATGTCATGTAAGAACACAAATGCAGTTACAAACTTAGCATTATCAATGATGATGATCAATAAGACAACCTTGGTAACATTCTTTTAGTGTTGATATTTTCGTAGTTTTAATTTATCTTATAGAAGTGGGCTAGAAGGACCATCTACTTAAAACATCAAAATGTGTGATACAGGGATTAATAAATACATGTATTTATAAAAAAATGATCAAACTGACTCATATGCCACACATTTTAGGGAAAAAATACAAAATAAGCCTTAGTTATTCCTATCAGCAAAAGAAAGGTTGCATGATTGTCTGGGATAAATTCTGGTTGCTTACTCTTGATGAAAGCTCACTAGCTCTGTAAAATCATGTGAATCTTGCACAAGCGACTGTAAAACATTCCACTGCGACTCAATTACATCAACCTGAATAGTAAGAAGGTCAAAAGTAAAGGATAAGTATATTGTTGGAGTGGCAAAAATTGAATAAAACAGAGAACAAAAGAACTTCGCAGTATCAATGAACTATTCACCGGCATATGTCAATTAACTGCAAATAACTCTGTTAGAAGATATGTTGTAGCCTTTAGGGACTAAGCAACTGCTACAGTATTTTTTGACAAATGTGATGAATGCAACACTATGCTTCAATTCTAGATTAGATTATAAGAAACTCATCACATTAGACAGACCTATATATCCATGCAGATGAACAACATTTGGGTGGGGCATTCCAAGGCTGGACGCATATGCAAATGTTTCCCCAAAAACAGAGATCCGAGAAGTTGCTAGTAAAAACTGATGCTTGGTTCATGTAGGTAATTATATTCGAATTCAAATGCATTGTTTGGTTATAAGTCTAGAATTGCCATCCAAAACAAAAGTTATGCAGGTGATTGATTTATTTTGCCTATTAAACAAATACAGGGGAGAAAAGGGGCAAATAACGATGAACTGGAAATTAGTATGCATCAAAACGGTGGTGTACATCCACATGGCCGCGCAACAGTGTTGATGAGAGACAGGGACAAGACACTGAAAACTGACAAGTTTGCCTACATGTCCGCCTGAATGACCATGTAGTCCGACTAATCAGCATGTAGACACTGCTTGACAGACAGCCGTGTGCTAGCCTAAATGGATGATTACTCCTAATCAGCCACATAGTTTTGAAAACGGACCAACAGTTTTGAATTATAAACATCAACTCATGGTGTCAATGTGATCTATTCACAACCCAAACCATCAAACCTAACATGGTAGTGTGATACAAAACGTGGTAGTGTATATCATTATTACCTGTATGTAGAACTGCAGATTTCTGATCAAGAAAGCCATATGCTCCCTTACATGCCACAAAGGCTTAGAGCGCTGTCGACGAAGTTGTGTTGCTGAGCCATTTTTCCGATCCTTGCAGTAGTCAGAAAAATCAGCATGATCTTTATGCATTACAGCTGCCCAGGATTTCTCCAGTTCCATTTGTGTCCTCTTCAATCGGATGAGATACTGGAAAACCTTACGATACCTAGACAAGATTTACATGTCTTAAGAAAGAAGGGAAGTAAATAGCAGAAGCGACTGTCCTGTGCTTGAAGTCCAACAAACAAGAGATTACTTATGTATTATAATACTTACTTAGACAGAACATCAGGGGTAAAGAAGAGTTGAAGTGGCCAGTCAACAGAATACTCTAGGGCAATACTATCCCACCCATCGAGTGCCAATTCTGATGAAGCTTTTCCTTGTGATGGAAGCTCTGAAGCATTAGGCTTTTGGAGATCTTTCCGTGAAGTGCTACTTTTCATACCATATGATGACATCCTACACAATAGAAATAAATTCAGTTGGTGAGCACAGAGCTGACATCCACTAAGCGGCATCTGAAATTAACAACTGTGGCTCTTTTAGAAATGCAAACCTTAATGAGACTCTGGAAAAGTATTTGTCTTCCTCACCTATAGTCTTCAGTGCAGCCTGCAGGAATTAGAATAGAAAATTTACCATGACTATAGAAATTAAATATTATTTGGCGTGATACAGAAATTAAATATTTGCTAAGACAAGGTATCAGAGCACATAAGAGAACCATAATTACTATCAGGCAAGTTAATGAAATAAAATCACAGTATCATCAAGATTTGTAAACACAAAAGGAATATGTTACTTACCAACTGAAATGGGATCATGAGATCTGCTTCAGCTGTAGATTGGCGAGGTGGTAAGCGCATTAATTGGCGGCTTTCCTCAAGAAAACACTACCCCAGAAACATAATCACATATGTCAGGAAATATTCAAAAAGGATAATATGGCACGAATACATCTTGTGCTAGCGGGAAAGATACATGTAGAAGGAAGGATTAGAAAGGATATTTTGATGGATTAAGTTCATTCTACCTGGAAAAAGTCACCTTTTGCTAAAAGAAAATAATCTTTCAATGCCTTCAGATGACCATTTAGATCAGCACGTACAACCACTAGCTTTTACCAAAATTAAGAATAGGTGATTAGGTGATGATCCACTTCAATGAAATATAGATAGAATATGTAATTCTCTAAGCAATCAGTACCTGCCAAAGATGACTAGCTGCAATTGTACGGATTGAGCCAACAGCAGACTCAAATGGACGCTTGTGGAACTCAGAAGAATGCTGCAGAAGAAGTCACCATATGCCCGCATCAGTATCAGTCTATGAATAGATAGGTTAGATAAAATGTTGTCTTTCCCCTCGAACAAGCAGGGAGCTGTGTATCATTGCATTAATAGAACAAAACTAAAACTACAGAGGAGACAACCCACACACCCATGGTTTCTTGGATTATATTCCCACCTTTTACACAAATAAAACACCCACATCTAAAGACTAATGACTTAATCACAAGAACTATGACCAGGGCCGGTGAGCAAGGAGAGTCCCTTTGCTCCAGTCAGATAAAATGTTGTATTCAACAATCAACAATACAAGGAAATGTGCACAGTGCATAGGCGGTGGTGATATAAACATTGCCAGCAGCAGTTGGGAGCTAACCTTTAGCGCCTTGAGCATGGCATCAATTCTATCAGCCTCAGCTTGTGGCAAAAGTTCTTCTGCGCTGATGTTACAGAAGTTTGTCAGTTCCTTCGGAGCACCAGAACCTCCTGCAAAACTTTGTATTCTATGAGAACCCTTAGAGTTCTGACTCTGATTAAAGGGCTCCTGCAATGTAGCACCAGGACTTGGGTTTCGAAGAACTCTTATTGCTTTGCCAGCAAACAGAATTGATTCAGCAACTCGCATGTGGATATATTCAGGCAACATGTCCTGACAAGTAAGGAAGCAAGCACAACAGCTATGAGTATCCAATGCTAACAAGTAATACATCATGCATGCACTTCCTAGTAGAATACAAGCATACCAAT
Organism: Eragrostis curvula; assembly: GCA_007726485.1. Taxonomy (NCBI): domain Eukaryota; kingdom Viridiplantae; phylum Streptophyta; class Magnoliopsida; order Poales; family Poaceae; genus Eragrostis; species Eragrostis curvula. The sequence continues at coordinate 7,439,098 of CM017445.1, read as the reverse complement.
GATACATGAAATCCTGTATGCCAACTAGTCAGTGTTGTGTCTTTAGCTAATTTCTGCATGAATTTATCACCATCTCGTTGAGAAGATTCATTCTCTCCATCCCTGTCATCTTGTCTGAAAATGAAAACAAGAAGCTTTATATTTCAGGAATGATAGCAAGGCTAAGTAATTAGGATTACATTTTATCATGTGCAAAGTAACAGACTAAGGGTTTGTTTGGTTCACACAATCACTAGGGGTGGAAACGGATCGAATACGAATCGGATAGTGCCTTTTCCACATCCATATCCATATTTGTAAACGAATATGGATACGAATACGAATGTTTTCAAATACGAATACGGATCGAATACTAAACGAATGCGAATACAAAAGCGAATGTCACTATAATTCGGACGGATACGGATACATTTAACTTTCTATGTTGTTAAGACAACTACACATTTTTTCCTCTCTAAAGTATCTTAAATAACATTATTTCACATGGTCTACACTAGTTCACATCAAAATTTAATCAATTTTATAATATTTTTGATATAATATATGGATATATTTATGATATTATGGCGGATACGAATACAAATACGGATATGTCGGATATTTGATGTCAAAACCTCAAACCATATCCACATCCATATTTTCTTATCGAATTCGAATACGAATCCGAATAATCTAAAAATATTAATCGAATAGCAAAATTTGTACCACATTTACATTTTATCGGATACGGATATCAAATATTACGGATTATCCGTATCCACTTTCCACCCCTAACAATCACACCCAAGGAAACACGCCTGAGCGCCCGATGTCGGATGCATGTGGTTGTTGCTGCTGACTGAGCCAGCCAGCATGCGCCAGGGCTGAATCCAAACATCCCCTAAACCCTCACTGCTATAAGTTTATATTCTACTGAAACATAACACCATGTCTGGCTGGCAAGCCAATTATTACTTAGTTTGGTAACATTAGACTGATCCTGATCCAAAAATGCCACACAAAAAATAGTAGCCTATATGTTCGGGAAAAAAAGAAAACTAAGTGAATATGCTCTATGAAGGAATCTGTCATACTATACTGAAATCTTGTGCAAGAAAAATGGAAATAATATATAAGAAGCAGGACTAGCACAGCCTGAACAAGATAACTTAATGGGAGCACTGTAGCACATGCTGACCTTCTAATGAAAAATTCGCTATACTGATCTTGAAGAATACCATAAACCATCCAAGATGTCAACTGGTTGAACATGACCTGGTGCCCATGCCAAAGCAACCTATTTTTTTCAATCAATCAATAAAAAGGAACAAATACCACAGTTAGGGGGAGCATATGAAAGAAAATATGCTGGAAGTAGCTGCAAATCATATTGGAAGCACGAAAGGAATCAGAATGGCTTTTTCCCTTCAACCATCACATTTGCAAAAGTGGTTGAGGTAATACCTCTGAATGCAGCTTTGCAGTTCTGGGACCCCACAGTGGCATCGTTTGTGCAAAAGGTTAAGAAGTTGTCCTCCCTTGATATCTTTGTGCTCGATTTCCATAACAAGCTCATAAAGCGGGGGAAGAAGAACCTCAAACTACAATGTGACACGGTAACAAATTGGTAAATGTTAATAAGTAATAATCAAACATGTCAATAGGTTATGGATCATAATATAACGTGTATCAAGATAATAGCATAGAAATGGCACTCTCAAAACGAAATCAATAGTTGCAAATGATAAGGAGATGTCTGACCAATATTAGAAAATGGTATTTGGAACAGAAAACAGTAAGGCCGTATATCAATAGGCATACCTTATTTAGCCCATGAGTTACCGTCGCGAGAATTGGCAATGGATCTGATAAAAGGTTTTGCTCAACCTGCAGAACAGCTGATCTATAGACTGACAGAATCTCAGTAATACCATTGGCAATTGCCCTCCTGTACACACTGCCTTTTTTCACTTTTCCCTTGAGAGTTTTATCAGCATTAGGTGTTGAAAGATCTAATGAAGAGTGAATCCAACTCAGATCACGAGATTCAGTAGCAAAGCGGTTGAGTTCTCTGTAGTAAAATCCCAGAGATATGAGCCGTTCAATGGCACTCCTGCAAACAAGATGAGCCATTCAGGACACAGCATACCAAGTTCTATCTGTTTTCAGCTTCCTTTATGCTTGCAATGTTACATTCATCGCAATGCTAACTGTTATAGCAGTCACGAATAAATCTGGGATGAATGCACTACCGAATGTGTAAAGTAAAATTCAAGCGAGTACTGCATTACACTCGCCTTACATCAAAATGGACACTTAGTCCTGAGTAGACTGGATATACGATTTGGTGATAATGTCTAATTTGTCCCCTCGTCACGTGAATGGCAAAATGCAGCCCCTTATGTATATGAAATTTACTGCATTCTAGAATCCACAATGTGTAATTTGATATGGCTTGCATCATGTATAAAGCATAATTTTCATAAGCAACTAAGGAGGCAAATTGGAGCTTTGGCAAACACCGCAACCGAAAGCAGAGTTACTCGATTTCTCCTGAATTCGCTGGCAACGCACCAAACCCAACTCACCACCCACCTCACCCCTACACAGATCCCATTCCCAGGCAGATCACAACCGCCGCCACAGCAAGGTCACAATTCACAGCCTCGGAGGGCAGGATGGGGGGTGCCGCCCTTACCTCTCGGAAGGCTGGAGGAAGGTGAGGTCGGGGGCGAGGCGGAAGGCGGGGCCCACCTCGCCTTCCCCGTCTCCGTCCCCGCCGCCGGCCGCGGCCTCCGTGGGCGCGGCACGGCGGCGCGCAGGGGAGGCGTCGAGGACGAAATCGCCGGTGAAGCCGAGCAGCGCGAGGAGGAGCTCGTGCAGCATCACGGGCTCACAGCGGAGGTTTCACTAGGGTTTCCGCGGGACGGCGAGGAGAGAGGACAAGAGAGTGGGACGCGGAAGAGAGGGAAGGAAAGGGCGGGGACAACGGAATTTTGTTGAATTTTGGAATTTTTCAAATGTTCACTTTTCCTAACTAGAGATTTCAAAAAAAATACCAACACAATACTACAACTACATAGGATTAATTAAAAACAATTAAAATGTATGAATATGAATAATCATGACTGTCAATGAAAAAGGTTAATGATAATTTTTTGTTGTCTTTTGAAACAACTAGCCTAGGGAAACATGCTCGAGAGCGCCACCAAATCACTACCCCTACGCACATCCCAATTGACAACTTCGTTGTTGTCAGCCGACGAGGATGGTGGCGCTAATGGTTGGCACCCAAAGTCTCTCTCTCACCACTAGGGCTGGATGAAAAGCTCGTGGCTCGTTAGCTCGGCTCGGCTCGTGACTAGCTCGGCTCGGCTCAGCTCGGCTCGTTCACTTTTTCTAACGAGCCGAGCTAGGTTTGTAGCTCGTTATGCTTAACGAGCCAGCTCGAGCTGGCTCGCGAGCCGCTCGCGAGCCAAACGAGCCAGCATGCTCCAACAGGCCCAGCACCTCTCGGTCTCCTCCTCCCTCCACACACCTTATTCTTTTCCCGAATCACGCCGCCACTACACCTTGTCTCCTCCCAAATCCCCATCGCATGCCTGCCTTGCTCCGTTCGTAAACCGCACCGCTTGCCTCGCTGACCTGTCACCTTGTTCCCTCGTCGCCCACTTGCGAGCTTGCCCGGAGGAGCTCCACGAGGTTGTCGGTGTCCTTTCTCCCGTCATAGCACTCGCCTCTCCCTTCTCCTTCGTCATCGACGCTGCAGCCATCAACGCCAAAGCTCATGATGAACATGAGCTCATTGTCCTCACCGCTCTTCCCATGACTATAGCGATGATAGAAGAGGACTGAGTCAAGATCCAAACCATGGATAAGCGACGTGAAGCGCGGCGGCTGACATCTCAAGCCAGGCGGTGCCACCCCTCCCTCTACTTCCCTCGTGCGGTGGTATCGGTTCCTCCACATCTCCAGCCCCCGTCCCCTCTCGGTCGCGACGACCTCTGCGTCGTCAGCCACCGCCTCCTCGCCCGACACGTCATTGTGCTCAAAGGCGTGAAGATGTACCCAACGGTATGGTTATCGTCTTGTTCCCCAGGTCGTAGCAGAGATGCTGGAGGCGAGTGACGAGCTTAACGAGCTGGCTCGCGAGCCAGCTCGAGCTCGTAACGAGCCGAGCCGAGCCAGCATTCTAGCTCGTTAAGATAACGAGCCGAGCCGAGCCAGCTCGTTATCCTAACGAGCTGGACCGAGCCGAGCCGAGCCGAGCCGAGCTGGCTCGGTAGTCCAGCCCTACTCACCACCCTCGTTTCCATCTTCTCTCATGTAGTAAATGGCGAAGATGTAAAATGGTAGCGTCGGATCTACATGAGGAGCCACCGAATCCACGATACCGCAACCTGGGCTATCAGATCTGTTCCACTCCTGCTTGTTGAGTAGAACAATCTCTTACTCAATCTTCTCCAATGTCACATTCTATTCATGTTGCAACAACCCAATGAGGTTTAGGTGGCTAAATTGAACAAGATATAGTCCGTATCGGCGGCACATTATCAAGATATGGTTTTAAGAGTGTGTTTTACTTGAGGTAGAGACCATGGTGCTCAAGATATGGTCTCCAGTGTATCTCTCTCATGGGTTGTGCCTGTGGCTAGCGAGCCTTGTTATGATAGATTCATCGAGTAGGAAGTTTTCTCAGGTCATTGAGCTGATCTTTTAACTTGTAGTTGTTGGAGCCTCGTGCAACGGAAGTGTTATGCTTGTGCATGAGGTGTTTCACCCATGCATGGTCCGGTGCGGTTGATCATCAACCCTCTTTGTCTACTATTAGTGACAACTGCTGGTATGTGACATATGTAGTCAACGCCTTGCTCGGTGTGCAAAGAGGTGTCTTTCTCCACATAACTCGGCTGAGTTTTGTCCACCACTTACTTGTCTACAATCAATCTTGCCCTCTTGCTCATTAGATTCTCAATGCTTTTAGTGTGCCGCAAGTAATGACTTTGTTTTTTCAGTCGGTGTCCTCCTGTGTAGTGTGTTTTGTTGTATGTGTGTTGTGTGGCGGTTTGTTTCTCCCATACCTCCACCTAGATAGCGTGTCATGTTTGATGAACAATTATTGTTGCTCATCTTATGTAATGAAATTCAGATGAAGATGCTCTCCTCCTCCGACTATATAGGAAAAAAACAAAGGTCCATGTTGAGAGCTCCACAAAGAAATACACTTTAGGAGCTCTTAAAATCAGTAGTTGAGAACGCCTCATTTTGTAAAGTTGGAATGAAAAACCATGGCCTCCCTTTGCCGTACGGTGCAGCTGTCCTCAGAACGGATGACATCAACACGACGACACGCAGCAAGATGCAAGGGGTAGGAATGGATTCTTGCAGCGTGGTAGCTCCAGCTCCGAAAGGAAATTAACAAATAAAATTGGTACTCGAAGGTTACAATACTAATTAGGGGAATGGATTTTTGCAGCGCCACAGCTTGTGCTTAACTGACGAAGCCAGCAAGGACGTTACTACTAACATATTTTGCAGAATTCAATATTTACCGCAAGGATGTTTAACTAATTTTATATTCGCTATCGTCATTTAAACACATGATGATAAGTAAATAAGCCATCTTCAAAACCATGAGACAAAAAAAAATGTCACAGCGACATCCATCAATAAACAGAATGCTGGATTAGGATCAGAAATCATGCCATACAGCGAAAATCCGAATATCTCACTTGATTTCGAAATATGTACGAGATGGAATTCACATAAACCAAATCAAAATATTCTCTCGCCGGGTAATTTCCTGTTTCTCGCCCCCTCAAATTTTGTCCCCAAGTTTACGGCGCAGCCCAGCTTAATTTAATACAATTGGTTTTCCATCTTTTCTTACAAGCAACTCAGATTCAAATTAACCCGGATTCTTGCAGTGAGGAGCTACATCCGAGGTGTGTGCATTTGCCGATATGAAGACCCCTCGGGCGATCTATTTTCAGGTGATGATCTGCCGACGCCGATCCATTGCCCAAAAAGTCTCCTAGGTGCAGGTGTGGGTTCTGATGTGTTGTGAGACTGCTGTGACGTCCACCAGCTTGTCTCGCAGTCCACGGGCATCAAGGGATACGGGGCGAATCGGTCACGCTCCCAGGCATAGAACCGGTTTCCACCCACATCATCAGTCTCCATTGAACTATGACCAGATGACCCTGGCGGAAATAGCGAAAAGGTGGGGTTCTCTGGTATAGGAGTTGGGGCAGGTCGCATGCCTCCCGACCTATGAGCCCCAGCAAATAGACTAGATGATGAATTCTGCTGGTACTGTTCGTTGATGCTGCCATGAGCCCTCATGAACTGAGGCATCAGAGGAGGAACATTGGGCGTTCTAGATCTAGAACCGGACCTGAGAACAAAATAAATCATTATAACTGCAGAATTGACAATGATTAATCAGAGCTGGATTGTACGGTGATAGTTTAGTTGTAACAACAATATTTGAACTCTGAAATTATTCTCCAAAGCTTATTATGTCATTAAGTCCCCACATGAAATTTCAATAAAGCTGACAAGGTATTGCACTAATATAACAAGAGGAAATATGAACAGAAAAATTAAGCAACATTTCTAGGGTAATGCTCCCTCTGCTCAGCATCTGTTGACGTTCCAGAGAGGAAACTTGTTCTGACCACAGGGCAAAAGTTTTGGGCCATAACATCATCAAATCATGAACGGAGGGAGTATATGCTGGCAGCCCACAGCTTTCTATATCTATTTTAGATCATTTTAAAGAGTATAAAATGATGGAGATGTTATGACAAACTATGATGCAAAATTTTAGAATTTTATATACTTTCTAGCAAAATCATACCACAAATTGCACAAGGGGACAGAGGCTTGAACTTACCCATTACTGAAGTACGATGGAGAAACAATAGGTGCTCGACGCTGGCTATCACCATCAACCCTTGCAGCCCTTGTTCCAAAAGGGATTCCTGGCTGCTCGGTCACACCATTATTGCTGTTGGGTGGAGCATAGGAACTGGGCATGTGCGCCCAAGGATTATGGTGGAAATCAGCAGGTTGCACTGTTGGAACAGGCCTGCCATCTGATGGGCCAGCCAAGGGGTTCCAGTGATCATGATATGCAGGACGATCCATAGTTCTCTCAGGGACATGAGAGCTTGATGATGATGTCAGCGGTGGAAGAGGATGCAAATATGCCACATAAGGGCAAGGATGAGTTGCCCCTGGCGCAGCAGACACAGCTACATGCTCAGTAAACACATGTTGTCCCATGAAGTCGTGAACTGCATGACCAATATAAAACATACTCAGCATATAATTTATTTATTTATTGACAAATATCTGGATCTAAATGAAAACTTACAAGTAACAGGAGGTGATGATTCTCCTTCCCTGATAGAAAATGGGAAAAATGTTAGTTAATGAATGGCACCAATTTTTCCCACACAGTAAAGGCTATTCATATAGTCATACGTAAGCTATGTTCTCTATTCCATGTTGACACAATAGGATATGATCTTAGGATTAATGAGATAAAAAGAGTATCCGTGTTACTAATGGCTAGAGCCCATACTAGCAAATTTGATCAGTGCCTAAGCTAAAATTATGTACGAGGCACAACCCAACAGCTTGTCAATCATTACTTGAACTATGCTTAATGGTAAATGACTCGTGAACAAAAAGGGGGCCATGGAAATCATCAATGACCACATGCTATAAATTATGGCATGGTTAAGCCTATGAATAATTGTGCATTGTTCAGTATTTCATCACAGAGGAAACAGCTGATAAGCTCTTCATCTATTTTTGCTTACATAGTTAAATCCCTTAAAACAGAATATCTCATCTCATCATACTAGGGTACCTCTTTGTTTAAGCATGCGTTAGTCTATTCAATGCAATTAACACACCTGGTTTGGCATCTAAACTCTAAAGTTACCAAATGTGTGATAACTCTTTCAATAGAAATTTGTAAAGCTGTTGGCACAATATTTGTTACATGAAAAATTAAACACCAATATAGTGCATTTAGGAACTTCTTTAGACGTAAGGTAGAATGAAGTTGTAAACAATAATCCAAAGAGCAGAACATACTCAAATAACGATGGAAGTTGTGCTAAGCGACCAAATGGACACCAGTGGAAGCGAAATGGCTGCACAAAATAGAAATATAAAGTTGTCAGGATAGTTATGCAGAAACAAATCAATCTGTAAGTATAATAATGATGGCAAATGAGAAATCAAACCAATAAATACTCAACTAGGAGTTCAATAAAGTACTACTATTCACATATCATCAACACAAATGCGTTGAAAAGGCCTAGCTCCTAAGATGGTTCATGCATGTACCAAACTGTTGCTAAGTAATTAACCCCTGAACATACAGAATCAGCAAACAATATGCCAGTTTACAAGGCAGGTACACCAAAATGGCAGATAGTGCTGTTATCACAAATGAGTAGGCAATTTTTAAGTCACTGGTCAACCAAGCGTGATCTACTAGCCACACAACATCCATATATCATATCGCCTGGACTCACACTAACCAGCATCCGTAGTTCTACACCCTTTTGTTCCTCATCTTCCAACCAAGATACCCAGCCATCCTCAAATTCCAAGAATGGGTTCAAATGCTTTGACAACAGTAGCCATTCAAGGGGTAACTAGTTCACACCCCAACTATTCAGCTCAGGTAGGGCGGAAGTAAAGAGATAAGAAGGTTTTCTCTAAGTCATCAACTCAAATATTACTTCAAAACATAAGATTGGGTTCTGTAAGTCATCTCAAATATAAGCCCCCTCGTAAACATTGATTATGTAAAACCTACCAGCTGCCTACAACGCTACAAGGTCATTTGACATTAGAGAAGTCCACAAAGGCGCATGTTAGCCAGGTGTTTCTAAAACGCTAAATATGCTGCTGACAGCTCATGATCTCAAGGAAATAACAGCCATTGAACACATGTTTACGTAGCAATATAAGCGCATCCAACCTAAAGGTTCAAATAATTAAGGATGTTGAAGGGCACGGTACAGCAACAAGCACAAGGAATGCGTCAAGCGTCAGGTAAAATAAAGGCGATAAATGAAACGAAGGACGAAGTGTGTGGAAAAAATGCATATTGCCAACAGAACAGGGAGGAGGTAAATACTCCACACAAATACGAACAATTCAAGAGTAAGGTTGACATGGCTACATACCATCTCTGAGTAGCTAACATCATAAAGGTCTTCATCATGAGCCCATTCATCCATGTTAACATCCTGTGCAGGTCGAGAACCATTTGCATAAAGCCAATTCCCTTTCTCAATTTTGCGGCAGTTGGGGCATTGCATAACCCCTTTGGCATTGAATGCTGATCCAATGCAGTCTGCAGAAAAATTATGCTTAGTGGTTAGCATATAGAATAAGCAGTGTTGCATGAAGTAAAGAAGCACGCCTTGTGCCTTGTATATGCATATCTTTTGCAGGACTGTTCTAAATCAACAATGCAGCACCTAGTCGCATATTACATGCTGCATAGTAGTTTAGGTTCTATCGCTCTACAGTGGTATTGTAGTTACTGGCAAAGAAAACAGAAAATTGCATTTTTGAAGACTAGGTAGCACTCAAATTGACAGTCTTAGTTATTCAGGTTTTTTATCCATGATAACTTTTTAATTTATGAATGAATCATCCAAATGAGGATTTAGTATCTCATGATCATTGGATGTTAGGCATCACCATGTTCAGTACCAGCTAAAGAGTTAATATCATGTGCAAAAGCATGTTCCCCTACTCCACACTTCTCAAAACACCAATTTTTATTTGAAGACCATTTAAGAAAAGTAACCATTAAGATCATCAATAAGAATGAAAAAACACTGTGCATCTACAAACATTAAGGTCAATAAGCAGAATTCAAAAGCACTGAGAATCTAATACAAGTGTAGGTGATTGAAAGAACAATATTTGATCAGGAAAGCATGCAAACTGTGAATGTCAGCTAGATACCGAATTATCAACCATGCTTGGACAAGTCAACAGTGAGTAAATTAAATAGTATACACATCGTATTCAAGATATGAGTGGTTCAATCCATAAGACTCGGGGCTTGCTTGGCACGATAAAAACTATCCACGATCCCTTTGGACAGCCTCGGATAGAAGTTCCGATTCCCTACCTACCCAGACGGATTTTGCCGAATTCTTATCAATCCAAGACCAGACAGTAACTCAACCATAAATCTGAAAAGTTGCCTTTATTTGCCATTTTATCTCAAAATGCTGGTATCTACTTCACCGAAGTGTACAGAGTTTACACAAATCAGGTCACAGTGAGTTCGTGTATTCCCCTAAATCCTCCAACGCTTAGAAATTTGCCGATAAAAACAAAACATCGCAAGATTCATTATGATTCCGTCCCTAAACGAAAGATCCGACCTTTTGAACCATAACATAAAATTCAGCTTGGTGCCGTCTGTAGGATCGTAAATCGGTCCAAATTCCACAAAATTGAGCATTTTTTTACGATCCCAAACACATTTACGGGTCCCCGCAACCAAATCCCCTGTCTTGGCCTAGAATCACACCCGCCCCCGTCCAATCCTACCATTGAACCGCATAATTGTGCGCCAGGAAAGGCATCGCTAGATCCAGCGCCCGTCGGCCCTTACCTAGGTGGAACTCGTGGCCGCACTGCAGCCTGGCGGTGGACCTCTCCCCGCCGGCGGCGACCACGGCGTCGAGGCAGATCGAGCACGACACGGCGGCCGCCTTCTCCTCCTTCCCGCCCCCGTCCTCCTCCTCCGCGGCCCCAGCGGCCGCCGCGCCCTTCGGCTCCGTCCCGGCGCCCATATCCCCTCCCGTCACCAACCGCGGAGTTTCTTGGCCGGATCCCGCCGAATCCGAGGCGAAGCGGAGCTCGGAACGGCCGCACGGACGACGGCGAGAGGCTGCTGCTGCACCGGCGCCGGGACCGGGGGCCCGCGCCTCGGGGATCGCGCGGCCTCGGAGTGCTCGCGCGCTGTCCAATCGCTCGCGGGGGTGCGCCTTCTCTCTCTTCGCTATCTTCTCGCCTCCACGAGAAATTTGAGGAAAAACGGAATTTGCTGGGGAAAACAAGAGGGAGGGGAATAAGCTGGCGGTTTCGCAGAAAAGGCCTCCGAGAGTTGGGTATTGCAACGAGCTTCCTTGAGGTAAATCTGTGGTTGCCCGTGGTTTCCCAACACGTTTTTCGGTTTAGCCGGATTATTATTTTGTTATTACACAGTATAACTCAGATAGTTACAATACGCAAACCCTACCTTATGAGCATCTTCGAATACTGAGCCGGCAAATCCTCCAGATTGACGAAGTCAATACTGGCGCCTCGCTGAAAGCATAAAGCCGTTAAATTCTAAAAAATTCGCTCTCACCGGGAGTCGAACCCAGGACCTTAGGTGCTACTGATGCTCTTATAACCACTAGGTTACAAGCCCTTTCGCAGTTTAGCCAGATTATGACCGCTAATCTATGTTCTTTTTTCATAAAAGGTTTTATATCAAACATTTTGGGGTTGATTATACATTGACTCATTATGTTAACTTTTATCAAATGTACTACTTATCTAAATAAATTTTTTAAAAAAATGTTATTATATGCTCATGCACTATATGAGGTCTGAGCAAGAGCAAAAACTTGAGGTCTTCAATTTTCTTGTTTGATTTGTAATAGCACTTTACCACTTCTTTAGCAATGTTTGGTTCACTACCACTAATTGTGACTGAGACCACCTGACATTGATCCATTCATTTGTCAAGGTGTAATAATCCAATCCTTCACTTTCACCATACCTTAGGCAAGGCTCAACAAAGGATGCGATGATGTGCCTTCGTTGTTTTGAATATCGGTAAAAAAAAAACAGTGAAGGGTGATATAACAAAATTCAATAAAAATGAGCCAGTTTCGGTTCGATTTTTTCCGAATTCAAATAAAATTAGGCAAAATGTTTCAAAATCGTCCGATAACACTAAATACCGGTGGGGACCGGTATAACCAAAATTCGCAAAATTTCGATTGAAATTATTTCACTGTGCAGTAATGAATTATACAGGTCCTTTATTGGCATCTACATGCATGAATCTTACCTTCAACACATGTTTCCATACCATGCTATAAAGGATAAGATAATTTTAAACAGTCATAGCATAAAAAGATCAAAAAGCATGAAACACTATCAGGATTTATCTTATATCCTCTATAAATGTTGGTCATTTTTGCCATTACCAGTAATAGCCGTGATGAATCAGATGCTCGCATTCTTATTGATCTGTAATAGTGAGATGGTACTACAGTAACTGAAATATTCCACGGCCACTTGACTGTAAATAATAAACGGAATGAAAACCAATAGAGTAGCATCCAAGTAAGGACCATTTCGCGATTACCAAAATGGTGAGGCATTTCACCGTTAACAAAAAAAACCTTACCACCGTTGTTCCAGCGTTTAAAAAAGGAACAAAACCAGGTCCCACCACCGTCTCCTCGCGTGGTCCGATGGTCCGCGCGGGAGGCCGCGTCAGCCAGCGCAGCACCACCGCCACCAGCACGAGCTATCTTCAGCCGCCCGATGCTTCATCCAACGGACAGCACGGCGTCCTACGCATGCCTTTCGTATGGGCACGGAAAGCAAGCGGCGGCGTGTCCGCGCCGAAGGAAAGAGAAAAAGAGCGACCCACTTTCTGACCGCGTGGGCCCGGTCTTGTGGGTCCACACGTCAGCGATTAACTAGGTAGTTAGGTGCGGTGGCCCCGGCAGGTTTGACCCGGGAGGGTGAGGAGCTGGTCAGCGGTGCGGTGATGCGCGATGACGTACCGGGCGCGGCATATGCGATGCGATGCCGCTGCAGCAGCTTTCTTCCGGTGGGCGACGTCACGCGGGCGCCGTGGTCTTGCGATCGCGTGCGTACGCGCGAGACCGACGGTCGCGTGGTCATGCGTTTCGCATTTGCCATGGCGATCCAGAGTGAGAGCACGTCGCGGTGCATCTCAGCTCGCTTCATTCACACACGCACACGACGAACACCACGGGTGGAATCCGTACAAATTTTGCAAGATAGACAAAAGCGTGGTTTTACCGACATGCACAAGGGATTTAGTACAAGCTTGACATACCGTAAGACTCTAGACTGATTGCACCGATGCGTTTCTAAGAGAAAACGTTGCACTTAGCTTTGTACTATGATATTTCAATGATTCGTTTATATAGCTTGCTTACCGTTTGATTTTATGTGTCATTTTAGGATTGAGCACGAGAATTAAGGAGAGATCAAAAAATAAAGAACGTGGATGAGAAAGAGAGGGATAAAAGAGAGTTCCATTGCGAAGTAAAATGTGAGATAACGTGAAAAAAAATGTGAGCTTTCATTAGAATGACACTTAAAACGAAACAGAGGCAATACACACAAGTGATTTCTCACATACATTTCATCATTGCAAAAAGCTCTGTTTTGGGTTGGAAATGTCCAAATCATGAATGATGCTTCTGCTGTCTAAAACTTGTCATTCTGGCTATATACCAGGTTCATAAAAGATGCTATGAACCCGGACATCAAAGAATGACAAGTAAAATGGGGCGGAGGAAGTATATATTTCCATGCACTATAGTTCAGTTATAATAGTGAATAAAAGTGACTTGACAATGAAGCAGAATTAATCCGTGTAAAGAGAATTCCATGTGGCAGAATCAGCTTGGATTCGTGAATTCTTTTACCATATCCCAAGTACAATCTATCCACAACCTCAACTCGTCGATATTTTGATTACGTTCATTCACCCTAAATTCAGGAATAAATCCTATTGCCACTATATGACCAGGGCGTCGATCGATTATGTGACTGTTCGCCTCCTACTGATTGTTGAAAATAAAACCAGATCATAAAAAAAAAAAGCATATATTGTGCAATCCAACCCTCTGTATTGATCAAATTTATGTATTTTAAGGTACACTGAAGTTTTCACCTCTATCTATCTATCTATCTATCTGGAGTATCTATCTATTTTCTCGAACAAATCTATTTATCTATCTATCTATCTATCTATCTAGAGTATCTATCTATTTGCTCGAACAAATCTATCTATCTATCTATCTATCTATCTATCTATCTATCTGGAGTATCTATCTATTTTCTCGAACAAATCTATCTATCTATCTATCTATCTATCTATCTATCTATCTATCTATCTATCTATCTGGAGTATCTATCTATTTTCTCGAACAAATCTATCTATCTATCTATCTATTTTCTCGAACAAATCTATCTATACATCCATCTATCTATCTATGTCCTTGAGATCCATGGACGTATTGTTGCGCGCTCTTTTGATTAGCGAAGAGTTATTTTGTAGCTTTACACGCACATCACCATAGCAACCAAAGACCATTCCGTATGGTATCCGTATGCATACTCAATTCCCGCTCGCACCATGATTGGTTTGCGAACCTTGTGTAGCTTTAGGGTGGAAATCCTTATCAGAGCGCGTGCGCTCGTTCGGGAGCTCGCGTGCTCCTGACGCGCGGGGCCGCGCGCATGTGGGTGGGCCCGGGGGTGAGAAAAAAGTTTAGTAAAAAGTTTGCTCTACCGAAAGTTTGGTCAAAAGTTTGCTCTACCGAAAGTTTGATTAAAAGTTTACCACGAAACTTTTCGTAACAAACTTTTCAGAAAAAGTTGTATCAAAACTTTCCAAAAATGGAAAATTAGTGGAAGCAAAACTTTCCTAAAAAGGAAAGTTGCGGGCCTGTCGGGAGAGTGCGCTGGTTGCGCTCCCAGCGCACGCGCGCGAATTAGCAAGGCCCGTCTTCAATGGAATTTCATGTTTTAGTTTCTCATAAGAAATTAGAAAAAAAAAAACACAAACACTAGAGATGAGAGGCACCCTACCAAATGGTTTCAGCTTCTGAAAGCTGAAATAGACACAGTGTATGTTTTTCCTCGCCAAATAAGAAAACGCTAAAATCCAGCTTAAAAGAAGGAAAACCCAAACCTAACCAAAACAAGGCTTTATTTGCGCTAGTTAACGCAAAGGCTGATGATAGGATGATTATCAATTGGTTTCGTTATTTAAAGAAAATGAATCTCTCTCTCTGTACTCATCGTCATCGTCAATCGACCGACTGCTATTCTCGTTTTGCTTGTCAGTCGAAGTTTCACACTGCGGCCTGCCTGCAGGCAGCAAAAAGTCCTCTGCTGCCCTTTCTGAAAGATCCTAACTGAATGCATGCAGGTAAAAAACGTTGACCGGAGCCTGAATGGACAAAAAGGTTGACCTGCGGCCGAATTCTGTTCGCTGCAGATGTTTGGTACTACGGCCGACACTGTCGTGGGCCTCGTGGCCATGGAAATGCGTGCCGGCACCTGACGGGCTTTCCTAGGTTCATCTCCCTGCATTGATCGGCGGCAGCCTCCCTGCAATCGCCTCACAGCCTCCCTGTATGTCGAGGCACAGGGTCTCCGGCCGCAGACGATGGCCCGCCCCGTCCGTCGTCCGCGGCGCTTTCCGGTGAAGGCGCGTTGGCGACCGCGGGGGGTTGGCCGTCCGGATTCTCTGCGGCGGGGTTAAACGGAGTGGTTGTTAATTTCTGGTTGGTCGGGTGCCAGAAGTCCTCGTCTCGGACTCTCGGATCGAGCCGCCTGTCTCATCGAACGGTGAAGGGGCTGACTGCACGGGTGACTGCACCAGAGGCTGACTGCCGAGGATCCTGATCCCGTCAGGAAGGATGGCCGCAGGCGACTGCCCTGCCATATGCTGTGGCAGGCAGAGCACAGGGCGTGTGGTGCAGAGCAGCAGTATAGCACGGCGGATGCATGGAGCGGTTGGTGGTGAGTTGGTGATCAGCGGCTAGATCCGATAGCGAGACACTGCATTGGTGGTGGTCATCAGTTTATCGCTTATCAGCAACCTACGGTCCCGTGATAAGCTACGATCAGCTGATGATCGCTTTATATTGTGCGCTAAACCATCAAGCTTTTGAGAATGAAGAAACAAAAACATGAACAAACAAGAGAGGTGGACAGGCGGCTGATTACAACGTCAATCTCAATGCGAGTGCTATCCTATCACGTGTAAAATTAACACGGGAGTTGTGGTACAAGAAGCAATCAAAGAAACTACTGTTTGCTAGTCAATTCTACATCAGGCTCCACGCGCCATGTTCAAGTCTATCATTCATATAAGGGCGTGTGCCCACGCGTGTATTAATTTTCGTGGTTGTGCTTGTACTTGACGGATGAACATCAAGGCCAATGAATTTCGGTAGGATACCGAGGAATGCAATCCAGTGTGCTGCCTATTTGATTGTAATTATTGTATTCGTCAAAGGATTTGACATATCAGATGGAGTGTTTTTTAATGTTTTTTTTGGAGGATTTGTTACAAATGAGGCTGAGAAAATCATTATATCTCCTCTGTTTCACTCTTATTCGCACATGCGCATGGTATTATTTCCTTTCATTGTGCTTGTATTTGATGGACGAACACTAGGGTCAATGAGTTTCGATAGGATATAGAGGAATACGGTCCAAGGTAATGCCTACTTCATTGTAGTTGTGTCATAGGAGTTTGAAGGATCAGATGTAGTGTCTTTAATAAACTTTGTGGATTACAAAATATATTGAGAAATTCATTACACCTCTTCTATTTAGATATTCTTTAGATATTGTCTTTAATTAGAACATTTTTATATATTAGGACACAACATATCGTATAATAGTGTGGTATGCATGCAAGACAACAAAAAAGAATGCCTAGATGAACTAAAATAATTTCTTTTGTAACTTTATTATTTTTTCACTGCATAGTATCCATGGGCTCTCTCAAGACAATACAATAGTATTGCATTTTGTCTATAGTGTCAAAGTAAACAAGACGCATGAATTTATGTTTTCTTAATTCATAGAGTTTCCACCGTCCACCATTTGTGCTGCACCGTGGTGATATCACGATACCATTTGTTGCCATTGTAATACCACAAATGAGTAGTGACACACAACATCTTTAAATAGTTTAAGCCGGCCATCCTCTTGCCCAAGTGCACATATTAACATGTCCTTTTCAAACACACAAAAAGGAATCAAATGAAGCAAAATAACATCGCCGATCCGATTGTTTCCTCAAAAATCTACTCGTTTTTCTTGTAAAACGGTAAATCCCATTTTTTTAAACTAAAGAACTCCATTTTGGAGCCACCTTTTCTCCCTCGTATAATTAATCATTTTTAATTAACTCTATCTCATCAGCATGTCTAGGCTCTCTCTCGAGAAGAAATAGAAAAGCAGAGAAGCCAGCCAGGCAGGCCAGCCAGCCCAACTCTCTTCTTCGTCTTCCTCAACAAAGTTCTCTCATTCCCGATTCGCCCTTCAAATCCGGCGCCCGCATTTCCGAGCCCCGCAGATCTGGGATCCGCCGCCGCCGGATCCCCCGCCGCCTGCGCCGCCTCGAGATTCGCGTGATCTTGCCCACCAAGCCGCCAAGTTGGCGCCGCAGCGGAGGTCGCAGCGCCTGGCCGGCGGCGGCGCGGGCTCCGCCGCCGCCGCCGCCGCGCAGGCTCCGGGGGCCTCCGGCGCCGCGCAGGCCGCGATGGGGGACTCGGGCGACGCCGTCATGGCGCGGTGGCTGCAGTCCGCGGGGCTACAGCACCTCGCGGGGTCCTCCGGTGCCGCCCCCGCTGGAGCCGGCGGCGACTACCGTGGCGGCATGGCCGGACTTGGGGGCGCCAGCGCCGGAGGCATGCTGCCGAGCTTGCTCATGCAGGTGTGGTTCTTTCTTCTTACTGGTGGAAATGCTTGATCTAGTTCTTGGAATGCGGATTGCTAAGGTGGCGTCTTTGGTGCGCTCTAGAGCTAGGTGTTCTGGATCGGGTCACTATCGAAATGAGGTATTTGAATCTCGCGATTCATGATAGGTTGGTCCTTTATGGTGAATCGATTGGAATTTGGATTTGGTTTGGGCTTGTGATGTCCTGCTGCGTGGCATGATCATAAACTAGAAGCGTTGTGGGTCAGATGAATGTAACTGTATAGCCTGTATGTCATATTCGCTGTAATAACAGACACTGTTTGAAGGAAGAACGGTCATAGATCAATCGAAAGCTAGCATCTTTTCTTCTCTTGTACTTAATGTCTACAACAATATATTGTTTTGGCTAGCATCTTTTCTTCTCTTGCACCTAATGTCTTCAACAGCATATTGTTGTGGCATTCAGTGCATGTGCAATGCTTGAAGTTAGTTGTAGCTTTTCATGGAGGATGGAGATGCCATGGTTGAAAACGAATGGGGAAATGAATTTTCTTAGCGATACGACCTTTATATATCAACCAATGCTGCCAAGTGCCAACATGTGCCATTTCATAGCTGATGGTCGCTATTACTATTATTATTTGACAGGGCTATGGGCCACAATCGATTGAAGAAAAACAGAGGCTTTATACGCTGCTAAGAAGCCTGAATTTCAATGGAGAGTCTGCACCTGCAGCAATCTCTGAACCGTACACGCCTACGGCTCAGAGCTTCGGTGGTGGAAACCCTGTAGAAGGGTTTTATTCACCTGAACTTAGAGGTGAACTTGGAGCTGGTCTTCTGGACCTTCATGCTATGGATGACACTGAACTTCTGTCCGAGGTATGCCATGAAAACATGGATGTTACAATCCTATTTTTTCTTTTCCATTTGACATTGGTGAGACAATTTATACCTCCATTCCCATGTTTTTTTTTGTTTCTTTTGCGCTGTCATGATGTTACCTTATAGTTTATGTTATATTATTTTTATGCCCACACAGAATGTTTCATATCTGTTCATTGGTTGCAGTTTCTTTATACAGTCTATTTGAAGCTTACTATTTGTCCTTTTGACAGGATGTAGTTTCAGAACCATTTGAGGCTTCACCCTTTATGCCAAAGGAAGTCGATGATGATGAGGAAGAACTGGTATCAGGGAGCCAGCAAGTCCCAGCAGATAATTATGGTGCTACAAACAGTG
This sequence comes from Eragrostis curvula, assembly GCA_007726485.1. Taxonomy (NCBI): domain Eukaryota; kingdom Viridiplantae; phylum Streptophyta; class Magnoliopsida; order Poales; family Poaceae; genus Eragrostis; species Eragrostis curvula. The sequence continues at coordinate 7,420,107 of CM017445.1, read as the reverse complement.
AAAAAGAGAGCACTGTGAGAGAAAATAATGTAGCAAAGATTAAAGTAGTGGTATGTTCATCTTGCTCAAGTCACGGACACATTTGTGTCAAATGGCTAACACTTACCTGACTTAGTTTGTTGCATATTCAGGTAAGAAAGAGACCTCTTAATAGAAAGGAGCTATCTCGAAAAGAAGAAGACATCATAGATGTGCATGATTCATCATCTTTGACAGTTTATGAGCCTAAGCTAAAGGTATCCACTGCTCATCTTTGGAAATTTTGTGATGCTTGCAGTATTTTGTGGAGCTACAATCGTGTGTTTAGTTTCTTTTCTCTATTTACATGTTATGGAAATAGATCATTTTTTGCTTAAATGTATATTTGATGAAGTATAACATATAACTCCTTTCGCTCTATGATGGTTATATTTGACGACTGCGATATAGTGCACCCATTTGCAAACTGTGCTACCTATTTGTTGCCAATCAAATTCAATTGGATGGAAAAGATGAACAATATTGCGTCAAAAAAAAGTATTAAAAGAACTTAAATGTTGTCAATACCTTTTCCATGACCATCGGTACCATTATACCATTTGGATGTGAGGTATACACGTAGTTTCCCAATGATTTGAGTATATATTTGTGGCAGGAAGTGCTTGTTCCTTGTAGTGGGTAGGAAGGTTTGACATCATTTTGGTGTAATATAATATATTGTTTTATGTGACTAACATGGCGGGCATAATTTTGCTGCTCCACATTCCTAACGCCTGCAAACTTGAAATGAACCATAATTACATACCTGGGTCGCCTAAAAATTCTTTAGAAGTGCCTATTTAGATAAAACATTGGAGCTGACTAAAATCCTGCTGGATCCTTGTTTATACTTTATAGCTGCATACATCTTTTGGAAAATAGTTTTCAAATCTTCCTAAATTGCTTTTGGATAAACATGGATTCATATATCATGAATTTGAAATTGCTTCTTTGAACTCCCCCTCCCCCAGTTCCTGTTGTTTACTAATATATTTTCTCCACTGAAGGTGGACTTGACAGCTTATGTGGAGCAGCATGAATTCTGTTTTGATGCTGTCCTTGATGAGCGAGTTTCTAATGATGAGGTATTTCTGTTTTCTTTTTGCTCGTCCAGGTTACAGTCCTTGATTGTTCTGTTTAAATTGATTCCCTGGCGCTTCGAAACCGAAATTTCATAGCCACATTTTTTATTCAGTCCCAACTTCTACTTGTTGTGAACTTGGTTACATGAAGAAATTGCTGCCATAATTACTGGATTAATAAATTACTAGTGTGGATTCCTTTATTCACACTGACAGTAGTAGCACCCATTATTTTGTGAACTTGACTGCAATTTATTTTTATATGGCTGACGATTGCACCCCGTTGCACCTTCCACTTCACATATTCCATGGATACATATACTGAAGAATTATTATATAGGAATATTAAAAAGCAAACCTATCATCCTTAAGTTGAGGGATTCATTACTATTAAAGTGTGTAACATGCCCGTAGTTCTCACACCACGCTTTCTACTCTAAAAAGTGAAATCACATATGTAGCTTTGCCTCTTAAACTGCATTTTTCATTTCTGAAATCTGAAGAATTGCTGCGCCTCTTTAGTTCTCTGGCATAGCATGTGCTGAGCTTTATGCCCAAGCAAGCTTCCTCGTCAGCGAAAGGCTTGGGTTGGGGCGTTGGGCGCTTAAGTCACTTGCTCAACAACCACTGTACTGCCCCAACGGCCTGCTCCTGCCACTGTCCGTGGCCCACAAGCCACAATCACTAATGTTTTTTTACACTCACTTGCTGGCATCGAACCACTTGATAGTTGACCACTTAGCTCAGCTCAGTTACTTCTGATCAAATTGTTATATGGCATGATATATTAACTATTGTGGTATCTTATAGTATTTCATTTCCCTCATCCAACTTAATAATGTCACTGAACTGATGCTAAATTTGCAAACCCAGTTTGGATGTCACATGTTTCTTAGGATTATTTTGTTTACCGATTTTTTTCACCATTGTGAATACTATACATTCTTGATAAGCATCTGTAATTTATCATTTTATTAATTTTTGCATTCTCTGGACAGGTGTACCGTGAGACAGTTGAGCCCATAATTCCAATTATATTTCAGAGAACGAAAGCAACATGTTTTGCTTATGGCCAGACAGGTTAGATAATGCATGCTGTTGTTAGTCTCATAGCTAGCTTGACATATATATTGCATCATTATGCATATATGAAAACATCAGTAGCACAATGCAAACTTCTTCAGTATTGACATATTTTGAACTTATTTTGCAGTGGCGCATTGCAAATAACTAGTAATGAGATCCCAAACTACAGTTCTCTAGAATACTGAGAATTATTTTTTCATCCTCACCTATTGTTGACTCTTGTATTATGTCTCTGATGTGCTAAATTGAAACATCTTAGGTAGCAACTTATTTCCTCTTATTAAGATTGCCCCATCTTGATTCTCTCTATATTCGCCTGTATGTCATATCATCCTAATTTATGAGCAGGCAGTGGCAAGACATATACAATGCAGCCTTTGCCTCTGAGAGCTGCGCAGGACATGGTTCGTCTTTTGCATCAGCCTGTTTATCGGAATCAAAATTTCAAGCTGTGGCTTAGCTACTTTGAGATTTATGGTGGGAAGCTCTTTGATCTTCTATCCGATAGAAGGTTAGTTGCTGCATTTCACTTTATATGCTTTTGTCCCACATATTAAAACATTTCAAGCTTACTTTTTGGTCCGATTTCAGATAATACAACTTTTTATTCGTGTTTGATGTACCCAGTACCACTACTTATGTGTTCTACTCCGTCCCCTTTCTTATCTGGGTTGAGTGCGGGTTACGTGCCTGCCTTTCATTTTGTTCACTATCTCTGGTCAAAAAAGCATGTGCTGTCCTTTTGAGGTCTCCATACATTATCAGTTACTTGTTGTTTATTAGGCATCAGAGACTGTTTCTTTGGATGACAAATTCATATTTTGGGATACTAAGTCACATGTCGCTTGATGCTTTGACAGTTGTATCTTGGAGGTTCAACAAAGCATTATTAAAGTTCCCTTTGCTATATCTTACATTTTTCATAAGTTTACTGTTACGTCTGAAACAATGGCATTAGCTTTTGGTTTTTAGAATTCAACTTCAAACCACATTTGTTTTGATGTTGCCTTATCCTTTTTATAGGCAGCTACTTATCAAAAACTTGGCTTATTAACAATTTGATTTGATTTCTTTCAAAGAATTTACTTAAATTCCTTATCCTTTTTATAGGCAGCTACTTATGAGGGAAGATGGAAAGAAGCAAGTATGCATTGTTGGTCTACAGGAATTTGAGGTTTCTGATGTCCAGATTGTCAAGGAATATATTGAGAGAGGAAATTCAGCAAGGAGCACAGGGTCAACCGGTGCCAATGAAGAATCATCAAGATCGCACGCAATTCTGCAACTGGCTGTCAAGAAACACATCAAAGTAGCTGATACAAGGAGACAGAGAGATCGTGATGCTAATGAATCTAAAAATACAAAGGCTGTGGGTAAAATATCATTTATTGATCTTGCTGGAAGTGAGCGTGGTGCTGATACAACGGACAATGATAGGCAAACAAGGTACTACTTTTGTCTTTGTAGAAGATTTGTACTGCTATGTGAATCTCTCAAGACCTTTTGCCATCTAATTACTGTTGCCATATATATATTCTGACCATCAACCTGTTATCAGGATTGAGGGAGCAGAGATAAATAAGAGTCTGCTGGCTCTCAAGGAATGTATTCGAGCCCTCGACAATGATCAGATACACATTCCTTTCAGAGGAAGCAAGCTTACAGAGGTTCTCCGTGACTCATTTGTGGGTAACTCTAGGACGGTGATGATTTCTTGCATTTCTCCAAATGCAGGTTCATGTGAACACACACTAAACACATTGAGATATGCTGATAGGTAACAATGTGAAACCAACTATTGGTACTGATATTCATGGTTCCGTCAGTTTGTAATGTGTCCACCTGTATTAACTTGGTAAGTTATTGATTAATTGACAGGGTCAAAAGTCTTTCAAAGGGTGGAAATACTAGAAAAGAACAGTCAACGGGACCAACTGGAACTTCTGTCAGGGAGTCTTCATCAGCTCCATCATATCCGTTGTCTGCTGAAGCTGATGAAATCCCTACTCAGATTCAAGAGAAGAGACCAGTTGATACTTATAGGAAGGCTGCTGAAAGTTTTGCCTCCAACTCGGAGCCTGACAGAAATTCCTTTAGTACGATTCCAAGTTATTCTAGCAGAGGGAGAGAGGAAAATGGTGCAGCATCTGGTTTTTCTGACAAGGAGAGGTTTGATTCGAAGTCCAGCCAAACTGCCTACACTAGTAAAGCACAGATGGTCCAGAACTCATCAAACATACAAGAAGAGGAGAAAGTCACAAAAGTCTCACCCCCTCGGAGAAAGGCTTATAGAGAAGACAAATCTGAGAGGCAGAGCAACTACACAAAAAAGGATAACGGGCCTGAGACAAGTCGAGCTGGTTATAAGGTGCAGCCGGCAAAGCAGCAGCAAAGGCCGCCATCAGCTTCAGCTTCACAGGCTTCATCAAGGCAATCAGAAAAGGAAAGTTCTTGTGATGATGTGGAAATCGATGCAATTCTTGAGGTAAGCAATATTCACGTAGAGCTTATTGTGTTATTTGATCCCGAATGGGGCTGTGTTATGAATTTCCTTTTTTGTACGTCATTAGGAAGAGGAGGCCCTCATAGCAGCTCACCGGAAAGAAATCGAGAATACTATGGAGATCGTGCGGGAAGTAAGTTTCAATTCCACTTAATGTACTGAATATTATCCATTGTTGATGGTCCTAGGGTCGATTTACAGTTTTTGCATTGTGCTGTGCTATGTTTATATTTTAGGCCATTATAGAAGAACAATTGTGACAGATTTCATAGTTTGCTAGGGAGATTCATTTTAGTTTTGATAAATTCTGTTATACAGCTGTTCCTTTTCTCACACTTATTTAATCTGAAGCACGTCAATATCTCCTGCTTATAACCCAGATTGAAAGGAACAAAAACTAGCCAATCACGGATATCTCCTGAAGCAGTTTTACGAAACAATTGTCTTAATCTGCCTCAATGCCAAACAGAGTGTTAGATGGGCTGTCGCACGCTTGAAATCATCGTTTTGCTATGTTGGGTTGGAAAATAATCTGACATTTGCATAATGATGCCAAAGTGTGAAGAAACATTGGTTTGGACTAGTTAATGTATGTCCAGTGATCACTTGAGTCCAGATGTTTTAGATGAACAGTTTTTCTTTTAAAATGTTACTACTTTTATCAAATACATTTTCAACTCGTTTTTTTTCTTCTTTTGTTGGGAGGTGGCTGATAAAAATGCTGCTAATTTACATTGTAATTTGTTTTTACCACGTCACTTATATATGTGCACTTTTATCAGGAGATGAACCTTTTGGCTGAAGTCGATCAACCAGGTAGCCTTATTGACAACTACGTGACACAGTTGAGCTTTCTGCTGTCGCGCAAGGCTGCGGGCCTGGTCAGTCTCCAAGCACGGTTGGCACGGTTCCAGCACCGCCTCAAAGAGCAAGAAATCCTTAGCCGCAAGAAGCCACCCAGATAGTATGATCATCAGTGATTTCTGGTTTTGGCCTTGTCGTTTGATTGGTAGGCGCTCAAGCTGTGGCCTGTCAGTGTTTTTTCTCTTGTTGGGTCAGAGCAAGGTGCTAAAAGAAGACACATGAGACTTTGGGTGGGCTGGGGCCGAGCCGGGGTCTGGTTGATATAATCTGGACACTTGGTTTGTCAGGTTTGATCACCAATTTGCTAATGGTCCTTTTTACAGTGGGGCTGCTTGGGCGTGTTTTTTTGGCAGATGCATGGCTTGTCCTCTTTGCCTTGTCCCCCTTCGTTTGTACGAGGTGAAACTGTATCTGTTGTTTGCAGATAGCAATGGGTCGATTTTGGCTATGGAACTTTTATGGACATAGATACATTATTGTTGTATATTCATTACTGATATTTGCATTGGAAAAAGGAAAGGGTGTGTATGATGGACGTTTACCTTCTTTGATCGCCGTTCGATACACACTTTACATAAGTTTCATGGACCTCCGAATGCTAATACCTGGATGCAAAGTTATCACGCTTTTTACTGTCGCAAAACTGCAATATTCATACATTCTGTTTTCTAATACTGGAGAGGACGGAGCTAGCAAAACTGTGTAAACCTCGAGCTAAAATAACCGATGTGGAAATGTTCTGGAAAAATAATACCTTGACATTCCAACAAAAAGTGCCTCTCAAGTCTGGAGTGCATAGAAAATAACTGAAATTGTTGCCTATTGTTGAGTGCTAGGACAATATGTGCATTATGGAAAACTTTATTTTGTATTCGATCTATATTGAGCCAAAATCAAGCGAGCTGGTAAGTTGGAGTACAAAACCTTGCTCATTTGTAATGAAGCTCTGAAAGCTTCAATTTTTTTTTGGGGCCTGAGGTGGAAAATAGAAATAACTCTTGAACCATGACCTTTGGTCCTTTTCTCCCTTCTAAGGCTTTTTTTAGAACGCAGGAATTTCACAGGAATCTCACAGGAATTTCACAGGAAACAATTCAATCTCACAGGAAAAACGCAGGAAAGAAAAAAATTTCCTTCCAAACGAGCCCTAAGTTTGGCAAACATAATCTGATTTTCCCCCTGAATGTATACTGTTTAGTAGTGCAAGTTCACGAGCATTTTTCTTTAATACAAGAAGTCTCTTAATCGAAGTTTCTCCTGTGAGACGTGTTGGAAGGATCCTAGGATTACTAGCCATGAAAATTGTTTGCTAAAATGCCCAACTGCACTACAGCCAGATAGTACTAGAACACAACACAAACGGCGCGGTACGGCACAAAAGACAAACGAAATGGAGAAAGATCCGTCCCGTTATCGATCAACGGCCGTCCCTCCCGAAACGGACGGCGGATCCTCGTTCACGCGCTTTTGAACGCTTCAACTGCAACGATTTGTTCGGTTCGTCGTCGACAACCTCCAGAAATCCCCGCTCTCTCTCCTCCTTGCTTTCTCTCTCCTCCACGCTCCCCGTCTCTCTCTCTCTCTCTCTCTCTCTCTCTCTCTCGTCGCCGCCGTCGCCGGGGAAGATGATGATGACGCGGGCCCCGATGGGGCCGATGGAGGGCGCGGCGGTGGACGAGATAGTGCGGCGGCTGGTGGACGGTGGCCGCGGCGGGCGCCAGGTGCAGCTCTCGGAGGCGGAGATCCGCCAGCTCTGCGTCGAGGGCAAGCGGGTGCTCCTCTCCCAGCCCAACCTCCTCCGAATCCACGCGCCCGTCAAGATCTGCGGTAACCACCACGTTTCCCGTTTCGTTTGGGGTGCCTAATTTCATGTCGTTTTTATTTGATCGCGTCGATTCTCCCGGGAAATGATAATTGTCTCGTGTGCTATTTTCGGATTCAAGATAATCATTTCGGACCCGAATTCACGTCAGCCTAGTGGGATTCGGTGTGTCCGGGATTAATTGTCCACTCGTCCAGTAGCGTAGTGCCGGGTCTGGCTATCTTTGTTACACGCACATGTTTGCAGCCCGAGAGCATAGGAAATTAGGAATGACGGAGTAATGGACAACTCGATTGGATTGATGTAGTATAATTATGCAGCACTGTAGGTCAGATGGCAATGCTATAACTGGTGAAGACAATTTTCATTCATTGCAAGTCCTTTTCGCCCTTTTGCGTCGAGGATGCTATTTTATTCCATGCATTAACCATTATACAACAGCAGTGCATTCCATTTATGATATACGTTCTGCTGATATACATCATCTTACACATTGTAGATTAGATGCGGTTTGAATTTTTGTGCGATGCTCTCGTTTGTGATTTGAAAATTCTGTTGCCTCAAATACGTACCGTACAGATCTTTTTATTCTGCTACTACCTTTTGCATATATGGAGGAAAAAACTTTAATCTCATGAATTGTGTTGTCTCACAGGTGATATTCATGGCCAGTTTATCGACCTTCTGAGATTGTTTGATTTGGGTGGTTATCCTCCGTCATCAACTTATGTATTCCTTGGAGACTATGTCGATAGAGGCAAACAGAGCTTGGAGACTATATGCTTGCTGCTGGCTTACAAAATCAGGTACCCTGAAAAGATCTTCCTGTTAAGGGGGAACCATGAGGACGCAAAAATCAACAGAGTGTATGGTTTCTATGATGAGTGTAAGAGGCGGTTCAATGTTCGACTCTGGAAGATGTTCTCTGATTGCTTCAACTGCCTGCCTATTGCAGCACTCATTGATGACAAGATACTGTGCATGCACGGTGGCCTCTCACCTGAGTTGACTAATCTGGACCAAATAAAGGATATTGAGAGGCCTGCTGAGATTCCTGATTATGGTCTCTTGTGTGATTTGCTTTGGTCTGATCCTAGCCCTGATGGAGAAGGCTGGGGGGAGAGTGACAGAGGTGTTTCATGTACGTTCGGTGCAGATAAGCTTGTAGAATTTTTGGAGAAGAATGATCTTGATCTCATATGCCGAGCTCATCAGGTTTTTTAAAGTTTTTTCTTCTGCCTTGTTTTCTTCATTATTCTCTGTGATCTTTATTCTGACATTGCTGACATGCATCATGAACTTCCGTAGGTGGTTGAAGATGGTTATGAGTTTTTTGCACAGCGAAGATTAGTGACGATCTTCTCAGCTCCAAATTACTGTGGAGAGTTCGATAATGCAGGTGCTTTGTTAAGCATTGATGAAAGCCTAATGTGTTCATTTCAGATTCTGAAGCCAACTGATATGGGTCCACCGCATGCAAGAAAAAATATTCCAAATAAGGTAAATCAGCTAGCTTCATGCAGAACTAATATTTTGCTTTAACTCTGCATGTTGATAGCTAGGAAATAAATAATTATTGACACACATAAGATCTATTTCAGTCACCCAGAAATGTTTCACCAAAGTATAATAAGAAGGATTATGGGGATTTTTTTTTTCAGTTAAACTGTTCTACCTTCTTACAACTTTTGTCAGGAAACAAAAGTGGTTTGTAGGTAACTGTTGCCCTCCTGTCAAACAACCGGTCCTACCTGCCAAACAACTTAATAGAAAAAGAATGCCATATGTAATAGTAATAATCTCTTGGACTAGAAGAGTACTGGTTGCATTGATCTAATTAGCTGAGAGTTATATTATCATTAGTGTTTCATAGGTTATCCCTTCCGACATTGTCTATCTGTATCAGTTAACCAGTGACCATCAAATAGCTACATGTGAACCACCCAGGGTGTAAAGAACAATTGATTCCACATCAGATGATTTACCCTGAATAAACTATCACAGCACCAAAAGAGTACTTTGTGATACCTGCTTTTATTCAAACCAAACTGTACTTTCCGTCAAGACGTATGAGTTGAAGGCAAGCTAACTGATTACATCACTTTGTCTGCCACTTTACAGCCAGCAAGAGGGTGAAGCTATGGTCAGCATCCAATTCTTTCGGTATAATATCGCCAGTCAGCTCAAAGGGGGTGATCTATATTTTGGATAGTTGGATCCACCAGGGCATGGCATTATGCATTCAATCCCCTTGCTCAACAGTGGCAGCTCACGCCAATCGTTTGAGCATTTGTAAAGGCAATTTGGCTTTGCGCATGTTCTTCTGTACAGCACTGGGTCACATTCAGCACCATCCGTCCTTATTGTTCTTCCCGTTCTTGCCCGCAGAGACCTGATTAGCAGCATAAGTCCCAGTTTCTATTTTGTTATTAGCTCAGTGATCACGGATGTACGTCCTTTTTCCTTATCTTTGTGACTTACGGTTCATAACTTTTAGTTTGTACGTTGAATCAAAATATGTAGTTGTGAGAGGCAAGATCTGAACAACCATCTGTCACTCTTTCGACCTCCGTTCTGATCCGTTGTGGCGATGCTACCAAGGTTTCGAATCCTTGGGTCTCACAAACAAGGCCTCAATTGAGATACATGCGTTTAAACTCGTGCAGTCTCGTTTGTTGATAGGGTTCAGTTTGAGTTTCCGACTTGCTGGCATTACTTCCTTCACAGCAAATTATTTTTCAAAATAGGTGCCCTTCAAAAAAAGAGAAAAAAGATTGGACCTCGCAATATCGTCCTCCGTCTATTTGGACCATTTTATCTCACGTTTGATACCTTTCACTCAGTGGCATGTATTTTACTGGTCAGCTTACGCTTGTGACTTGTGAGGTCTTTTTTTTTTTTTTTTTTTTTTTTTTTTTTTTTTTTGCATCAGAAACTTGTGAGGGTGTTCGTGTAATTTCCAACAAGATGTCAACGCAACTGAGGCCCCCGTTGCCACTCCGGCCTGGCCCAACAGCCTACTTCAAGGCCGACTGTAATAAGGTTCAAATCCGAGAGGGACAGAACACGAACAAAGCCCAGCCCAGGCAAGGGAGGAGGAGGCGCCGCGTCGAAGAGAGTTCGAGAGAAGAGCGGCCGCGCAACAAGAGTGGCGAGGAGGAGATGAGCAACGAGGCGGCGGTCGGCGGCGGGGGAGGAGGCGGCGCCGCCGCTGGCGGGGAGGCGGACGGCGTCCAGCCGAACGTGACCATCTACATTAACAACCTCAACGAGAAGATCAAGCTCGAAGGTGCCGCACCCCTCTCCTCCCTCTCTTAGCTGTCCCTAACCGTCGCTAAACCCTAGGGATTTACGCGGAACTTGTTCTCCTGCGATTCTCGCGCCTACACCGGTGGGATTGCATCCCTGCGGATTGATTTGTCTGTTTCCCTAGCCCCTAGGCCGCCCGCAGTGGAAGTCGTGGTGCCTTTTGCTTGCTGCTAGTAAAGCCGTAGTCGGATGGTAAAATTGTCATCTTTGCTGTGCTAAGTCGTCCGGTTAAGGGTTGCTACTATCCAATGAATGTGAGCGTGTTATGCCTGGTTAGTTCGTAGTGTAAGACAGCATGAGCCTGTTGCAGAATTAGTGATGTCTTCTGTATGTTGTGTTAGACAAGGGGATTGTGGCCTTAGTTCAGTGGTAAATCATCAGCCTCGGAAGCTATAGCCTAGTCATATAAATTTAATTATTTGCTATACTGATTACTAATAACTAGAGTTCAATTGAACTATTCTCTGAATCTGGAAAGCGAAGAAAACCAGGAATTACAAATTTTGCGCTAACTCTGCTCTTGCTGTTTTCTATTCAGTCATTACCTTATTCTTTGTTTGATTTGGCTGAGAGTAATAACTAAGTGAAATCTTTACAGAGCTTAAGAAGTCCCTCAACGCCGTTTTCTCCCAGTTTGGGAAGATTCTTGATGTTCTTGCTTTCAAGACTTTGAAGCATAAAGGCCAGGCGTGGGTTGTGTTTGAAGATGTTGCATCAGCCACGGAGGCTCTGAAGAGGATGCAAGACTTTCCCTTCTATGACAAACCTATGGTGAGTTTTAGGCTAAAATGCAGCAGCTGTACTATTGCTTTTGGTATCACACTGATGGCTTGACATTACTGCACATGCAACTTATTTGTCCTGTGACTTGTAAAGTAGTTTGTTAGGAATTGCACTTATCTGGTGTTTGTACAATAACTAATCTTAATTAGTTAGTTCTCAACTTAAATGACCTATTCTTGTACCGGTCATCTGTCCAAGACATTATGTCTCCATCTACTTAACTGCATTGCATTTTTTCTTCAAGTAACTGCCACTTCTATATTTTCTATCCTGAAATCTTTATTGTGTAAATTCAGAGAATTCAATATGCCAAGACGAAGTCGGATATTGTAGCAAAAGCTGATGGCACCTTTGTTCCTCGAGAAAGAAGGAAGAGGGTTGATGAAAAACGTAAGATGCTGGCCGACAAGCCTTTTCTTTTACATTGGTTGTTTAGCTGATATAGCGATCTCTGCTTAGACATCACTGCTTTTAGCTCTCCCAGACTCTTGATGTTCATCACTTGGTTCTACTTGGAGAAAATACGTTTGGGGTTTAATTAATCTACCACATATCAAGTTAAACATTGGACATCAGATGCACTTTATGACAACTATTTTAGGGTTATCTTGCAAGCATTGCTGTTTAGGGGACTAAATAGGTGCCATGAGGTATTAATGTAGCTAATTATGATTCCTGTTTGTTGATGGGCAAATGATAGTGGCACTTCAATGTTGAAATAGTTGGAGTCAACATTTCCTGTGGTCCCTTATCCAATGAGCTTTGTTTTGTTTCTAATGGCGAGATACCTATTCTAAAGCTATTTAAGAAGAAACTATTTGAAAAAAATAAATTGCAATATCTTGGATAGTCTAATGGCTGTTTATGAGTTGTGAAAAATGTGCTTGTATGGTCAAGCTTGCACTTGCTGTTTCTTCTACTAGGATGTTATTAGTTACCAAATTGAATCGAAGTATTTTGCTTCAACAAGTAGGCTTTGCTCTCAGCTAGGGTGGAGGCTACACTATGGAGTATGGCTGGGGCCAAGGGAATTTCATTCCTGCAAGCGCTAGGTCCAGATTGATTAGGTCATATAGTCATGGTTGTGTTAAATTTGTAACAACAGGTGTGAAAAACGAATGTTGTATATGTGTCGTTCTAGGGGTTCTTTCCCCATCTTTGTTCTTCTTAATGCAAAATGATGCACAGCTCTCCTGCACATTCAATAAAAAAATAGGCTTTCTCCCAGCTTGAGAATCACTTATCTTTTCTGTAACTTATTGCACTAGGTTGAATCAACTGCGCAGCACAAGTCCTTTTTGATGAACAGTAGGCATAGACTTACAGATTCTGTTGAACGAGGTGTCGCTTTAGGCTTATGGAAACTTTGCTCGCCTTCCTCTTTTCTTTTACATCATAAGCCTCATCAATTTGCTTGTTCTGAATAATGCAGCTGAAAAGAAGCAGAAGCGCGAGCAGCACCATGATGTCAGTCAAGTTGGCTTGGGTGTGAATGCTTACCCTGGTGTTTACGGGGCTCCTCAGGTAAGAACATGGATAGGCTAGATCATATTTCTGCGTCATTGGTTTTTTGCTTATGTAAAATGCTGGACATGACTTGTTAAGTTCGTCTGGTGGCTCATATTCTGAGCCCTGTCCTGCTACCTTTTGTTTGCAGTATCATCTTCTCAGTTTCTCACATTAACTTCTCATAATTTCATCATAAATGCCAAATGATTTTTTCTTGCCTGTGCATGGTCCAGCAATTTGCCAATTATTGTGTTAGGGAGAACTGTCATTCAAAGTAATAATCATTCACTTAGCAATGCAGAATCGCTTGAACTGTGCAATTTCATGACATCATTTTGATATGAATCCCTGCTATCGATGCAAACAGCATGTTTTCATGTTTATAATTCTGTCATTATATGTTCTTTCCTTCAGCCCATCTTGTTGTTTTGTGCTTTCTGCAGCTCACTCAGATACCTTTTGGTGGAGGCCAGAAGGTCATGATGCCAGAGGTTATTGTACCAAACAATATTCTTTTTGTCCAAAATCTGCCGCACGAGACGACCCCGATGATGTTGCAGATGCTCTTCTGCCAGTACCCTGGTTTCAAGGAAGTTAGGATGGTGGAGACAAAGCCTGGAATCGCTTTCGTAGAGTATGGAGACGAGACTCAGTCCATGGCTGCCATGAACTCTCTCCAAGGCTTCAAGATTAACCAAGATAACCAGATGCTTATCACGTATGCAAAGAAGTAAAGAGTTCAAGCTGTATTGACTTGATGAATGAATGTTGTATTCTGAGTTTTGCACAATTGGTAGATTTCCATCTTGTGTTAGGTAGACTGCACCTGGACAATCCGGTTCAGTGCACTGCTTAGCTGCGGTTATGTGAGTTTCAGGAACTGGAATTTTAATGAAAACTATTTTGTGCACAGTTTCCTATCAGGGATGCCTGCTTCCCTCTTCCCGATCAATCTTTTCTGTTAGACAGTTCACTATGTCGAATTCGGTGATTCTTCTTGCCTTGCGGATGACTAGAAAGCATTGGTTCAAACTGATATCCTTCTTCATGGTATTGTTATCCACAAGTGATATTTTCTTCTTTGTTTACTCTATTATTTTTTATTTGTTGTTATTGGCTTGTTTGAGTCCACTACCTTTGGCAACTTCATTTTCTAAAGTACTAATAAATCTATATTTTTTGTTCTCTACTGTCTGTTCTGGAACAAGTTGAAGATGATCTTTTTTCATTGGACTGGAAGGAACTTTTATCCGCCTAAAGCTACAGCGAAGTAACAGAGAAACACAGATGAAATCAGACCATCAATGTGTAAACAAAACATTGACGTGGAGGTTGGAGGACCTTGGATCGTCCAGTCTTTTCATCTTATTTCGAGGTGGACCTTTTTATTTTATTTTTTGAGATGGACGGAGGACCTTGGATCGCTGGAAGTGGCATGGGAGCTCGCAAGGTCTTTGCTTGCGACATTCAAAACCTCCCGCGTCAATCACATTCAAAGGTGAAACAAAGCGCAGACGCCTGGGGAAGGCAGCACTCTCTTGAGGCATTATTAGCACATAATAAGAAAATAAAAACTACGCAATAATGGTGAGAAGTTTTATAAGTTCTCTAGCTAGCTAGACATAGGTTGGCCCTGTGATTCACACGGAGAATTCATGGATCCACATCTCACGAAGCTTCTTCCACTTGTTCAGATCCTGTTAGGCCAGTCTCAACGAGCCTTTCATCAACATTAAATAAGGTGTCACATCAACAAAATAGATGACATGTCACATCAATTAAGATGAAAGAGGAGAAGTTCCTTTCATTCTAATGAAAGGAAGTTGGCACGGTTTCATATATATGAAAGCTTATTGAAAGACCCATTGAGAGCAAAAACTTTCATCCTAACATGTTTTGACCAATCTCAATGCAAGAATTTAATATTATACTTTGCTTATGAAACCGTGAGATGAAATTGTGCATTGAGAGAGACCATTTCATTTATCATATGAAAACTCTAAATCTGATGTGGCACCTTTGAAAAGTGTGAAATGAAAGTATCCACTGAGACTGGCCTTAGGCTAGTCCCAATAAGGGATTTCGTTTTGTTGTTTCCAAGAGTGCCATGCCATCTAAATTGATTTGAAACCACAAATGAAACAAACTCTATAATGCATGGTATCATTTTAGAGTTTCATAGCATTTAGTTCTATGTGGTTTGATTGGTTGTGTGTGGGATGAAATGAAATTGCTCTTCTCTAATGCTAGTTTCATGGTGTTTCATATCTAGGTAATCGCGCATACTCAGTTTCATCTAGATGAAACTCTTTTGATCTCTCTCTTCACAAATCTTTTGCCATGTCATCAAACTTGCTTATGTGGCACTTCATTTGTTGAAAATGAAACCTCCATTGAGAGTAGCCTTAGGGAGGGCAGAGCTTCCCGCATTGGAGAACCTAACCTGCTACCGATATGCTACCATTTATGACCCAAAATTAATGTATTTTTAGAATTGACCAGAGTGAAACAAACTTTAGCTGGGCCAATTTGATATAGACCAATAAGTGCATCAATTTTTAGATATGTACCAAATAAGTGCACTATAAAATATGATTGGCGATGGATCTAGTGATACTAATTACGAGTCATAAATAATAGCGATACTATTTTCTATAAACTTGATCAAACTTAAAATAATTTAACTTTAACCAACTCTAGAAATACTCTTACTTTGAGATGGAGAAAGTACATAGAGATCTTCTCTAAGTACATTCATAGTTTTAAACATGTGAAATAATTAGTTGTCTCGCTAGAACTCTATATCCATTATATGAGGGTATATGCATTGCATGAGTTATGCTACACTTAGTCTCATATGACATGGTAGTTTTGTAGACAGACACATACCAATGATTAGTAGAGTCTGAAATCCTCAAACTCATCAATCATCATGGTGTGAGGATATCATGAAAGTCTTGTGCTTTTGTGGATTGTGCTTTGACATACAACAGTTATGCAGTATGTTTCGTAAAAAAAAAGTTATGCAGTATCCAGTTGCATAAATTACAGTCCGTGTATACTTATATTAGTGTCAAACAAGAACCCGCATAGAAAATGCCATACAAAACTGATATACGTCTTGGGAATCATTTGACGTTTAACAAAGTCTATCTAACGTGGTTAGATAGACTTTGTTATACGTCTTGGGAAATATAGCATAAAAATAAACTAATCCCAGATCGTGATCTTCGGGTTGGTGGAGGACGGCCTTGGATCCCTGGAAGCGGCGTCGGAGCTTGTGAGGTCTTTGTTTGCGATGCTCAAGACCTTCTATGTTAATCACACTCAAAGGCACCCCAACCCCCGAGGGAAACGTGGGTGTACATATACATGGTGAAAATGCCTGGATCTAATGAAAATATAATTCAGATAGATCTAATAATACTAATTCAGTGTTGTAAATATTGATTCATCTTTCTATAAAGTTTGTCAAACTTAAGATAGTCTAACTTTGACCAACTCTAAAAATTACACTTATTTCGCATGGGGCTGTCGTATGCTTGAGACTACATCAATGGATATTTTTGCTAGCAATGGATGGTGTTTTAGTAAGAGACTTGAGTTTATTTGATAAATTATGGCGTCGTTTGTGTCATTTTGGATGTTTATTTTTGGTGATGTAATAAGGAACAGCTACATGTATCGATTGATACAGATGCTGGAATATTGAAATATATTCTCATTTTGGATGGCTATAGGCTGGCCTTGTGATTAACATACTTCTTTCGAAGCTTCCACTTGTTCTTGTATCGGTTGCTGAAGTTATATATAGTTACTTGCGCACAGCCCGTCCCTCACGTGAAACCATGTTACCCGTTGTATGCTCCCAGGCATGATCTATATAAGAGGAATTCAAGAGAGGTAGGAACGGCAGAACACTTGCCTAATTCCTAGCTACTTGTTTCATTCCTAGCTCAAGCAGCAATGGCCAGATACGCAACAACAATACTAGCCCCCCTCCTTTACGCGCTCTTTTTCTTAGCAGGCAGCACTCTCGCAGAAGAATACTTCGAGAGGACTGTGTACTCAGAAAGAGGGGTGATGGATGGACCAAAACGCACCGAAGTAGCATCCGTGAGCGTGAACCCGCCTACATGGTTCGGTTCCATCCACATGCGTGACCGGTCTATCGCCGATGGCTCAGCTGAAAACGCAAACATCGTCGGGCGCGTTATGGACGCGGCTTTCAAAGTAGTTGATGGATCCGAGCACGCCTTTTACAACTACATGGTCATTGAGTTCAAAGACGATAGCAGGTTACTATCTATCTATCTATATATCTTTACATACGCATTATATACCTCCTACTCTGCAGCTATATATTTGTGTATAACACAGTAATAACTTTCTGAATTTGCATGCTATTACTTTTTGTGCACAAAATACAGGTTCAATGGGTCCACACTTCAGGTAGGGGGCCTTAATAAACCAGGAGATGCTGAATATGCAATTCTTGGAGGGACAGGAAACCTTACAATGGCACGTGGCATTGTCCGACGCACGACAGCCACCATCCCCGGGCCAAGGAATGAGGAACTCAATATATATGCATACTACACCCCAATGCCCCGTATGGCGGTAAGCTGAAAATTTAACTAAGGTTTAACTGTAGCTATGATAGATTGACCAATTGTAGATTCCTTACTTTTGGATATATAGAATTGTACTATACTTATTATGAGGTAATTTAAAACTTTCATTTTTGTACATAATTAAACATGCATAAATAAAATAACTAGAGCTTATTAAGAGATTGATAATATTTTCGTAAAAAAGGTGAACGACCATGCCAAAAGCTAAATATTTGCCTTTCATTCTTTGTTGTTTGCTTTATGCAGGTTTCTGGTATTGCTGGCTGTAACTGTTCGGGACGTGATCGTGATGCAAACGTGTAGGTACTGTTGTTCACGAGTGCTAAACGATCAAGATCGCCACCAACAAGATGCTCCCTAATAAATAAAAATAATCCTGGTTCTCTATTCGGGATTACACATCATATTTGCATGTTCCGTATCGCCTTGCAATCTTTTTTTATCAATTTTTGTCTAGTGTTTTCCACCTCCCAGTAATTTCTATCATTAATAAAGTTGAGTGTTTCGTTTCAAATGAGAATAACATGCTATTTTGCATTCTATGTGTCTCTAATAAGCACTAGTATAGTGAACCAAAAATGATCATGAAGGGAATGACTCACTTCATCGGTGCTGGATCATGTAAAAGCAATTGCATAGGGCTAGTCTCAACTCACTATTTCATTGCAATCTTTCAAAGACTGAGTTTCAGTAAGTGAGCTAGTTGTCTTTTATAGGGATGAAATGCCTCTCACGTCAGATGAAGTTTTCCTTCTATCTTCTATAATTACCTTGCCAAGACATCAAATGCAGATGTGACATAGAATTTAATGCTTCTGAAAGGCTGCACTGAGACTGACCTAATGACCTAAAAATATTCACGAAAAGGACGACTTCACTTCATAGTGCTCAATCATGTAAAATACACAGTAAACATCAATTAAATGTGGGCTGATATGTCTTCTTTGTTAGAGCCTCGGGGCAATGTGTTCGTAAATATCACTATAACATGATGGCTCATATGAGAGGCATCACCTCACATGCATGGATCCTTCGGCACCGTGAAAGACAAATAAAATTAAGAGTGAATTGCATTGGTGGTACAACAACTTATAAGGTGGGTGCAATTTAGTCACACAAATTAAAAATTGCTCATTTGAGTCACAAAACTTGTTATGATGGTGCAAATTAAGTCATAAATCATACCACAACGGTGTATATTGATGATATGAAAGCAAAGATCAACCATCATGTAGGCAAAAAGATGCCACATCGACATTTATGGCATGACTAACGAGGTAATGGATGGTAGTAAAGAATATTTGACTTTGTTGGAGTATCATAATTTGCAAGAGTAGAAAGAAAAGAAATTGACTTTTGCATATACCACATGAAATACGTGTTGCAGAAATATATCTTTGAATACATATTGAATCTTGATGTTGTTTTACTCTATACAAACTTTTCCTGTAATATTTTTTTCAGATTATGATTTTATTTGCACTTCCATAGCAAGATGTGTGATCCAATTGAGCAATTATCAAGTTCTGTGACTAAAATGCACCCACCTCATAAGTGTTGTACCACTAGAGCAATTTACTCCAAAATTATGTACTTAAAGTTAGTGAAAGATAGCAAATATCTCTCACGGATCGAACCACAAACACGAGGTTTCGTTATCTAATTTATCTCAGTTTGTGGCTTGAACCACGAGGGACATATCCATCTCCCGTGATACTCTGTTCGTAATTGGTACTTATCGTTTTGAGTTAGGAGTTAGTCTTTAAAAGTCATAACTTTTTCATACGAAGCGGGACGAAGATAAAAATTACGCGTCTGGATCCTGAGATACCGATCTTGTTCTTGTTTTACAACACGGAAGCCAGGCTTAAGCAATGCTTTTGCATCACGGTGGACAGCCCGCACCTCCATGCAGGTAGGCAACCAAACGCCGCACGCTTGCTTGCATCTCCTAATAGAATATAGAGATGCAGCAGGGTTTGCAAAACCGTTGGTAACCGGTCGGTTATTGTAGTAACCGGATTTATCGGTCCGGTTCGGTTTCTTCGGTTTACCGGTTTTTGAGTTTGAATTTAAAATGAATTTGAAAATTTGACGAGTTTTATCCGGTTTTTGTCGGTTTTGATCGGTTTGACTGGTAACCGGACTTACCGGTCTGGTCTGGTTGGAACGGTTAGATCGGTAAGGTGAACGTCATGCAGGTACCCTGCGTATGTCTCACCTTACACACCATCGATGGGGTCATCCCTCAAAGGCGTCGTGGATGGAATGGAATCATCCAGGGCAGTTGGGCCGCGACGCGCTCAAGTGGTCAGCCAAAGCCATGGTGGATGGATCATGGACGCAGCAGCACCTTGGCCCGAACGGGCGGGGTGGCGCACAACTGAGTGGGAGGATGAGCAGAGCGGCAACTATCTACGTTATGGTGGCATGCGTTGAGCAAGGACAAGGGTAGCGTGGCCTCCCATGGCGCCACACCACCGTCTCTAGTCCGCCAGGGAGTTGAGCTTCGACATCGTCAGACATGCTATAGTTGAGGTGGACCGGCCCCTCCCCTCCTAAGTTTGCCATTGGAATCATCGAATGCCTACTCACGAAAACGCCTAAATATGCTCAGGGCAAACACGAGTTGTGTGTGTGTGGGTGGGTGGGTGGGGGGGGGGGGGGGTCATGCCCCCCCTCGCCCCACCACCCACCCACCTCCCACACGGCATTGGAAGAAGCAGTACTTACGAGAGCGTCTTCTGCAACCACAGCTTCGCAATGCCTCTTCGCAAAAAGAAAAATAAGCTTCACAGTGGACAATGCCACATCACTTGGCGGCTGCATAAATTGCCCTTAAAGAATAAGATTTTTATGTGGTATTTGATTAGAGGTGTTGTTCTTACCAAAGATAATTTAGCAAAAATGCAATGGAAGGGAAGTTTAAAGTGCGCCTTTTGTAATACGAATGAAAGTATTCAACATATTTTCTTCGATTGTCAGGTTGCTAAATTGATACGGAGAATTGTGCAAGTTTCTTTAAATATCTCACCTCCTCTATGTATTGAACACATGTTCGATGGTTGGTTAAATGGGGTGGATAAGAAACTTAGATACAAATTTTTGGTAGGAGCGTGTACCTTATGTTGTTATGTAGAAATGATATGGTTTTTAACAATACATAAGTTTTTACTCCTTTGCAGGTGATCTTCAGAGGAACGTACTGAATATGGTTCTGGACACTATTGCAGATGAGGTGGAATGCCCTCAATTCACATGGGGCTGTCGTGTGCTTGAGACCATATCAATGGAGATTTTTGCAAATATTGGGTGATGCTTTATTAATAGGCTTGGTTATTTGTGAACTTATGGCGTCTTTTGTAAGTCTTGAGTTTAGATGTTATAATAATAAACATCGACATGCATCAATCGATGCAGAAACTAAAATATTAAAATATACTCTCTCTTTTTAAAAAAACTTGACGGCCACATGAATCTCCATCGTGCCAAGCCGACTCATGAATCAACCATCGACAGTGTCATGAAGACTTTCACTGGCCTTGCGTGTAATGGCCCATGGGCGATGGATCGTGCATGCTTGTGCATCGTCCAAGGCATTGATCAGATGAGACGAGAGCGTCAAATGTGGACGCGCACAATCTAGCTAAGAGTTGTGTTTGTGCTACTAAGCAGATACGTTTGGTTCCTAGCGCCACTGATACAGTGAGACAATAAAGAGTGGCGGTTTCGGCTAAAAGAAAAAAAGATGATAGGTACAGTGCTGCTCCTTAAAAAAAGGTACGGTGCTAAATTATTTTGTGCATTTAGCTAGAAGACTTTTGTTGTATCTCAAAATAAAAAAATAGAAAGCTTTTGATCTTTCGCGACAGTTTTCCTTCAAGTGGCCAACAGTTCACCGCGAATGCAATATCAGGCCTGGTGCAATTCGCGAGATACATCAGTGCTCCAATAGCGCTAAGATAGGGAACTTCAGGTTTCAATAATTCCTCATCGTCACCCTTTAGTATTCTTTAGTATTTTTTGAATGGCCGACAATTTTCCAAGTATAAATTGTATCTTTCCTACAAGTTTTTGTAAATTATCAACAAACTTATTCCCAACAAACTCATTCCCTGCAATTTTAATAGATACCTACCAAGTAACTATAGACCGTTGGGCATTTATAAGATGACCGTTGGGAAAGATGAGAAATCTCTTAGGAGCTGTTTGGTTCACGAAAATGTAACGCAATGGAATTACGGGGTCTTCGCATTACGTTAGATTTTGTTTGTTTGACCCCCACCGTAATCGGATACGGCTGTAATGGGATACGGCGCTATTCAAATTCGATACAGGTCTCCCCCACCATTATCAGATCGATTCCTCCGTATCGTCTTCCTCTCTGCATCTCCGTCGCCTCCTCCGACTCCTTCCCCACCGCGGTCTCCCTCCCCGCTGCTTCCTCCGATCTCTTCCCCTCCGCGACTCTACCCGTTGATCTCTTCCTTGCCTATCGGCTCCCCGCCGCCGCGACGGGCTGGAGCCGCCGCTTCTTCCATGGCATCTCGTCTGCCGCCATTGTTAAAGCCCAAGGTATCCTGAGAAGAAGAGCAATTGCGTGTCATGACAGTCGTATACTCCTGCTTCGCCACCATCCGCGCGTGCGAACGCTGTGTGAAGGAAGAAGGTCTACCTCGCCGGCGATGACGACGGCGCCGGCGACGCCGAAGGAACATGAACCCCAAACCGTTACAGATCATGGACCAAACAAAGTTCGTATTAGCCCATTCCCTTTGCAATACCACTGTATTCTGAATACGATTGCGTTTGCGTTACAGAATTTGAAACAAACAGCACCTTAGTGTTTGCTCTAGTTTTTGCCTGAGTCTGGAGTCGTCTCAGTGCAGCAACCAAACATATATAAAACCGGAGGTCCGGAGCCGTCAGCAACCAAATATGGCTGGCTCTTCTCTTCAGGCTGCTAATTTCTACCGCTCAACTGTGAACCAAATTAACCACGACTGAGTATGTTTCAGGTTTACACTGATAAAAATAGAGAAGTCTACGTGCTGAAGAATACAGTTGCCTTTTATAAATTGTTATTAATCTACGGCTATTTGCCCAGAAACAAAGGATTGTCTTACTGTAGTATTACTTTTTGATGGTGCAAATCGAATATGTTACTAAGATTACTCCCTTCGGTCTACAATTCTTAGACGTTTTAAACAGGAAGAGTGAATTAAAAACAAGCTACTGATCCTTGTCTGTACGTCTACAAGTAAAATGCCGAGGGAGAAAAGTAAAAAAAAAATTGCTCTGAACAAGCTGAACTATATTATCATTTGTTTGTCAAAAATCGCTTCTGCTGAATACCTACTGGACTCTGTTCTTTGAGCTATCTTTCAGCTGGTCACATTGTTACAATAATATACACACTAGTAGTACTAATTAGCTAACGTTACTGCTGTTTTTTGTTTCCTCTTGTCATGACAAGCACTTATGCAAAAATCATGACTTCAGAATTCAAACTCACATGCTTACAGAAATAAGGAAGTGATGGGGTTGTGCCTCACTTACCGGTGGAGGATCGGCACTGCCATTCTTCGTGAGCTCTTGCTCGCTGGGTCCCTGACTGAATGCAGCACTGTTCCCATCATCTTCTATCTTGATACCTGGGGCACGGTGCTCTGAAACAGCGTCGGCATGGTGGATGCAGGCGATGAAGATCTCTGTGATCTGAAGCGGTAAGCAACCGAAAGCATTTCAGGAACCAAAAGCTCTCCAGGGTAAAGGTGGATTATCACACAAGACAAGAGGCATGCCAATCCAAACACTAAAATCAAAATCACAGGAATGGTGGTATGCACGACCACTGTTCACAGACATATGTCAACGATGAGTACAAAGGAAAATCCCACAACATGTTACAAGCACTTGGAAGCATACAGAGGTAAACAATCATGTGCAAAATAGGTTATTACAATTTAACTTAAAAGTAGCAGTTCAATTAAGGCTAATTTCCACGTTGCCAGGTCGCCTTGTCAGCCTGACGACGGCATTCTTCTGCCTGCTTCATCACCATTTTCCTGTTTTCAAATTTAAAAAGGGCGATCAAAGATGATATGTCAGATTAAGAAATATGTCAGCGAGGAATAAAACCTAATATAGGAAATATTCCTATAGAACTGTGAGATATATATACCATGTTTTCTGGGTCGACGCTAGTCACCCCCTTATGGTTCTTAACACCCTTCTGAGCAATCCAGGCGTTGTATTCCGCCATGTATCCCTCCGAATCAAAGGCATCACGGCGGTGAGGGCATCTATACATATCATATTCAGCAGCCGTCCAATCAGCAAAGCTGTCAAGCTTTCCGTCTCCAAATTTGTCAGTCCAGCGGGCAGAAATCTTGAAGTTTTCATACCGCATCGCTTTCTCCTTCTCAGTCCAGTATCTCCTGTTGTACTGCTTCATCCACCGCTCAAACCTGTCTTTCATGACTGATTCATCCGTGGCATCATACTGCTTCGTGGACTCCTTGTCAGTGAACTCTTCCACCACTATATTTAGGTCACATATGCAGCAGAGGAGCAAACCAACATAAATCTAAAGGCAGTAGCCAAATTCAAACAAAGTGTTGCTTGATCTCACACATGCAACATAGCAAACAAACAGAAATCTAATGGCGAATTCAACTTAAGTTCATGGATAGCCATGCTGTTGGATCCAGTTTTTGTTGAAATTTCTCCTTTTTTAGCTAACTTTTTAAGGATACAAAGGCTCTTGGAGATGCTCTAACATGACAACAGTTCCATCTCAATGTTCTTACAGATCCCAGTTCCATGTGTGTTCAAATACAACTCGTGAAATGTTCGACCAGAGGACTCAATGTTGTAGTCCAACTCTGCGCACAATTGATATATTTTCTTTGGGTGTGTGTTATGTGGATTACATCCAGCATAATTTTATCACGTGAAACATGAGTTTCAGAAATTGGGAGCAGTCATGTATGCTCCATTTAGTCCTGTGCCGTGCAGTAAATTGCCTTGATCATATTTCTTTTAAATTTGAATATTGCGTTGACAAACTTACAACCAATCTATGACATGAATATAAAAATATGAAAAGCATGCAAAACACTAACAACAACGTAGATTGTAACCAACTACAATATCAAACAATGGTAGTTGTTCACATCTTTCAAAATAAATAAAAATAAAAAGAATAGTTTGTGTTCACTTGACTGGTTAGATCCTAAAAGCACATTACGGTGGGTGCCCTGATGAGCTGGTTCATGTACACAATTTTCAGGCGCATAACATAGCACTTCTTCACCTACATGTTCATGGTTATTGCAAGGTTAACTGCTAAATCACACTCTTTCAAGCTCGGTGATGTGCTTGCCCAACTGCTCCTTCAGTTCTTTCTGCCACAATTCAATCAGTTTCTTGTGCTTGGCAATAAGCTCAGCTTTGGTCTTCAGTTCTTCCTCCATTGTGGTAATCTCCTGGGAAGTGTAATACCAAACACGTTAAAAATATGATAGATCTTGGGGCCAATCAGTGTCCTAATTAAGATAGAAAATATGATGTCTCTCAACCCCTACTAAGTTTTTTTTAAAAAAAGAGAAGTGGTTGCATGGAAGTTTTATTTCACATTCTCATGGAAGTAATTAAAAACTCCACTGGGAGCGCTGTGTTTTATAGAAGTGAGAATTCAGCCGTAGTCTAGGATTTTGTGCTAACACTTGGCACATGAGTGAAATCAGAACAGAACAAAAATACTACACAACTTATGTTAGTTTCAGATTTCCACCAGAGTTAAATACATATCTTTCTCTAGCGAAAACAGAGATGTCAGAACATGATCAATCACAGCAAAAGAGGTGATGTAAGAACAGGATCAAGGAGACATTGTATTGAAGGTTACATTCAAAGAGACTTTGTAAGAACAGAGATGTCAGAAGTCAGAACATGATTGAAGCAAGAAGTACTAGGTGATTTTCAAGTCAGCTATTACTTATTAAGTTATTAATATAATGATGATGGGCAGTCCTTTTGCCGGTTCGGAAAATAAAATGACAGCTATTCCTAAGGATAACAGCTACCACAAATGATTAATTTGGGGCTGATCAAATCAAGTGACATGCCAAGCATACAAGCAATGGGTACTTGCGTATCACTCCCCATGATCTTTTTCCCATCCTCTTCGAGAGTCATATTTCCTCCGTTTCATCTTTGATTTTGACGATTCTTGCGCTTAATTCAAATCCTATCGAGTCATACCAGTTGGTCAACGTTTTGGGATTTCAATCTAGTTTCTGTTTGAATTTGTTTACACAACACTATTTTACAACCGGCATGGAAAGAACCTTCCAATCAAAAAGAGAAGCAAACCATAGGCCCGACAGATTAACATGTTCTCGATGATCATCATCGATCGTTCTTTCATTCTCCTTCGTGGCGTTGATTGGCTGACTCTCCTCGTCTTTTATGTACCCGCCAAAAACCTTAAAAAACAATCTTGATTCTTCAATGTCTCCCACATGACAACGGAAGCTCTCCACCAGATCAGAAACCGTGCTCGCCTTCTTTCAAAGATGTAAGTGGGGGCGACGTGACGTGCGTGTCTTGGGTATGAGCATCTGGCGAAGGGGCACAACCCCCCCCCCCCCCCCTCCCTCCATGACGAACCATCTGAATGGTCTAACATAAAAAAGGGGAGATGACCTCCACGCCTCTGTAAAATCACTATCTTAATTATTAGCTGCTTACCACCATCCTAATAGCGACCCACGAGAGACGGAATACTGAATGTTGATCTTCTTCGTGTGGGAGGGTGAGAGGGAGAGAGACAGAGTGGCACCAGAGTCTTTTTACATCTTATATAAGGGTTATTAGTGAATGCACCATGAGGGTCAATAGAAATGAGACGTTCATGAGAAATGAGATTGCATCAACCTTGAAACGTCACAACAACTATTTCCAACATTAAAGAAGGGGAAACTACATCAAGTTTGGTTTCTTGCAAACAAAGCAAGGATACATTTTCTGACACGACCAACTCACGCACCGTCATACACCGAGTCCTTCTATTGAGTCCTCGGACGTTCCACACTGACATATTTAAAGACCCCATTAAAACACAAAAGGAAAGCGACCTAGAACCTAGACCTAGTTGGCCAGCTCCTCGACCAGGAAGTCCGCTGTGAAGCTACTGTTGAGTAGGTCTCCCATCGCGAGGCATTCCTCTTCTGTGAGTCCTCGTTCAAGGATCTCCATATACTGCACAAAGGATTCCGTATCTGGTGGCTGCGCACTGGAAATAATTCTCATGGCTCTCATCATCTTTGTTTGTGCGACTGTTTTTGCTGTCGAGCCTCGAAGGTTGGTACGCGCTGCAATTCGAGGGCTGTGCCTCGGCAGACTTACCGGAGGCCTGGCCCTCCTGAGATTGGGTGGAGTAGTTGTCACCGGAGGAGGCAGAGGGTCGGACACCATGGTAGCGAAGCGCTGCTGCGCGCTACCTCCGCTTGCTGTCAGATTTTCCACAATCTATCGACCTGTGGGCATAGCACTGTTAGTGTCCACAACCGATTTCAGTACCGCATTCATGGTGTTGAATACGAGCGCTATAGGCACAAGCGCTGCTGGCAAAGTCCCACCCGCTCGCTGATTTTCAGCGCCACGCGTTGCCGCCTCCATGAGAGCCACGAATCCTGGCGCCCCTGCATCCTCGTCGACCTCATGAGGAGCATCGCTGCCCGCGTACGACCCTGGTGCAACTGAATTCATGGCTGGTCATCCGGCATTATCCATCTGATCACGAGCAACCTCTTGCGAAGTGCCCCCATCTGATCCCGATCGCGCAAACGCCAGCACAGCAAATCCCGGAGGGCCCTCCTCGCCTTCCAGAACTTCGTCACTGATGATGTCTTCAATTTCTTCCATGGGAGCAGATTGAAGTAGAGGGTTTTTGTTTTCCCGGTCCATCACCATACGAGCCACATCCTCACGGTCCAGTTCATCTACGCGAAGTCCTGTCCCTCCTATGTTAACTGCTGGCCCAGAGAGGATTGTGGATGGGCCTGGTGTTAGTCCTTCTTGGGCTGCTTGAGTTGGCCCAACGGTTATCTCCTCACTGTGGAACGGGACTATCCGCGACTGGGAGCCGGCGCCCCGACCCGTTACTGGCGAGGGGGAGCTTCTGGGAAGGTTCGCGGACTCCTCGAGACCTCCTTTTGCCTGGCATTGTCCTCCCTGGCTGCCTGCCACCTTAAAGGTAGCATGCTTACTGGTCTCCATCCTACTGTTGTCGAGAGGCGATTGGACCTTCCTCAACGCGTTGGCCCCGACTCCCGTGATACAGCCAAGTGTTGCAGGTAGGGTTTGTATGGCAAGGTTGGCTTGTAGTACGAAGGAGGAAGACCCATGCGCTACTTTCTGTTTCTTCTGCTCTCGCTTCTGTCTTGACTCAGGACTCAGGCTTTCGGCGCCTGTCTTGTTCTCCTTTCCACCCAGCGACCTAGGGTGAAATGGTTGGGCAAACGGTGAAAGTTTGCTTTTGCCTCTGCTATAGTCCCTCCATTCGATCTCTAGGTCTTGTCTTGCTCCATGGTCATGCACCGCCGGCATATGGATGCCCTGTAGGCCCCACTCAGGGTAATATGGTAAACGTGCCGGAGCAGGTGGGTGGTAGTCGATCGCACACCATCTGGGGATTGTTCGGTGGCATTTTGAATTATCCCCACCCCCTTTGCTTGCCTGGCGGCTAGGAGACATCTCCATTGCCTGTTCTTGCGACCCAACGCATTCTTGCGACCGAACCCCTTCTTGTGAGCCAACGCCACCATCAGAGCAACCATTGAGCGACCTAGTTTCTTCCGCGACCAGAACAGCTTCTTGTGCATGAACCTCATTGTGCGACCTGCTCCCATTCTCCATAATGCGACCAAGCAACCTGTTACCCATTTCTCCAGTGCGACCAAGCGACTGATGAACCTTACGGCCTTGAATGTCTTTACCACCGCGGTGGTTGTTGCGTGACCTGGCCAATCCATTTGCCCTGCGGTTCGTATCTCGACCATTGGACCTGTTGTTGTTTCTATTTGTGTCCTTCTTATGGCAGTGGTCAGTAGGACCTTCTCCATTGTTATCATCATCTCGGTCTCTCGGCCCTCCTTTCCATGGCCCAAAGTCTTCATCTGGTGGTGAAGGAGGGGGTGGCAGCTCTTGAACATATAGGATTTTGATTGTCACATTGTAGAATAGTGATAGCTGAGGCGCGCCTGGCTCCGGGAGGAGTGTGAGCTTGTACACCGGAATCATGTTAGGGTGTAGACAAGCCACTACAGCTTTGAACTCACCCACATTCGCTTTCGACTCCGTTTCGGGCGCCATTGATAGGATGTTACAAGCTGATCCCAAGACATCCTGCGTTGTACTAAGTAACCATAGATGCGCCGGGATGCCGGTCATGGAAACGTGCACCTTGTAGCGCATTGGGAGCGACTCCGCTTGCCCAAGTCTCCTCCATCGCTTCACTTTGAGGAAGAAGCTTGCTACGGGCATGCAAGGTGATCTCAAAACCCGCAGCAAGTCACCCGGTTCTTCGAAAATCAAGGGCCACGCCTCTGGCTGCTAAGCATGAACCTGAACAGCAGGAGGTGGTACCTTGAAAAATCGCCAAAGATGATCTTTGATCTCATTGACGGAGACGACCCGCCGGCAGCCCCCAACATCCGCGAGAAGGGCTCTGGACAGAGCTAACTCATTCACATCCACCTCTGGGGTACATGGAACAACACATATTTCTTTCTTGATCCAACCGGAGAGTGAACGCCAAGCTGGCGAATTTTCTCCATCCCGCATCGTCCCCGACCGTATAGGAGGAGGCGGTGATGATGTAGGCGACCTCGTTGACGGGCGCGGCCTCGGCGTTGAATGTTCATCATGCCGGCTAGACGTAGCCAGCGCTGAGTGTGGCCGTGACGGTGAAGAAGGGCTCTGTCACTGAGCTGAGCGTTGTTCACCGCGACTGGAAGTAGTTGTCTGTGTGTGCGACGCTGGTTGGGAGGAGGGGTGCGACCTCGGTGTTGAGTGCTGCTCCCGACGGCTTGTGGTATTCGGCAACGCGCGTGATGATGGTGGACTTGGGTGCGCCGCTGAAAGTTGCCTAGAGGGGGGGGGGGGGTGAATAGGCAACGCTAAAACTTCTGCAAATTAAGACTTAACCAAATCGTCAGTCCTACCGGATAATCCGGCACACTGTCGGATACTCCGGACCTGGAGCTACCGGAATATCCGGTACTGTGTCGGACAATCCGAAGCAGGGGATAAATCTTGCGTAATTTGAAAACTACAAAGTTTCTAGCAATTCTACTTGAATCAAAAGACTTGTATAGATGCTAGTAAGTGAATCTACACAACAATTGCGGAAGGAAACAAGTAGATACTTAGATCGAGGCAATATAATGATATATGAGCAATATGAACAAGAACAAGTATGAACAACGAGAACAATCAAAAGATAGACAATTGACACACAATTTTTCTCCGAAGTTCAGGCCCACAAAGTGCCATACGTCTCCGTTGAGGAGTCCACAAAGGACCGGGTTGCTCTCAACCCTAAACCTCACTCAAATGGTCACCAAGACCGGTTTGAGTTGCTCACTAGCAAATCCCTTGCGGGAATGGGTAATACAAACTTCCCGGAGCTTCACCACACGAATTGGGAGCTCCCGGGCAACCTCTAGCCGTCTAAGAGCACAAAGCTCCAAGAGTAACAAATGAAATCAAGTGAGATGATGCCACAAGAAGCTCAAAGAGTGGGATGCTTGCTCTCAACACAATTCTCTTGCTCTCACACACTCCCTTGAATGAATAACACAAATCTTTGGGTTGGGAATGAGTAGAGAGTGAAAGGGGGGAAGCTTGGTTCCTGTTCTTGCGAGTGGAGACCAGAGAAATGGCCGTTGGAGGTGGATGGGTATATATAGACGCTCCAACAAAAGTGACCGTTACGCTGCAAGTTAGGGTCTACCGGATATTCCGACACAGTGTCGGATACTCCGGTGGGAGCTAACTGTAACCTGGTTTTCACAAGGCCGGACACTCCGGCAGGGTGCCGGATACTCCGGTGGGAGCAGTCTGTAACTGAAATTTGGTTATTCTCTCAAACTCGAATTTGGTTGGTTTTGGTTCATTCAAAAGCTCTTGTGACATCAGTATACACATGATTACCATCCCTCTTGACAGTACGGCATTCCTAGACTCAATGAAAATATAAAAGAGTGAAATCTTTGTCTATCGAGCACTTGATGCCATTCTTGTGAACACATGAAGGGATTGTAATATTGAAATCTTTTTGATTCTCCATTGTGAGACCTAGTTGAACATTTTCTCATTGCAAATATTAGTCCTTTTGATCGTTTTGACGTCAATTACACAAAACACATGATTAGGGGCCTAGATGCACTTTCAATCTCCCCCTTTTTGGTGATTGATGTCAAAACAACCAAGTTAAAGGAAGGATAAAAGATATTCAATAAAATCTTGACAAATTTAAGGAAAGCTCCCCCTAAATATGTGCATGAGTTGAATTCATCATGAATGGCCTAACAATGCCAAATGCACATTTTTAGGAAAACAACATGAGAGCTCCCCCTAAAACCTTGCATGGACACAATATCATTATAGAAACATTATACATCACATGAGAGCAATAAGCAATTTCACACTACCTAGAAATATAGAAACCAACAAGCGTCATTACATCACATAGTCTCATGCATAGAAAATAAATAAATTTAGTCTTACAATCATAGCACTTAGTTCAACACTAATAGTAATACTCCTAAAGTCCATCACTAGGTAGAACGATAAATTTCTCCCCCTTTTTGGCATCACATCACCAAAAAGAGAAAGAAAACAAGGTGAATCACTCATCATCTTCGCTGTCGGCTGCTGCTATCTCCTCTTCCTCCTCACTCTCCTCTTCTTCACCTTCTCCATCACCTTCAACCTCGGTTTCCTCTTCACTTTCTTCATCACGACGATTAGACTTCTTGGAGGGGTTAAAGATGTCATCATCCTCATGATCAACATCGGAGGGAAGGTCGGGATATGGTGGAGGAGCCACATATTAAACTTTGTTGGCCTTGCACAAGTTGCGTATGTTGCGATCAGAATTCTCCCAACGTGCTCTTGCTTCCTCACGGGCCTCACGAATCTCAATAGCATTCTTCGTGCACTTGTTGTAGATTGCCTTGAGGGCTCTAGCAATGAAGGAGGAACTGCTAGGACGACGTCTGCGATGAGACTGAGAGGTGCCAACATCAAGAAAGGTAGGATCAATAGCTGCCGCTGAGGTAGTAGTGGTAGTGGACACTTTCCTGATCCTGTAGGGGGTATGCTTGCAATCCTTATGAAACTGGATCCCCGTAACACGCTCAATCATCTTCATGATGTAGGGGGCATATCCACAGTTGCGACTAGCATCAATAGCCGTAGAGTAAATCTGCCAAAATATGAAAGCAAACACACTAAATCCATCTTTTGCTTCCTCCTTGTCAGACATGTACCATAGCAGATTTCTGGCAAAGCTCAAGATGCTTGAGGAATCCCCCTTCTTGGGAAGAATAGTGTGCCTAAAGAGAGAGTTGCAATATTTGTAAAACGGCTTCAACCCATGAGTGGTGCCAAGCTTAGGGTTTCTCCCTTCATACATGAATGCCATTTGTTCATCAGCTAGACAATGCTCAGAGGAGATGTCATTCTTGCCAAGATCTTCATTACCAAAACCAAGAATAGTTGCAAAGTCACCATAGGATATCTCAAACGGGTGTCCCTCAGTCATCCAATGAATCACAGGGTCATCGTGATTGAAGTCATCAATCCAATAGGTGGCATAAAACTGAGCAATGACTTCTTCATTTCAATGATAGGGCATTGCCATAATGCTTGTCATGCCCATTCCTTCACACTTCTTAATGACTTGTGTAACAATGGGGTCATTAAGCTTCCTCATGTGATCCCAATCAATAAACTGCATAGGAAGGACAGGAGTGCTCTTGCGCTTAATCACATAGTTGTACCAATCCCACTGAAAGACACTCTGAAAACGGTAGTCACTTATATGAGAGTCCTTCTCCCACTCAAAGGGGTTGTTTCTGCGAAGAGTTGCCAAGTCATGTTTCCCTTTTGAGTAATCAATATGGGCCATGCCCTCACTGTCCTTTGACTGAGTTGCAATCGGAGAATGCATCCGAGGGAACATATTTCTGGTTAAGGTTGGTGGCTCATTGTCACCTACAGGTGCCTTCCCTTTGCTTCTACCCCTTTTTGACGCACCCCTACTAGAACTTGAGATATTGGGATTGACAGTCCTCTTCTGCCCTTGCCTTTGTCCACGGCCTTCCATCTGACACAAACATCCATGAACGAGGTTTAGACATGGGAAGTAGAAGGATGGAATCAAGAATCAGGAGTATGGATGAATTGATCAAGTGTTAGGTTCTGTCGGATTGTCCGGCTCTGTGTCGGATAGTCGTCCGGCGTCGGACACTCCGGCACAAAGTCGGATAATCCGGCAGTCCCTAACATTTCAAGAATTCATCGAAACTCCTAAACTAGCCACAAGATTCCAACCAAACTTCTAGCATTGCTAAACAACCTCATATCCAACATCTTGACCGAAGGAATCGAGCTAGAACATCCGAATCGAAGAGATCAATGAGGGGGAAGAACAAGGGTACCTTCAAGCACTTCCTCGGTTTCCGGAGGAAAAACTTGAGGGCACCGGAGTCTCCGGCGATTGGAGGTCCTTAGAATCCTCTTGGGAGTCGAATCCCGCTCCAAATAGACCAAGAATCGACGATTTTGGTGGAGAGGGAGAGAGGGCGACAAGAGGGAGTCGGGCACGGTGAAAATGAGAAGTGACCGGTTCAACTCGGGGGGGGGGGGGGGGGGGGGTAGAATCCTTATATAGGCTGATAACTGGCCGGATAGTCCGGCACCGAGCCGGATACTCCGACAGTACCAGGCCCGGATAGTCCGGTACAACACCGGAACATCCGGTGGGGACGTTCTGTAAAGCTCTTCTGATTTTCGCATTTTTCCCGGATAGTCCGACCTGGTGCCGGATAGTCCGATAGGAGCATTCTGATGTTTCTTCAGATCTGACATGCTGGCTTGCTGATTTGAAGAAGATTCAAGGATTTGAGGGGCAATGGATGGACTTATAGAATACACTCATCATATATGGTCAGTAAGCAATCAACAACCATAACTATGACCACATACAACAAGATAGGATCAAAAGATCAAGAACCATTCAAATAGTTTTGAAAATCACTCAAATCTTTTCACAATTCATTTTGTTTTTCAACACCAAGAAATTTAAAAACAACATTCAGATGTGCAACATTCTACTCCACATTAGAAGAATCAGGGATATTCAGTTCACTTCTAAGCTCACAAAAGCGCTTCTCATCTAGTGGCTTGGTGAAAATATCGGCAAGTTGGGCATCGGTTCTCATGTAACTAATCACAATATCCCCCTTGATAGCATGATCTCTCAAGAAGTGGTGCCGGGTATCTATGTGCTTAGTCCTATTGTGATCAATGGGGTTATGAGCAATAGTTATGGCACTGTCATTGTCACATAGGAGAGGAACTTTGTTCATAGTGTAACCAAAGTCCTTTAGAGTTTGTCGCATCCAAAGCAATTGTGCGCAACAATTACCGGCTGCGACATACTCCGCTTCGGCGGTGGAAAGGGCAACGGAATTTTGTTTCTTGGATGACCATGACACTAGGGACCTACCCAAGAATTGGCAAGTCCCGGATGTGCTCTTCCTATCTACCTTACATCCGGCGTAGTCGGCATCGGAATAGCCAATTAACTTGAACTTGGCGCCCTTTGGATACCACAGCCCTAGGTTAGGTGTATGAACCAAATATCGCAGGATTCTTTTAACGGCCACCATGTGACTCTCGTTAGGAGCGGATTGAAATCTTGCACACAAGCACACGCTAAGCATAATATCGGGCCTAGATGCACAAAGATAAAGCAAAGAACCAATCATGGAGCGATATACCTTTTGATCCACAGGCACGCCTTTTGAATCAAGATCAAGATGTCCATTGGTTTCGATGGGAGTCTTGATGGGTTTGGCTTTGTCCATGTCAAACTTCTTGAGCATGCCTTGAGTATACTTGGCTTGACATATGAACGTGCCTTCTTGGAGTTGCTTGACTTGAAAACCTAGAAAGAACTTCAACTCCCCCATCATGGACATCTCAAACTTCTTGATCATGATCTTACTAAATGCTTCACAAAATTCTTGGTTAGTAGAACCAAATATAATGTCATCGACATATACTTGGCATACAAAGATATCATCATCAATTTTCTTTGTGAAGAGAGTAGGATCAACTTTGCAAACAACAAATTGATTTTCAACAAGATATCCCTTAAGGCATTCATACCATGCTCTAGGTGCTTGTTTTAGCCCGTAGAGCGCCTTATGGAGTTTGAAGACATGATTAGGATACTTTGGGTCTTCAAAGCCCGGTGGTTGCTCCACATACACCTCTTCACTAATTGGCCCATTGAGGAAGGCACGTTTCACGTCCATTTGTTGTAGCTTAAAACCATGGTGAGTAGCAAAGGCAAGTAATATACGAATTGACTCAAGCCTAGCTACGGGAGCAAAGGTTTCACCAAAATCCAAACCTTGTACTTGTGAGTACTCTTGTGCAACAAGTCTTGCTTTGTTCCTTGTCACCACACCATGCTCATCTTGTTTGTTGCGGAACACCCATTTGGTGCCTACAACATTTTGCTTTGGTCTTTCTACCAATTTCCACACTTTGTTTCTCTCGAAGTTGTTCAACTCCTCTTGCATGGCCATCACCCAATCCGGATCCTCGAGTGCATCTTCTACTCTAAGTGGCTCCATAGAAGACAAAAGAGTAATGTTCATAAAAATTTGCAACTCGGGTTCTAGTAGTTACCCCTTTTTCTATGTCGCCAATGATGTTCTCAACTGGGTGATCTCTTTGTACACTTTGTCATACTCTTGGGTGTGGCATTCTTTCGTTGACTTCTCCTTCTTCCTCTTCTTCATCTTGTATACCGTCATCACCACTTGAAGCTTGATCTTGGTTGTGATCTTGAGCTTGGTCGTCACCTTGATCTTGTGCACTCCCTTGATCTTGTTCTTGTGTTGGTGATGGTGTTCCTTGGCGTGAGGAAGAAGATGGAGCTTGATCAACTTGAGGCTCTTGTGGTCTTATATCACCTGTGGCCATCCTTCCAATTGCATCATATGGAGTCTCTTCATTACCTATCACACTTGGATCAACTTGCTCCACTTGAGAGCCATTAGATTCATCAAATGTCACATCACGCGTGACCTCAACACAACCATTGGTTTTGTTGAAGACCCGGTATGCCAAGACATTTGATCTATATCCAAGCAAGAACCCTTCATCGACCTTAGGAGCAAACTTTGAGGACTTGGGTTTCTTGTTAAGAATAATGCATTTGCTCCCAAAGACACGAAAGTATGAGA
Organism: Eragrostis curvula; assembly: GCA_007726485.1. Classification (NCBI taxonomy): domain Eukaryota; kingdom Viridiplantae; phylum Streptophyta; class Magnoliopsida; order Poales; family Poaceae; genus Eragrostis; species Eragrostis curvula. The sequence goes on along the minus strand of CM017445.1, from coordinate 7,383,937 downwards.
CATTAGGAACGTTACCGGTGAGTAGCTCATAGGGTGTCTTTTGCAAGATTCGGTGGAGAAATAACCGGTTTGATGCATGGCATGCGGTGCTCACGGCTTCGGCCCAAAAACGGTCCGAGGTCTTGTATTCATCAAGCATTGTTCTTGCCATCTCAATGAGTGTACGGTTCTTCCTTTCGGCTACCCCATTTTGTTGTGGAGTGTAGGGTGCCGAAAACTCACGCTTGATGCCTTCTTCATCAAGGAACTCTTCAACTTGAGTGTTCTTGAATTCACTCCCATTATCACTCCTTATCTTCTTGATCTTCACTTCATGTTCATTTTGTGCTCTTCTCACGAACTTCTTGATTATCCCTTGTACTTCACTCTTATCATGCAAAAAGTATACCCAAGTGAAACGGGAATAATCATCAATAATTACTAAACCATATTTGTTACCACCAATGCTCAAGTAAGCGATTGGACCAAAAAGATCCATGTGTAGCATCTCCAATGCTCTCTTGGTAGTCATCACATTCTTGGCGGGGTGAGGGGCTCCATGTTGCTTCCTGGCTTGACATGCACTACAAATTCTATCTTTCTCAAAAGAAACATTTGTTAGTCCATGGATGTGGCCGCCCTTTTAGAGATCATTAAGATTTCTCATACCAACATGGGCTAGCCTTTGGTGCCATAGCCAACCCATGCTTGACTTTGCCATAAAACATGTATTAAGTCGAGTTTTATCCAAAGAAAAATCCACAAGATAAAGCCCCCCTTTCAACACACCCTTAAAGGCAATTGAGTTATCGCTCCTCTTGAAAACGGTCACACCCTCGTTAGTAAAATAGCAATTAAAGCCCTTCTCACAAAGTTGTGAGACCGACATCAAATTGAACTCCAAAGAATCTACCAAGAGTACTTTTGAAACAGAATACTCGGGAGTAAGAGCAATGTTACCCATACCAAGCACTCCACCTTTACCATCATCACCAAAGGTAATTTCATCACAATCGGTTGAGTTCTTCTCAAGTGATGTGAACATATTCTTTTCTCCGGTCATATGACTAGTGCATCCACTATCAAGCACCCAACTTGTTCCATCGGAGGAATATGCCTACAAAAACAAATCAAGCCTTTGTTTTAGGTACCCAATGTTGTTTGGGTCCTTGAGCATTAGTAACAAGCATTTTTGGCACCCACACACATCTCTTGATCATGATGTTATGTGCGTGGGGACCAACATATTTAGCAACAACTTTGCCATAAGAATTTCAAGTAAGCATATAATCAGCATAAAAGGAATCTTGTGAAGCATGCTTTTTCTTCTTGTCTTTTGGTGCTCCACTCTTGTTCTTTATGGCACTTGTGGTCTTGACTTGTTCAATCTTGTTTGCTTTCTTTGGTCCCGTTTGCACCTTGTAGGCCTTCTTCTTGCCCAAGACATAAGGTGGACCATGAGTGTCCTTGACGGTGAAGCTCGAATCTTTCTCATCACAAAGCTCACCACCATAGATGGTGATAGGTTGGAGTCTATCAAAGCCATCTCTAGCCATCTTGAACCTCTTTTCTTTTTCTCCTTCACCTTCACCTATCACGCCTCTATGGATAATGACATTCATCCTCTTGATTTGCCCTTTCAAAAGCTTCAACTCTTTCTTATGGTTAGCAAAAGCATTAAGATCAACATTATAATATTTTGCACAACCTTTACTTGTGGAGGCATTGGTTGATAGAGAGGCATCCTTTGAAGGCTTGGAGGAGCTAGACCAAAGAGCATCAAATTGCACTTCAAGATTCTTATGGGCCTTAACTAGCCCACTATGTTTTTCTTGAACAGCAACATTTGAGCTCTCAAGACTTTTGAAAGTCTCCTTGCTTTTCGCAAGTTCTTGGCCCATCTTTACCCTCTTTTCCTTCTCACATGCCAAGAGCTTATTGAGTTCAAGGTTTCTCTCCTTTTCAAGGATGAGCAATGCTTCTTGTTTCTCAAGTAACTCATCTCTAGCAACCAATTCCTTCATAAGCTTCTTAAACTTGGTGATAGCATTTTTATCAAAACCTTTAAGCAAGCTTTCACAATCACTATCATCACTATCATCACTATCATCATCACCATCACTATCTTCAAGAGTAGAGGGAGAGACAACTTTAGTGTTTACCTTCCGGCCTATGGCCATACAACAAATGTGGCGTGGTTTGTTGTCAACTTCATCATCGGTGAGTGTAGGTTCATCGGTGAAGGTAGGAAATAGTTTCTTGCTTGATGATGATGAACTCTTCATTGCAAAAGTAGCAATGCCTTCTTTGCCGGAGGTTTCTTCATGAGAAGCTTCCTCCGCCACATGAGCTTGACCGGTGTACGTCTTCTTGAATTGCTTCTTGTCCGGTTGATGACCTTTTTCTCTTCTTTCTTCTTCTTTCTTGACGGGACAATTTGCAATGAAGTGTCCGGGCTTCTTGCACCAATAGCAAATTTGCTTGGAGCTTGATCTCTTGCCCTTGGACCCACGTTCCTTCCTCATGAACTTCTTGAACTTCTTCATAAAGAGGGCTAGCTCTTCATCATCGGAGCTCTCTTCTTCTTCTTCTTCTTCTTCTTCTTCTTCTTCTTCTTCTTCTTCACTTGAACTATCTTGAACCAGTTTCTTGCTCTTCTTGTTGCTTGCGTTGAATGCAACTTCTTTGTTCTTGGAGTTGGAAACGGCCGTTGCTATTTGCTTGACATATTTGGCTTCCTCCTCTATGATCTCATGATTTATGATCATTCCAAGTACTTCATCCGGAGACATCCTCTTATAGTGTCTCATTTATCGGATCATAGTCACAAGAGTGATGTTTCTAGGTGAGAATGCTCTAGTCAACAACTTGACCACCTCATGATTGTCATACTTGGTGCACCCATAAGCTCTAAGCTTATTGATCTTGACTTTGAGATGCCCATACATTTGTTGAGGGGTCTCATCATCTTCCATCACAAATCTACCAAGTTCTCCTTCCAAGATTTCAATCTTGGCTTGCTTCACGGTGTCAACTCCTTCATGAGCAATTTGAAGAGTGTCCCAAATTTCTTTGGCACTAATCAAACCACTCACTCTCTCATACTCATCATTGCTCCAGGAGGTGAGAATCACGGCGGATGCTTGTGCATTTCGATGCCAATCTTGTTCTTCCTCTTGTGTGAGCTCACTAAAATCCTTTTGCTTTTTCAAACCTACACACACAACTTTCCAAATACTTGGATGAAGAGAGATTAGATGCAACATCATGTTGTGCCTCCATTTGGTATAGTGCGTCCCATCAAAATGAGGCGCTCTACCCATTTGGACAGCTGTAAAGTTAGTGTGAGAACTTAACCTTTCATAACTAAAAGGCATAGCATGAAAGTTTTCACTTCTCTTGGAGTGGTTGCTTCGTTTGCTTTTTCTTGAAGCATGTGACCTTTCTCCTTCGGAGTGTGGGACTAAGTCTTCTTCTTCTTCTTCGGACTCGCTTGTATGCGCATCCTCTATAAGCACTTCTTCATCCCCGTAGTCGATCAACTTGGGTTGCTCTACTTTCTTGGACTTGCTCTTCTTCTTCGTCAAGCTCCCGGGCTCACCAAGAGTTGCCTCCATCTTTTCTCCAAGCGGTTAAGCTTCAAACGGAGTACTCGGCTCTGATACCAATTGAAAGTTGCCTAGAGGGGGGGGGGGTGAATTTGCAACGCTAAACCTTCTGTAAATTAAGACTTAACCAAATCGTCAGTCCTACCGGATAATCCGGCACACTGTCGGATACTCCGGACCTGGAGGTACCGGAATATCCGGTACTGTGTCGGACAATCCGAAGCAGGGGATAAATCTTGCGTAATTTGAAAACTACGAAGTTTCTAGCAATTCTACTTGAATCAAAAGACTTGTATAGATACTAGTAAGTGAATCTACACAACAATTGCGGAAGGAAACAAGTAGATACTTAGATCGAGGCAATATAGTGATATATGAGCAATATGAACAAGAACAAGTATGAACAACGAGAACAATCAAAAGATAGACAATTGACACACGATTTTTCTCCGAAGTTCAGGCCCACAAAGTGCCATACGTCTCCGTTGAGGAGTCCACAAAGGACCGGGTTGCTCTCAACCCTAAACCTCACTCAAATGGTCACCAAGACCGGTTTGAGTTGCTCACTAGCAAATCCCTTGCGGGAATGGGTAATACAAACTTCTCGGAGCTTCACCACACGAATTGGGAGCTCCCGGGCAACCTCTAGCCGTCTAAGAGCACAAAGCTCCAAGAGTAACAAATGAAATCAAGTGAGATGATGCCACAAGAAGCTCAAAGAGTGGGATGCTTGCTCTCAACACGATTCTCTTGCTCTCACACACTCCCTTGAGTGAATCACACAAATCTTTGGGTTGGGAATGGGTAGAGAGTGAAAGGGGGGAAGCTTGGTTCGTGTTCTTGCGAGTGGAGACCAGAGAAATGGCCGTTGGAGGTGGATGGGTATATATAGACGCTCCAACAAAAGTGACCGTTACGCTGCAAGTTAGGGTCTACCGGATATTCTGACACAGTGTCGGATACAACGGTGGGAGCCAACTGTAACCTGGTTTTCACAAGGCCGGACACTCCGGCAGGGTGCCAGATACTCCGGTGGGAGCAGTCTGTAACTGAAATTTGGTTATTCTCTCCAACTCAAATTTGGTTGGTTTTGGTTCATTCAAAAGCTCTTGTGACATCAGTATACACATGATTACCATCCCTCTTGATAGTACGGCATTCCTAGACTCAATGAAAATATAAAAGAGTGAAATCTTTGTCGATCGAGCACTTAATGCCATTCTTGTCAACACATGAAGGGATTGTAATATTGAAATCTTTTTGATTCTCTATTGTGAGACCTAGCTGAACATTTTCTCATTGCAAATATTAGTCCTTTTGATCGTTTTGACGTCAATCACACAAAACACATGATTAGGGGCCTAGATGCACTTTCAGCCGCACCTGTGGCTTGACCCCGGCGAATGCCCTTGGCCGGTGGCGCTTGAGGCGACAACGACCGATTAGGGGCTGTGTCTGACCCCGACGAGGCCCCGCGAGATGGAGAGGAGCGTGAGGCGGCTCCCTCCCGGCGCCTGTGAGTCAGCAGGATCCTTGCGTCCAAGGGCGGCCACGCCGAGAGGTCTGACGGCGGCTGAACTCGCCCGACACGATCTCCTGTGATCTCGGCCTTCGCCTGCATGACATGCGACCTTGGATGGTTCTGAATCCGATGTGCTTCGATTTGTAATCGGCCTTGACGTGATCTGGCGACAGACAATGGAAACACAGCCCCCAGATCTGCCGGGACCTGCCTGGATTGCTGCTGCAGTGGAGACGGCGGCGGCGAAACCTTGCGCTTCTTCTTGCTTTGGACTACCTACCAACCCTCATCAACCTCTGCTGTGACTCCTGACGGCGGCCCGATGGGCGGCTCACCCGCAGCCCGCCATGGCCGCTAGTGCGGGCGCCTTGGAAGTGAGCGACGGGCATCTGCCATGAGACCTCGCGACCCAGCATCTGTAAGCGACCCCATAGCGACCGGTGAATGCAACCTGCGCGACCGCGACCGAGGAGATGGCGACCGGTCTGCCAAGGCCTTGCCTTTGGCCTTGTCAACGAAGACTCCGAGATGCCGCATGCGCCGTGCGAAACTGCCCTCCGAGGAGTCAGATCCGGCCAAGGAGGACGTATCCCATGGCTCATCCACGGCCGGGATGGCCAGACCAGGGCCCTCCGCCTCCAGGGCAGTGACGGCGGCCCAGGATGGGGCTCCTGAGGAGCCGGCTGGGCCGGCGGAGGAGGAAGCGACCAGATCTACGGAAGAGCGGTGCTGAGGTTGACCAGGGCGCGCACGAGACGGCGCAGGCGGCGCCATGGCGAAGATGGCGGCGGCGGTAGGGGAGGGGGGGGGGGGGAGGTGGCCCGGCGGCGGGGGGAGGGGGGGGGGGGAGGGACTTCATCCACCGCTCAAACCTGTCTTTCATGACCGATTCATCCGTCCCATCATACTGCTTCGTGGACTCCTTGTTAGTGAACTCTTGCACCGTCAGTGAACTCTTGCACCACTATATTTAGGTCACATGCAGCAGAGGAGCAAACCAACATAAATCTAAATGCAGTAGCCAAATTCAAACAAAGTATTGCTTGATCTCACACATGCAACATAGCAGACAAACAGAAATCTAATGGCCAATTCGACTTAAGTTCATGTCCAGCTGATCACATATATGTAAAAGTGTGTGCTTTTTGCTCAGGACACAAGCTTTAGTGTATAGGCAAAAGAATTAAAAGCGAAATCACACATGAACAGGGTATAGGCAAGTCAACCTGATCTTATTACGAAACGATCACGCACAAGCTAAATGTATTGTGAAATCCAGACGACTCTCGTTTGGGGTTGTTCAATTCGTACCTGACTCATCTGTACCTTTCTGGAAATAATACAAGAATCCGCCCACTCCAAAGAACCCGGCCACGATTGCAGAAAGTTTAGTGCCACTAGCTACGGCGACATCCCTCTGTAACATGAACCGCGAGTGATTGAAGAAGAGGAAAAAAAAATCGATCCAAGATTCGGGAGGAGAAACGGGGACTCACAAGGGTGTGAAGGGAGCGTGCAGGCCTTGCCGCTAAGGTAGCCCGGGAGAAGATCGCCGGAGAGGACTCCCGCGGTGGCGAAAACCTCCTGTTGAGAAGGGAACCTAGGGCTCGGATGTACATGGTCTTTGATCCCTTGCTCTCCTTCGCCGCCACCCCGGTTTTCACTTCGCTCTCCTCCAAGTCGAACCTTATATATAAGGCATAAATAGCTACGATCTACCTTAATCGATTCTATCCGTTTTAGCTAAGCTTACCAGAAACATGGTTAACATGACAACAGTTCCATCTCAATGTTCTTACAGATCCCAGTTCCATGTGTGTTCAAATACAACTCGTGAAATGTTCGACCAGAGGACTCAATGTTGTAGTCCAACTCTGCGCACAATTGATATATTTTCTTTGGGTGTGTGTTATGTGGATTACATCCAGCATAATCTTATCACGTGAAACATGAGTTTCAGAAACTGGGAGCAGTCATGTACGCTCCATTTAGTCCTGTGCCGTGCAGTAAATTGCCTTGATCATATTTCTTTTAAATTTGAATATTGCATTGACAAACTTACAACCAATCTATAACATGAATATAAAAATATGAAAAGCATGCAAAACACCAACAACAACGTAGATTGTGACACCCCGTGTCACTGGAACCAGGCAGCACCCACATCCCAACTGAACTGAAACCAAAAAGAAATCAAAATTGAATTCGAATTCAACAATCCAAACAATTACCAAATCCAAGCTTCTGAAGGAACTTAAAATTTTCCATAACAACTTGAGCAACCAAAAATACAAGTTTGGTACTTCTGATATCAGAATTTTGGAGAATTTTTGATGATTTTGGAAATTCATCTGGTTCCCTAAATAAATCCCCAAATCTTAGAAAGTAACCAACTTTGACCAGCTGCCATGTGTATGTTGGCCAGATGGTAGAACTTTACAAGAGCTTTCCAATGGTACTAAATTTGCGATTTTTGGAGCTCAATTGCTACTCCAATTTGAGTGCCAAACATTGGGAAAAATCCAGTTTTGAATAATTCGTGAAAAAGAAAAGATGCCGACGGGCCCGCATGTCAGCGACGCTCGTCTCACTGCGCGCGTCGGAGCCGTTGCTCCACGTAGCCGTCGACGTACGGACAGCGCCGCGGCGCCCTGGCCCGCTCCCCGCTCGCGCAACGGCGTCAAAATGCGCTTCTCCCCGGTCCGAGCTCTCTCACTCGCTCATTTCCCCGTTTCCCGTCGCAAACCCTAGTCGCCACCTCCTCTCGCCATTGCCGTCGCTTGAGCTCGAGCTCCCGTTGCTATCGCGCCAGCTCCAGGCTAGCCTCCACTCTCCGCGGCTTCGCCATGTGGCCTGGGGGCTAGTGCCGAGGACGTCGCCGTCTTTCTGCGCCGCGAGCCCCCGAATCGAGCCGGTCTTCTCCAAGTCTGGCCATGGGGTAGCTCGGTGGTTCGTCGCCGATTACGCCGCCTACGGTGAGTAATCCTTCGATTGCTCGCGTATGGAGGTAGCCAAGCTTCTGGCGCACGCCCGTGGCCTCACAATTTTCACTCCTTCCGCAGCCGAGTGACCGGATTTCAAGTTTTCCCCGCCACCGGTCTTCACCGCCGCGAGGCGCCCGTCATCGCCGACCGTCTTCCCGGCTTCCTCGTCGTCAACGTGTGCCTCACCGAGCCCCACCTCGTTGCTGTGAAGCTTCTGGACCAGATCCCGACCTTCCTCGACCACCCCTTTGTTCCCATGACATCGCCGGAGCACCACCGCCCGCCGTACCTCGACGCCAAGCTCCTTCCGGCCATCCCCGCGCTCTTTCGTTCGTCGAGGTGAAGTCGTTGTCCCTCGCTCTCCCTTCGTCCAAACCCCGCGTCAAATGGTCGCCAGGAAACCTACTCCGGCGAGTGCGCCGCCGCGCTCCGGTGACCGCTCCGGCCAGCGCACACTTGACCACATGGTCAGGATCGCGTGTGGCTGCGTGGGATCTCGTGTGGTCACCTTTGTGGCCTCACGTGTGTCCTCGCACGCGAGTGGACGGATCTGGTGTGGCTCAGCCCAGATCCGGTGCGGCCCAGATTCTGTGGTCGCCTTTGTGGCCAGATCTGATTGGTCGCGCCATTTTGAATCCTTTTCCTATTTAGTTAAATCACCAGAAATTGTCTTAAGCTTGTAAATTGCATAATAAATCAAATACATCTCCGAAAATTATGAAACCAATTTTGTTGGATTCCTGGTAACATGCTCTATCCAATGAAAATGTCAAATCACATAATGCACATTCCCTGTTTTCTGTATAAATACATTTAAGCAGATCTTGTTTAAATCCTAATAAATTATCTGTTGCTCCATAAATCCTGAACTCTAGCATGACTGTTAAGATACTATTAACACACTTACAGAATATTTTTCTACTGTCATATCCTATTTAATTATTTACTTATGATTTAAATCGCTCTCTGCATTGTTTAAATAATTGTAAATAATTCATGTTACAATAAATCGTCAAACTTCACCATAAATCACTTCCAGTGGTGGCTTTCACTAGAAAAATGCCACTGGACATAAATTAATTTTCGAAATTGAATTATTTATTTAATCGTCTTAAGTTGATTAAATGGTTAACTTAATTGAAGGTCAATGAAGGAAATACTCCAGACGAAAATAATTAACAAAGTTAATCGTTTGCACTTACAGTGTAAATGACTATCCTATCAAGTAATTAAATCATTAATTGCATCATACTCTTGCATCTAACTTTGCATTATTCCTTGTCATAACGTGTAGTGACAGAGACGACTCCGGAGCCGCTCGACTTCCAGCTGCCGGAGGAGCAGGCCCAGGAGGTGCAGGAGGAGCAGCCGCAGCAGGACACTGACCCCGCTGATCCAGTTAGCTACACTCCTGAGCCAGGCAAGCCCCGGTGCATGCCTCCCTATTTAGGATTTTACTTTTCGCATTTGATTGGGGCTAGTATTTGATTGTGCATTAGGTTTATTAGGAGCTGCTGTGAAACCTTAGTACTGCACTAGGACTACCCTTCCATATCCTATCTTGTGTCCTATTTTTGTAGATGTGGTCTAGGATACGTTAGAACTTGCTATGCTTAGTGGCTAGCGGACGGTAGAAGTCGAGTGGTAGGTCCCACTCGCGAGTTAGGAATTACCCTGGATTGTACTAGATGGATTTAGGATTTATTGAGACCGGACGGGGATTGTATTTGTGTAGGATGGTTAGAGAAGGCTGGGCCTTCACGGTGGTAGCCCCGTCTGTGTCGATTGAGGACCGTTCGTTGTTGGCCCTGTTGAGCAAGTTCGAACGTACTGATCATATGCTAGTGTTTTTACGGGCCTAGTAAACTTAGTAGCTTGGTTTGCCCTGGTGTGCAGCGGAAGCCTGTCCTTTCTATCATGGTATTCGAGAGAGAAATGATGCTTCCCAATCGGGGCGTACGTCTGGGACGGGGACCGTGCGGGAAGGCCTTTCTCGGGAGGGGTTAGACCCAGCCTAGCTTCAGGGGGATCCTTGCGAACAGTTGCCGCATGCGACTTTACGCGTGTGCGGCGTATGGTCAGCTTTTCTCCTGCAGGATGTACATCGATGCCGCCGCTCTCGGTCAAGAGCAACCTTGCTCACTGCGTCACATCGTAGTGTGATATGATTGACGATGATGACTAGTACTGTTATTTATATCTCTTTACTGTATACTGCTTATCTGATGTATTGTTACTTTATATATGTTTTAGATATATGTACACTGTTTCACTGGATAAGTACTTAACTTGAAAATAAAACTTGAAAGTAAGGATCAAGTAATTAGTGCGAGTTATGCTATCGAGTCAGCCACCATTTTGTAGCCTGGCATATTAGGAGTCGCCTGTAGATAGCCACGTTGACGGGTAAGTCTTGCTGAGTATTAGTTGCTCAGGGTTTGGCTCTTTATGTTTTATTGCAGGTAGCACCTTTATCCCTGACTCTATGGGTGGAGGTGGACAGTGGGACGGTCAGCTTCCCTTTGGTTGGACAGCCCACTGGGAGACCGAGGAGTGATTTCCTCTCTAGTTCGCATCTTCATGGCTTTGGATGCGGACTTACTTGTATCGTGAGCGCGGGCGTTGTATCTTCTTTCTACCTTTGGACTTGTACTAGTATTGTTGAACTTCCGCTGTGCGACTCTATGTTTTCAATTGGACTAATGTAATAACTTAAAGACTTAATTTGTGCTTCTTATATGCTGTACTGTTGCGTCTGTTCATCAGCGCGTACCGACTCGATCCTGCAAAAAGCGGAAACGCTTCATAGATTGTAACCAACTACAATATCAAACAATGGTAGTTGTTCACATCTTTCAAAATAAATAAAAATAAAAAGAATAGTTTTTGTTCACTTGACTGGTTAGATCCTAAAAGCACATTACGGTGGGTGCCCCTGATGAACTGGTTCATGTACACAATTTTCAGGCGCATAACATAGCATTTCCTCACCTACGTGTTCATGGTCATTGCAAGGTTAACTGCTAAATCACACTCTTTCAAGCTCGGTGATGTGCTTGCCCAACTGCTCCTTCAGTTCTTTCTGCCACCCTTCAATCAGTTTCTTGTGCTTGGCAATAAGCTCAGCTTTGGTCTTCAGTTCTTCCTCCATTGTGGTAATCTCCTGGGAAGTGTAATACGAAACACGTTAAAAATATGATAGATCTTGGGGCCAATCAGTGTCCTAATTAAGATAGAAAATATGATGTCTCTCAACCCCTACTAAGTTTTTTTTTTAAAAAAAGAGAAGTGGTTGCATGGAAGTTTTATTTCACATTCTCATGGAAGTAATTAAAAACTCCACTGGGAGCAACAAGAACACAACAACAACAACAACAAAGCCTTTTTATCCCAAGCAAGTTGGGGTAGGCTAGATATGAAACCTGCAGGACCCAACCAAAAAGGCCAAACAAACAAGATACAAACCAACCAAAAAGGAAGGAACAAAAACAGGGAAAAAGAGAGAAAGAAGAGAGGAGGAAAAGGGAGAGAAGGTAAAAGACCTAAGAGTAAGGTAAAAAACGAGAAATTAAGGTTCCGGGACGTGGATTGCTTGCTTCCACTCCCTCCTATCCATGGCTAGCTCCTCAACAGGGAGCACTGTGTTTTATAGAAGTGAGAATTCAGCCGTAGTCTAGGATTTTGTGCTAACACTTAGCACATGAGTGAAATCAGAACAGAACAAAAATACTACACAACTTATGTCAGTTTCAGATTTCCACCAGAGTTAAATACATATCTTTCTCTAGCGAAAACAGAGATGTCAGAACATGATCAACCACAGCAAAAGAGGTGATGTAAGAACAGGATCAAGGAGACATTGTATGGAAGGTTACATTCAAAGAGACTTTGTAAGAACAGAGATGTCAGAAGTCAGAACATGATTGAAGCAAGAAGTACTAGGTGATTTTCAAGTCAGCTATTACTTATTAAGTTATTAATATAATGATGATGGGCAGTCCTCTTGCCGGTTTGTAAAATAAAATGACAGCTATTCCTAAGAATAACAGCTACCACAAATGATTAATTTGGGACTGATCAAATCAAGTGACATGCCAAGCATACAAGCAATGGGTACTTGCGTATCACTCCCCATGATCTTTTTCCCATCCTCTTGGCCCATGATCCACCCTCAACTCAATGGGTACCGTACCCACTCCACCTTCCCTAACACACACAATCTCCACGGCCAACGCGCATCTCAACTCTGCTCGCAGTTATACAAAGACGAGGTGGAACATACCTTCCGAAGCATCTCTTCTGTCGTCGGTCGGTCTTCACGCTGCAGACTAATGAAGTAAGACTGGAGCTTCTTCGCAGCCTCCATGAAATCCCTTGCGTGCCTCTCGACATCGACTGCTCCAGACAACACAGACAAAAGCACTTTGAATCAACAGTTTTCTACTAGCGAGCCATAGCAAGGCAAAATTTAACGGGTGTGGCGCCAATCTACAAAAACTGGACACAAATATGCCGCATTCACAATGCCATCATCTCATACTTGCAAACTTCAATCTAATACAAACACAGCTAATGGAACAGGTCATAGGCAAGGCAATCCATCGAACACCTGGCGCGCGAGGCACCAAGGGCAAGAATCAAGGACCCCAACCCACGGATCTCGGCGGGGGACGGATGCAACCCGCGCGGATCGAAGTGTTAACGGAGATGGAGGGGATGAAGAGCTGGTGGGGCACGTACTCTGATGGGCGGACTGGAGGGAGCGGTCAACGGCCTGGAGCTCGCGCGCGGGGAGGCAGGGCAGCAGCGCGGCTTCCAGCGCCGCCACGCACGCCAGCATGTCCTCGCGCCCGCCCGCCGCGGGAGCCTGTTGTTGCGGCGGCGTCTGCGCCGGCGACTGCGATGGCGGCGGCGGCTCAGCCATGACGGAGACGGGGAGAGATCGGGAGCCCTTGCCTCAGATTGTTTCGAACAAGAGAAGACGAGAAAAGGACCGTTCGTTGTAGTTTGGACGGCTAGGATTTGACCTATCACGAACAAAAATATATACTTGCCCCTTCAGGGGCTGGGGCCGAGCTAAAGGAAAGGTTCGAGAGTCATATTTCCTCCGTTTCATCTTTGATTTTGACGATTCTTCGCTTAATTCAAATCCTATCGAGTCATACCGGTTGGTCAACGTTTTAGGATTTCAATCTAGTTTCTGTTTGGATTTGTTTTATTTAAAATGCTTATGTGGTACTTTCTCCGTCCAGGAATACAAGGACGTGAACGGGTTTGCATTTGTCCAGGATTATAAGGATCTGAGACACTTGTAGGCATCACGTGGCCTGACTGCAGCTCAAGTCGTAGGCCTGCCTCTGGCTGCATGTAAAGAATATCTCCTGGTGGTAATCATAGTGTGTAGGAGCATTATAGTACTTTTCTTCTTTCCTTGTGTCTTCTTGGAAGACCCTCACGTGCTTGTATTCCTAGACGGAGGAAGTAGTAAGTCCTTACACAACACTATTTTACAACCGGCATGGAAAGAACCTTCCAATGAAAAAGAGGAGCAAATCATAGGCCCGACAGATTAACATGTTCTCGATCATCATCGATCGTTCGTTCATTCTCCTTCGTGGCGTTGATTGGCTGACTCTCCTTATCTGGCAAAAAACTTAAAAAGCAATCTTGATTCTTCAATGTTTCCTACATGACAACGGAAGCTCTCCACCAGATCACAAACCGTGCTCGCCTTCTTTCGAAGATGTAAGTGGGGGCGATGTGCCATGCGTGGCTTGGGTATGAGCATCTGGCGAAGGGGCACCCCCCCCCCCCCTCCCTCTATGACGAACCATCTGAATGGTCTAACATAAAAAAGAGGAGATGACCTCCATGCCTCTGTAAAATCACTATCTTAATTATTAGCTGCTTACCAATACCATCCTAATAGCGACTCACGAGAGACAGAATACTGAATGTTGATCTTCTTCACGTGAGAGGGAGGGAGGGAGAGAGACATAGTGGCACCAGAGTCTTTTTACATCTCATATAAGGGTTATTAGTGAATGCACCATGAGGGTCAATAGAAATGAGACGTTCATGAGAAATGAGATTGCATCAACCTTGAAACGTCACAACAACTATTTCCGTCGATCGCGGGTTGGCGCCTCGTCGCCTTAGTGACAAAAATCTCCTGATGAATTTTTCCGATTAGTGAACTGCTTGACTCAGTGTACTGCACTACACTTGACAAAAATCAATGATGCTGAGGTTGTCTGTAGGATGAAATATATTTTGTGTTTGTCTAGGTCAAACGAATCACAATTTTTATGAAGGCGTCAAATCCGTAAGCCGTTTATGCCGTTGCCATTCGAGCCACTCGATCCACGTGTCCCAACAGGAATCTTCAAGCAGCTCCCCGGCACGAACAAGAGCTCCCACCAACAATAGGTTCACGCACTCCCAATCTCCCATATAGCAAACGAGCCGCCTCCTATTTGTACATCAGCTTCCTCCACAAAGAAGATGGAGCCGCGCGACGCAAAGTTGCTTGCTATTTGCGGCCGACGATCGAGCTTGGAGAGCCGATGGCTATGGCAATGCAGGGGTTCACAGCGCGGCAATCTTTACTGTTTGGATGCTGCCTGGCAGGGCGTGAAGCAAACAGACCCACCACGATCAAGCTCGCATTTGGGGACTATCTCACGTTGTTCGTTCGTGCTTAGCCGTGACAAAATTGCATCTTCATTTTTCGTATTCTTGCAGTCCCCTTTTAATCGAATTCATTTGGCGATTACCTGCTACTCCCTCCAGACAATTAAACACACCTTTCTGACTTGCTGCTCTGTTCTTATTCAGACAAAAATAGTCATCCCCGAGTGCTTTATTAAATCTCGACTTACAATAGAAATTGCTTGTCAAGTTTGCTTATTTTTGCATGTGCACAGAGATGGGTTGAGAAGAAGAGGTGCTCATGGACTATTGAGTGTTGAGGAGCTATATGCTAAAGAGCAGAGACTTAATACCATTTTGTTTGTGTTTAACCATATATTTTGCATATAAATGTGATGCTTCTAGTTTTACAGGGGACAGAAACTAGTACACTAATGATCAAAAAGTATATTACAGTGATGACCAGAGCTTTGGATTTTTTACATTTGTGTACTTAAATGTATGTGACAGTGGTGAATTTTCAGCAACCAGGGCCCTCTTAACTTGAAGCCTGAACTCTGAAACCATAACAAGAACACTTCATGGAACTCAAAGCCGGGCCTTGGCCTGTTCTGTTGGGGCGCTCTGATGGAATGGAAAAGGAAAAAATAATCTCAGAAAATGTGCACAACAAAATGCCACATAATTTTAGTGGGGCATCTAATAACTGAAGTGCACTGAGCAAGCCATTGTTCTCACCAAAGGAACACCTCCAATTGCCCTCTCAGATAGGTAGGAACAAGGCCTGAAGAACTGCCCATACTTCACCTCCCACTCCGATAGCTTCCCATGGATGTGTGCCGCGCCGACAGAGTCCGCCCAGTGCATGATGCCACCCCTGGTCGCACCATCAGCGGAGAAGTGAAGTTAATAGTGGTCAGGGAGGGAATTCAGTGCTCAATTCACGTGGTTTGTCACACTGGGATTTTTTGTTTTACAGCAAGGATAATTGGAGACTGTTCAGAGGTAGAGGCAAACAGACCTATATGGCGGGAATCCCATGCCGAATATTGAGGCGATGTCGAGATCGGAGGCCTTGACAGCGATGCCCTCGTCGAGGACACGGCATGCCTCATTTATGACAGGGAAGAACACCATCTCTGCTATGCCCTCGTCGTCAAGTTTCACTAGCTGAAATCAATTGTAAAAATCTTACTTCTTAGAAATGGTTCTTGATGCATTTTCAGGAAGAGAAACCTATCTAGTACAAGATAAAGGAATATCACACCGAATGAAATATACTGTCACTAAATTTGTATTGCGATCTATTCTCTTCAGAAATTGAGACATGTTTCTGATGTGAAGAACAAACCTCAGGATCAGGCGTTGCACCTGTCATACTCCTAGACATCTCAACATATTTCATGACATCAGGATCAGGGATTGCCTTCCTCTTGCCGTCATACTTGTAGAACCCCTTTTGAGAGGCTTCGCCTGTAGAAATGCAAGAGGAGCATGATAAGCAGGGACACATGCAATCCTAAAAGATCAGTAGGAACAAAAGAAACACTGCAAGTGTATTTTGAGAAACTCAACCTGTCCTTTTGTCCTCAATCATGAGAGAAACCAACATTGACTTGTAAACCCTGTCAGGAAAGTTCTCAAGGTACTGCATGCCAGTGGCTAGAGCAACTCCTAATCCAACCAGATCTGCCAGCCTGAAGAAATGTAAATATCAAATTAAATTATATACATGTGCAGTTAAACCACTGGAAATATTTATTTCCTAGATAAAGTGTAAAATGAAAAATACCCTCGTTCTACAAGTATAGGGAAAAAATAATATTTCTTAACCTGAAACTGAAACTGTAAATGACATGAACATTCTGTCTGCAAGTACGGGAGAAAGGAGCATAATTTCCTCACCTGAATGGACCTACTGGCATCCCGAATTCCTTGCAGGCATGATCAATCTTGTAAACATCCATGCCACGGTCGACGAGCAATAGTGCAGTCTGAGTGTAGGGGAAAAACATCCGGTTGACCGCAAAGCCCGTACAGTTCCCAACCACAATTGTTGTCTTTTTTATCTTCTTTCCCACGTCCAGCAAGTCAATTACTACTTGTGGCGAAGTGAGCTTGGAGCATACTATTTCCAGAAGTGGCATTATATGAGCTGGGCTGCAAAAAAGTGGAGCTTGTCAGTAACCCACAACTAAGGGAGAGTTGTAATGGCCTTCCGGGAAAAAAAAAAGAAGAGAGTTATGATGCCTAAATTTGATTGTATAACATTTCAGTTACCTGAAGAAGTGTGCTCCAACAATGCGATTTTGACAATTTGTTTTCTGTCCAATCAGGGTAAGATCAATGGTCGAAGTGTTAGTCGCAAGTATACAATGCGATGGACAGTGTCGCTCCAAATCAGCAAAAACTTGCTGCTTCAGCTTCACATCCTCTATGACTGCCTGTCAATGAGAAGAAGCAGGACAAAACTAGTTAGCCAAGTAAATATTTGAGAACCTTTACGGTGCACCATACCACTTGAGGTAAGGGAGTGGTATGAGTCTAATTTGACCGTCCATTCTCGTGGGCATTAGCGTACTTGTCATACCAATTAATAGTATTACGAGTGTGCCATCGTGAGGTAAAATGGTGATAACGAATCGGTATCCAATTAGTTAAACTGATGGACGTCTCCTGATGGACCGCCGCCGCCAAGAAGCCGGTGACCTCGCCTGAGCGTCTCCTGATGGACGACGTGCGGCCTCGCTGCTGCCGCCTCCACCGCCATCGCACGACCTAAGAAGTTACGTGGGCGTTCTCTCACCTGCCAGGTCGTGGCCGTGATGATTCGTTGTCGTGGTGTTCCTGCGAGGTTTGCCGGCCGGCCAGAATAGCGTGTGGTGGCCGGGTCTTCAGCAATCCATCGGTGATGTTGTGCTTTCCCCGGCAGAACCGCGAGGCACAGGCCAGAGGTGTTGGCGAACTGTGCATGTGCTCTCTCCATTTGTTCGAGAGAATAAATTGCTCTTCATGCATCTGAGCCCACGATGGCTCCAGTTTCAAATGAACATCCCCTGTCACGCACTCACGCTGTGCAGATTTTGAACTAGTGATCAAGAAAAGAAGCAATCTGCAACTGAGCACAATATATAGACTAGCCATAGAGTGAAGTCTCGAATGAATATAGTACATCCTTTGTAGAATTAAAACGGCAGGTGCTATGAACTTTTCATCAAGGTAGATAATCGTCAGAAAGGTTTACATCCCAGCAGCCTATCTTGGGCGTCTTATCACAAGATTCACAACGACAGAAATGCAAAGCGTTGAGCCACGCCGGCGACAACAAAGATAAGTAATTTTTGTAGTCCAATTACGCC
The DNA here is from genome assembly GCA_007726485.1 of Eragrostis curvula. Taxonomy (NCBI): domain Eukaryota; kingdom Viridiplantae; phylum Streptophyta; class Magnoliopsida; order Poales; family Poaceae; genus Eragrostis; species Eragrostis curvula. The sequence goes on along the minus strand of CM017445.1, from coordinate 7,365,834 downwards.
ACCAATGGATTTGAGGCCCCGGCCGTCGTCGGGAGCCGCCCAGCCGTAGACCGATTCCCTGGTGCGCTGCCGGGACCAGCCATGCTGCCGATTGATTCGTGGCTCCGCCGCCGGCAGCCACCACGCTGCGGACGGAGTCGCGGCCAGGAGCGCCACAACCAAGATGAAGACGAACAGATCCATACATGACGAATTTAGATGTTGGATCGAAAATAAAACTGAATAATTGCCCAATTAGATCTACTAAATTAATGAGATGCATTTACTTTTTTCCATCATTACCCCTGTATTACTTATACCATTTTAAAATATCACCATACCACCTAAGAGACTTTTAAGTGGTATGAAGTGCATTTGAACGGTTGGATCAAAGAAAATAGACGGCTCATAACGATTTGGGTGCACCGTAAAGGTTCTCAAATATTTTGAAGTAGGAATCAAGAAATAAAACAGGGGTACTTAGATTTTTGACTTGCCTCAATAACCAAATCCACTTCCTTGAATATCTCGTAATCAAGGACACCCGTAACTAGTGAAAGTGTCTTTTCATATTTTTCCTTGGTCATTTTCCCTTTCCTGACAAGACTCTGCAAATTAGCTGCCCATCAATGGAAATCAGTCAGACAACCTTTTTGGTTCGATTGGTCTGATATCAATATATTATAAATTATTAAACAAGAAGTTACTAGATTACTAATGAAATTACCATCATTTACCTTTGATCCTGTCAATTCCTGCTATTAGGAATTTCTTGTCAACTTCTTTGAGTATAACAGGATAATGGTTCAGTATCATGGCAGTTGCAATTCCAGAGCCCATTAGTCCACCACCAACAACAGCAACCTTTCTTACGTTGCTGGGTATCAACCCCAAGTCGGTGATCCCAGGAATCTGTTGCAGTTTACAAGAACAAAAAGGGCCTTTCAAAACATCTAAAGTGCAACTAGAGATTTTATGCAAGGGAATATGATTAGATTTTGTCTATACTGTATGCTGCAAATAAAGGGAGTGAAACTTACAGCGTTGCATAACAAAATTAGAACAGATCTTTACGTCCAAAAAAAAAAAAAACATTTACAACAGATCACAATTCCTTCTTTACCTTTGTCGTTTCACGCTGAGAAAAGAATACATGAACCAACCTTTTACAGGTATTTGATAAAATGAGTTCCTGGAAAGCAATGGTTTCCTGCGTTTAAATTACAAATGTCAATCAAATCAAAGATATTTGTGAGCGCCAATTTTTTTAATCAAGGAAATAATATTTGACAGACAAAAATGGATAGCATAAGGCAAAGAATGGTATATCAGCGTACCTTCTGAAGCCCGGCTTGAGGTCCTGAGACTATACCTTCTTCAATAACATCAATACAGATGAGAGGATGCTTAAGATTTGGAGCTTGCTTTTGAGCCTGAGTTCTGGCCAAGTTGAGGATCTCCCTTGCCTCCTCTGCAGATTCTAGCCTGTCGGTTTTGCTTAGTGCTCTGTCCCATGGCCTTCTAGACTCGCAGATATCCAAAGCCCAACAACGAGCGGTACTCAGCAACTCTTCCGTAGAAACTACCGCATCGACAAGACCCAGTTGATGAGCTTCTTCAGCTTTAATTGCCTTTGACAGCTGCGACATCACATTGTTTCAGCAGAAGCAACAGATGTGGGATAACGACACAGAAAAGACAAAACCGGATGACAAAGAAGGAAAAGAGAGGCATCTACTAGTATCATTTCAAGTGCTTTTGTCAGTCCAATAAGTCGCGGGAGTCGTTGAGTTCCTGAAATTTAGGAACAGTATCAGACAAATAGTAGTAAAGCAGAACAACATGGGCGAAAATACAATTAGAACAATAAACAGTAATCTGATACTGGTTTGAATGGCAAACATTTCCTAACAAAACACAAGTGATACTTCCTCCGATCAACCAAAAACCAGAGATTCCAATATTCCTGATATCAAGGATAGGAAATATCATTGTAAAATTAATAGTACCTCCAAATCCGGGTATTACTCCATGCTGAAGCTCAGGAAGGCTTAATCGAGCCCTTGTAGTTGAAATGCGTGCTTGGCATGCCTAATTGAAACAGAAAAACAAAGGCTTTACCATTTAGAATTGAAGTGCTGACATGAAGAGTAAAGCAAATGGAGCCTATATGTACCAAGGTAATCTCGAATCCCCCACCAAGTGCTAGGCCATCGATAGCAGCCACTAATGGTTTTTCAGCAGCTGACGAAGACATGAATACAACTTATCTGCAACTTACAGTGATAGCATATATAGAGAAGAAGAATAATGTAGGATGCTGAAGTACCTTCTATAATATCAGTCGCATCGCATATGCTTGTAAAAAGGACCTTTATCGTCTCCACTATGGTAAAAAATGAATTTCAAGATAATGATAGGACAGTAATGTATTAAGGGCACTTAAAAAGATAAAAACAGTGAATAGCATAATGACATTTGGCCTTACATTCCTTTTTCTGAATAGCTCTGAGGATACTAAGGTCCAACCCTCCAGAAAATATCCCTCCGTTGCCTGTCCAAGGTTTCGATCCAGAAAACAGGGGCAATTTGGTTTGGATACTATGCTATGGATAAAAGAAAGAAGCTTGCAGTAGCATATGTTAAACCGACCATTACCTGTAAGAACAGCAGCTTTCACATCATTTCTTCGAAGGGCTTCTTCAAAGTTTCCCTTCAAGCTACGTACAACTGCAAGTATATATAACGGGAAATAAATTTGGTGTGTGTGTGTGTGTGTGTGTGTGTGTGTGTGTGTGTGTGTGTGTGTGTGTGTGTGTGTTATGAATACAAAATCATATAAATTTCTTAGTTGCATCCCCGTTTTTCGTCACAAATTAAACTACCGTTAAGAACAAAAACATCTTTGTCCAAAAGGACATGCTGAAAGAGGCCTACGTAATAGAAGAGCCAGAAGCAGCGAAGTACTGAAAGAGTTCTCACTTGGAAGGTTCAGCAACACTGCAACAGAGTTCACTAAAAGAAGAAATATTTTTTTACAACCCTCAAGAACTAATCTACTAACTGCAAGCAGAGAGAAAGGGACCAGAAATCTGCAGAAGAGAGAGGAATGTGACCATCCAAGGTGATGACATTGGCTGGTGGGTTGACGATGGTGACCACGGCGACGCCGTCGTCTCCGACCTCCATCACCGTCCTGCCCTTGCCCATGTCTCTTCTCGTGGCTCTCGTTCTTGCCTGGGATCGGTAATGGTTGGGAAAGTTCTTGGCCGTAACCTCTTGCTCTCCTCTCCCTAGATAAATTTGTTTCAGGGCTCGTCGGCTGCAAGTTGAAAGTCGACGCAATACGATCCATCAGAAGCCAAATTTAATGCTCTTTGTACTTGTAACTATGGAAGAGTTGGTTGGCTGAATTCCGTTTCCGGAATGGGGTTGGCCGTGGAGAGGACTGGAAAATGCCGGAAACTGAAATATGAACGACGTGGACAGTTTGCAGCCGAGAGAGAAGCGTGGCACCTTCCATTATATTATGTAAATTAACAGACCAAGCACGTGACAACAAATCCTAATTTATGAACCGAAAATGCTTCACGACTAAGTGTTTCATTCCTTTTGATATATAAATGAACAAACACTCAAGTGAGTCGGTAAAAATAGACTTATAGCGACCTATGATAAATCGGTAAAAATTAACAATGCACCATAAGTCGATGATTCTGTATTTATCGAGCGACCATTCGTCGGTAAAAATTTTCGATGAATAGCAACGCAACAAAACGTGTCATACCTATAGCAATACTCTTTGTGCAACGACTAGTCGAGAGTGGCCCCAAAAATGAACAAGGCTTAATATTGAAGTTTCAGAAATCAGCTGAAAGGTAGACAAAAATTTATAAGATATTGACGATGTACTCAGGATCTGATGGCTCAAATGACATGATAAATTTCAGATGACATGTGCATGGATGGCTTCACATGTTGTACGCAAACGAATCATTTCTCAACAGCCAACCAACGCCGCCGTGCATCGTTGTACATTCAATCGAGCTCCCACGTGTATCAACTGCTTTGTTTCTTCTTTCTTTTTCTTCCCTTAAATCATGCCATACATATTGAAAAAAAATTCAAGCTATACAGATTCAATAATAATAATAATAATAATGCTATGCTTAGTTGCGTACGGGCCGGGTTTTCAATCCAAAGCATACATTCTCTGTCTTTTGCGCTTGCTTCCTCGTTGGATAGGCCCAAACTAGCCTAAAATTTGAAAGGCCTAGAAACATCTCCGCGAGACAATAAACGTCAGCCCAAACTAACGAACCCAAAACGTCCACCACAAATCTCCATTCCTCAGGCCCATACTGGCCCACAAATCATCCAAAAGGCCCGTCAAATCAAAACCCTAGCGACCCCCCGCACTTCGTCTCCTCGCTCGATATATATCTCCCCTCCGCCGCCGCCACCATCTTCCCCGAGCCGGAGGCGGACAAGGTAAGCAGCAGCGCAGCCGCAGCGGGAACCCTAGCGCCGCCGCCATGGTGAGCGCCTCTCCCTTTCACCCCTTCTCGAGTTTTCCTCGCGCTTCTTCTGATGGTTCTAAAGGCCGCCACTGCTGTTGCCTTCTTGTGTCATAGGGTATCGACCTCGTCGCCGGCGGGAGGAACAAGAAGACCAAGCGCACCGCGCCCAAGTCCGACGATGTCTACCTCAAGCTCCTCGTCAAGGTACCCCCAGGCCCCGCGTCGTTTCATCTAGTCTAGCTTTCTAATTTTCGTGCTGGTTGCGGTAGATCTGCCTGTGGTACAGTTGATTAATTTGAATTTGAATGCCATGCGATTCGGGCTCAATACTTTCGCATAACCATAGCTTCAGATGCTCTAGCGTTAGCATCTGTTCATAACCATAGCTTCAGATGCTCTAGCGTTAGTATCTGTTCATTTCTGTTTGCTAGATGGGCTTACTGGTCATTGCATTCTGGTTATTTTCGGACTGTTGGGTGTATGTGATGTGGGGGCTTGGATGTGTCGATGTCGTTCCATATAATATATGGCGTTGTTCTGATTAGTTTATTCCACTGGACTGCAGCTATACCGTTTCCTGGTTAGGAGGACGAAGAGCAACTTCAATGCCGTCATCCTCAAGAGGCTCTTCATGAGCAAGACCAACAGGCCCCCGATTTCACTGCGCCGCCTCGCCAAATTCATGGCAGGAAAGGTTTGTTGCCTACTCTTCCGCCATTTGTCATTCTGAGGATTTCGCAAATGTGCTTCTCACCCAATGTGTGCCTAATATGCTTATTTGTGACAGGAGGAGAAGAACATTGCTGTGATTGTTGGTACAGTCACAGATGACAAGAGGATCCAAGAAATCCCGGCAATGAAGGTTACCGCCCTGAGGTTCACCGAGACGGCGAGGGCCAGGATTGTCAAGGCTGGTGGGGAGTGCCTCACATTCGACCAGCTTGCTCTCCGTGCGCCACTTGGAGAGAACACGGTATGCTTCATTTCAATGCTTGCAAACTGTTCTGTTTATGCAGCACATTTTTTTGAAACAGTGGGAGGTCTGAACCATTGCAAGCTTCATGTTCCTCCAAGAATAATTGTTTAAGTAACCAATTCATTACAGTAATATGTTTTTAAATCTGTCTGTTGCCCAATTTAGCATCATTTTTATCTTGGTTTCCTTGCAAAGCAGAGGTTTAGTGGTTATTTAGTTTCATCTATTGTTTTGATCATGTTTTTGTTTGGTTCCCAGTGATGGTAATTTAACCATGCTAATACTGATGTCCATTGACGAGTAAAACAATATGCTGAGGGAACAATCATTCATGCTATGTATAGTTATGGATACCTTTTTTGTTCTGTTAAAATTTAGTGCCGCACCTTGTTCTTGATTTTTTTTGGCTATGATGACACTTTTGCTACCCAGCTCATTATGAGACTTTCCTCTGTGGGAAGTCATGATATGTGCTTTCCTTTGTGTCTGAGCACATTCACAAATGACCAAGTTATTTTTTTTTTCTGAACAAGCCGCGCATCCATTCAGTGACACAAGAATAACTTCAATTGTAATTTGTTCTGCGATGATGATACCAAGTTCTAACCCAGCTCTATGAGACTACTCTTTGTGGGTTGTCTGGGATCAGAATGTTTCCTTACTACCTGAGCAGGCTTATGGTGTTGTTGCGTTATTAGTGTTTGTAAAAAGTTCCAACACTTCTTTGTTGCAATTTTGTCCCATCTTGACTAATTTTGGCAATGATGATACTTTTTCTACCCAGCTCATTATGAGACTTTCCTTTGTGGGTTGTCATGATATGTGCATTTCCATTTGTATCTGAGCGTTGATTTTGCTATGATTTTGGTATTTGCTCTTTTCCTTAACAAGCTTTTGCTATTTGATGAAGCCATTTAGGTTCTTAGTAAACAAGTATAGCTTTGATTGCCTTCTGCAGTGATGATACATAAGTTCTAACCCAGCTCTATGAGACTATCCTTTGTGGGTTGTCTGGGATCACAATGTTTCCTATCTATCTGAGCAGCAGGCTACTGATATTGTTGTGTCGGTAGACATTGTAAAAGTACAAGGTGTACTGTCCTGTTGCTGTAAATAGTCCAGAAAGATTACTCCATTGTAATATTTGTTTCTGCATTATTTATGCTTTATATAATTTCATTTGCTCATCATCTGGCAATGTTTGCCTAATGTAGATCCTCCTGAGGGGACCCAAGAACGCCCGTGAAGCTGTCAAGCACTTTGGCAAGGCTCCTGGTGTGCCACACAGCCACACAAAGCCATATGTGCGCTCCAAGGGAAGGAAGTTCGAGAAGGCTCGTGGCAGGAGGAACAGCCGTGGATTCAAGGTCTAAGTTGGTTTTGTTCGTGGTTGTTGCCATCAATATTGTGCAACCGTATTCTGTTTGAAGTTGACAGTAATTAGTGATCACTTTCTACTGAGAGTAGCACAATTTGTTGTCCCGTTTTCAAAGATATTTCAAAGTATTCCTGGCATTACCCACTGGTAGAGCAAGAAGACAATGTTTGGTTGCACCCTATCACAGGTCAAAAATTCTGTCCATGGCTTTTTAGGGATGCTAGGCGCTTGGGCTTCTGATGTGCTGTGATTGGTAATCGGTCTATTGTACTGTGCATGATCAGCTGTGTGAGCTTTTTTCTGAAGCAAGGTCTGTGACCTTAATAGTAAGTAGGAATCTACATGGGTTCTGTTTTGATTCTGGTGGCGGCTCACTGTATTAGACCTAAATTGCATACACGATGTCCCGCCTTCTTTGAGCTAGTTTCCGGGTAAAATGAGTTGGAATTTATTCATTTAGATTGTTGAATCTCTGCATACGCAACGCTAAAGTTCGGCGATGCCTCTTTTAGGGCTCACGTTTTCATTTTGTTGTCAGATTCTGATATCCGCTTACCATACTCATGCGTTTCCAAAATTTTCAACCAATTATACGAAATTGTCATCATTCTAAAAGAATATCTAGAATAATCGTATCTATAAAAGATAGAATCCGGAACCATGCATGAGTTGAGGTGCAGTGTAAACCCTTGAGGATTCACTACTTGCTCAGGATCTGACAGCGCTATGGTGCCTGTTTTGCTATTTCTCTGCACATCATTTGAATATTATCATTTCCCAGAAATCGGTTCCTGTGGTTTGCCTCATGTACAAATAAGCTTTAGCCATGCTCTACCAAAACCACAATGACGCCCCGAACATCCCTAAACCACCAGTATCCGCAAAACCTTCATGTTACAACCTACAACACTGCAAACGTGCCCGATCACGCCCGCAATTGCAGCGCAGCAGAAGCTGTTCTTGACAATATCAAGACATTTCCGCTCAAGGGAACGAGCGATCTCCACCATACAAATCTTGATCACAAAATCGGGCTGGTGACCCGCCTCCGGTCAGACAAGGTTGCTTCCGTAGATGCTCGTCATACGCTTGACTGGTAGCAAATCGGAAGTGCTGACATGTTGCCATTGATCAATGATGTATCAGGGCCAGCAGATCCTTGATTTGGCTTGACAGAAGGTGCAATTCTCCGAAGATTCCCATTGGGTTTATCAGGTACACCTAGCTTCACAAAAAATGTTGTGGTGCAGCCCTTCCCTACGCCTTCGCTTTCCAGCCAAATGTTGCCTTGCATAAGAGCGACAAATCTGAAGGACCACAGAGAGCAAACATGTAATTAGTTCTTGGGAAGGTGGGATCAAAGAGCTTCAAAGGGAACTGCATATGCAAGAATAAATTTCTGGTCTACCTTCTGGAAAGCGCCAGCCCCAATCCATTGCTACTTTGCCATTTGCTTGCCGCATTTTCAGAGTGAGCAAATTTTGTGAAGGTGTGTGGCATATCTTGGGGGCTGATTCCGCAGCCAGTGTCTTTTACCTGTAGCAACATATGACATTAGTTCTGAGTATAAAATGTACAGAGAATCAAACTCTGTTGTTGCATGCTGAATCCATGTTTTTGGTCCAATGGTATGCTAAATGGTAATGTCACCCATACACGTGTACCATGTGCAACCACAGTACAAACTACCATGAACCTAACCTCCTGTGGAATATCTCTGATACTTTTAAGTCATCTTGTTGTAATGAAACTTATTATCTAGATGAAGGCTACAGCTATCAAAATATGATAATCGGGCAAATTATTGATAATATTCTTTATCAATTAGACTCCAAATCCTCTCTTTTTTCTATTTAGGGTAATATGTTGAACACTAGGTTCCACATCAATGTGGAATGCTAATTTATATGCCTAATAAAGAACTAGCGAGCCAATGGTTTATCAGCACTGTCAACTTTTTGGCACTGCAGCACTATACTAGTTTACCGGCCATGACAAACGGTAGTAGATATCTACTTGTCATTATTGCAACCACTTATAAAGCATATCAAGGAACATCAAAGACGCACATATATCCATAAACAGCTGAGTAAAAATAAACCAACACAGTGAATGTTCCTCAGCTAACCTGCACAGCCAAGTAAAAAGACCCATCGGAGAGAACTGGATGGAAGTCAGGGGCATATGGGTCCCTCAAAGAATCTGGCCTGGCAATAGAAGCGGTAATTGAAATGTGACCCTCCTTTGTGAATTTAACAGAGTTCCCGACAACATTTAACATTATTTGCATCAATCTCTTCTGATCACCAATTGCACCAGCAGGCAACTCCGGAGCAAAATGAACCATTACTGATAACCTCTTGAATGCAGCTACCGGCTTGATTAAACTAACCACCTACAAGATGAATAAGTGAGTACACATGAACTGCAACAGTAAATTCCCACCTAGCTACTTCCATTTTGCATAACATAGTAACAAAATGTAACAAATAAAGATACAGAAAGGTGATTACATCAGTAAAGGTGGCATGCAGATTAAAAGGTGCAATGTCAAGCTCAAGGCTCCCATCCCCAAGCTTGGAGATATCCAAAACATCATTTGAAAGAGTTGCTAGGAGGTCACTACTCTTCAGTATAGTTTCAACCATCATGCGTTGTTCGGCAGTGAGTTTTGTTTCCAGAAGGAGGGAGGACAAAGAAACTATTGCTCGCATGGGAGTCTGCATTTCATGATTCATGACAGCAAGAAAATCATTCCGAGCACAAATGGCCATTTCTGCCTCACGACGTGCTTTGTCGAGAGCAATATTTTGCTCCATTAGCATATCACGGGCGCGCATGGACTCCTCCAAAATGGCAGCATGAGACAGTGCGACTGCCACCTGAATGGAAAATAGAAGAAGATAATACAGTTATGATATTGAAAAAGTGGAAAACACTTAATTTTTGCACTACTAATGTTGTATTCAGACGTGAATTTTGTTATATGAAACCTGGTAACGCTAAGCAATGCTGATTTCCAAAAGTTATGAATTACATCTATAAACAAAAATACAAGAAAGGAATAACTACCTGGTCAGCAACGACTTCAACAAGCTCCAGTTCATGTGGACGCCATTTTCGAGCACTGTCTGGAGGAAGCATCAAAACCATTACTGCAAAGCTTTTTGCAGATAGCTCAGGCCAATCATTTATTTGGAAGTTTGTAAGCTGCAGCAGTGGAACACGGATAGCAACGACCTCTGGTGGCACATACCTGCTTTTCTGAGTCTTTATTGAAGCTAACGGGCAAGTATATGGAACCCTCTCTGCGCGGTTACTATTGAAAATCTTAGTGACAATTGGAAGATTGATAGGAACAAGTGATCCGAGTGGAGCATTGCTATGGAGTGTATGGGATAGCTGAAGGGTTGTTCCAGAGCGGGATGGCATCCACAAGGCACATTCTGCTAAACCAAGTGTTCTTCCCATCTCAACAAGTGTAGTCCTCAGAATAGTGTGTCTGTGAAGTGTGCTCCTTATCTCGTGTGTGAGCATGTGCACATGTCTTCCTGTCTCCTCCTGAGTTCTTATTATGCCCATCTCCCTATCAAGTTCCTCTGCCTTAGCCTTTAGAAACCTCTCCCTCAGTTTCACGCTCAACAAATCAGGAATGATATGAACAAGCATCAAAGCTGTTATACATGACACAACTGCTGTCAACCCTTTCGCCACCGTCAATACCGCAGCTATAGTCCTGGTATATGTGGTGAAAGTCCACATGTTTATGAGATGGGTTGCACCACAAAGAACGATGAAAGCACCAAACTGTATGAGCACCCATCGGTAAGGGAAGAAGGCCGATTTGTGGACGAAGTATATGAGCTCCAAAGGGATCGAGAAGTAAGCAAGTGCGATAAAGAAGTCAGATATGTACTGATACTTCATTAGGAGATCATCAGCCTGCCATAGTGGCTCAATGCAGTCGCACCCATCCATATGTTAACAGCTAAAGGGGCGACCAAGAAGCTTCAGTTAACAAGCAACCACCACAATTCACCTGCGAGAATATAGAATCAAACTTGCTTAATTTTAATTCAAGAGATCTCCCATAGAAACCATGAAGATCATGAGAACAACTTTCAATATGCAACAGTCCAAACTAAATTTTGTGCCTGAATAGCCTTAATTGACCTAATCTAAGAAAACATGTAGTCAAGTTTTGATACTAGGAACACAAAAAGAAACATAACATATGTGCACTATGATACAACCAACAGATATGAACTGCATATATGCAGCATACAATGAACTTAGTCTCACTGGCAATAACTGAAAAGAGAGAGTTATGGCCAGAATCCAGTCAAACAGTAACGAGTAAAATCTACCTCGCACAAGCGTTTCACAGATTAGCATGAACAAATCTGTGACTAGTCCTAGAATGAACACAAGAACGAGTTGGATGGTACCACTGAAATGGGGAAGTTTAAGTGAAATTATTGTATGCTTACCCCCCCAAAATAAAACAAATAGCCTGTAATCGCGATGGCTAGGCTGGACCACGCGTACGGATAGCTCGAGCACGAGCAGGGCAGCCAAGGGTCCGCTCCAAGAACAGCTTGAAATGATGCAGCTTTCCTCCTCCAATCGCACGAATCCCTCCTTAAGCCCAAAATAACCGGCGCTATTCCAGCTCAGCTGCGCGACAGAATCAAAATGAACCGCGCGGCACCGAGCAACCACGGCAAAGAAGCCGACGGAATACGCGAGCTTTCGCCGCAAACGGAGGCCTGACCTCCGGAGTTGACCTGAGCTTCCGAAGGAACGAGCTCTGCTGGGCTGCTGCGATTGGGCTGGGGGAGTTGGGGTTGGATCGGTGTGGAACAGTGGAGGAAGAAGATGCCCAATGCTTCGCAGCCGCAGGTGACTAAAAAAAAGCGCCTTTTTGAGGATGGTTGGATGTGAAAGCCAGAACAAGGAACTCCGCCGCCGTTAACTCGAAGCAGGGAATGCTAATTGCCCTGCTTTCTCTTTTTTAATTAAAAAATTAGCAGCCCTGCATCTTCTCTCAAAAGAATAGAAAGCAAATAAAAAATACCAGTAATCCTTAGCACTGCAATTTTTTCTCGTCGATTTTGACTTTTTTTTTGTGTGCGTCTCAAGTTGTAGCTATAAGCGTAACAAACTACTATATTATTTTCTGTTGCATGCTTAAACTGTTGTGATTTATAGCTTATTCTTAAAAAAAAAAAAACTAGAGAGCAAGCACAAAAATTTGTTGTAGAAAACCGATCTGTATGTTTCTCTAAGAGCAGTTTTACTAAACGTTTTGAGTAGGTTAGTTCTTTTTGGAATATACTAATATCCAACCATTTTGAGTAGGTTGGTGTGAATCGACTCCATCCTTGACCCCATTCTAGAAGAACTGTTCTGCTTTATTTAACCATATCATATGGGGGCACAAAATTCCTTGAAGATTGTATTTATAGATCATCTTCTGCATCTTTCCTTACCAGCTCATAAGATACTATAGTAGCCAGTACCATCTGGAACTACAATACTATGTATTGTATTTGTTTAATGGGTTGGATTAGGGCAATCCTCTGTGAAAGCGGCTTGGGGGACTGGATGCATTGCATCTGCTTAGCTTATGGAGATGTGATGATCGATCTGAAGGAGACTTTTGGACTTGACCAAAGGAAGGGGCCACGCTTGTTGCTTTTTGACTCATGCCATGTGTGCCTGTGTGTGATGTCTACGCGGCTCTCCACCCTCAATGCCCCATGTCTGTTTCTTTCATAATAGTCCCTCCGTTGCTCGCGCAGAATACAAAGAGCCTTGCGTTTTTCACATGGACTTCGTTGGGATCTCATGTTTATCAATCTGTAATATTCCACACTGAGAATATACTAATGGCAAAAGGCAGTGTGAGTAAAATTATTCGAGCAAAATACCTATTTGTGCCATTTTTCATCGTGGAAGAAAGCAGTTGTAGCCAAGGTTTGAAAAATCGACGAAAACCGGTCGGTTTTCGCAAAAACCGGACTTACCGGTCCGGTCCGGTAAGTTCGGTTTGATGATTTTCGAATTTCGAATTTGATTTTTTTTGAAAATTTGAGAAAATTTGAAACAAAAAATATGTAAATAAACTAGACGTTATTTGCATAATATTGGTGGAAACCATACACAAAAACGACTTGGTTTGATTGGTGAAATAATTCTCAGAAGATTTCTGGGAGAAAAGAAATAAAAAAAGATTTCATGAACAGTAAAATAGGGAACCAAACACCAGCGGCCAGAAATCCTTGAAATCCGTCGAGTTGGGTGATGGAATTGCACGAAAGATGAATCAAATGGATTCTTATGGATGTGAGGTAGTTGTGAGGAATCGAACAAAAACTCACCGTGGAGGGAGGAATCGACGATGGCGTCTGAGGTGCTCATCCGGCAGCCATGGTGGAATCGTCTATCGATAACCGACCAAAACCGGTCGATAACCGGCAAAATTGGTCGGTTTCATGGTTTTCAAATTCAAATTTTGGTTTTTGAATTTTTATTCGAAAACCGTCCGGTTATCGCGGTAACCTGTGAAATCGGGAGTATCGGTGACGGCCGGTTTTCACGATCTGAATGATAATGTAAACCTTGGTTATAGCTAGCAAAACTAGAATAAAGTAGGGATTCGTTCTGTATAATAAAGATTTAAATATTAATTTTACACCAGAAATATTTTGGTATTCGTATGTAGATTTTCGAAGCATATATATAAATCTTATAGAGTTATATATTTCTCCTAAAATTTTCAATTGTACTAGTATTTTTCTGTTGCTGTCCCCCCCCCCCCCCCCCCCCCCCCCCCCCCCCCCCCCCATGGAGCTTCCTAACAGTCAAACACTACAGAATTGTTTTTTCCCCAGGCCGTGAATTTCCATCCCGGGCCAGAATAGTCCATGAATTAAGCCCATTGGACTAGCCGACCTAAACCGCAGGAGGAAGAAGAAGAGAATCACGACAGCACAACGCAAGCCCGCATCGAGGAGATGGCCATGGCGAGGCGGAGGCTTCTCGCGCTCGCGTCCCGGCTCCAGACCACGCCGCCGCCGGCGCAGCCATGGCGGCGATCTCTGCCCCGGTTCCTCTCTTCCGCGGCTTCGTCAGGAGCCCTGGACCGCCTGAAATCGCCGCCGTTCGCGCGGCCGGCGGCCCGGAACCCCGCCTCCTCCCTGTGGGATCGGTTCGGAGGTTAGGTTTCACTCGATCTCTCTTTCCGTGTCAGCTTTGTTGTTGGAGTGGAAGAATGGAGGGGCACGACATTATAGGATGTGCTAAGGCTAAAGATGTTACTTTTCCGTGGCTTAGAGTCAGAGGGGATTTAATTAGCGAACTAGTGGAGCCTTGGACTGATTTATTGATCTGATTGTTGTTTGTATACCCATTTAACTCATTCGCAGTTGCAATCAGCATGTTTAATGTGATTGTTCTTATGCATTGGCTGTTACTCGCAGATGAGCTATAATTGACTCAGTTTTAGCAATATTGTTCTTATAATAACGAGTCTAATTGCTTGCCTATATTGTACTGTTCTTTGTGTTGGTTCGTCTGCTTATATGTTTCTTATTTGAAAAAACTGTGCCATGGGCAGGAGGGCAGAAGAGAACCATGTTCATCCAGACGCAGTCGACCCCGAACCCACAGTCGCTCATGTTCTATCCTGGAAAGCCTGTTATGGAAGTCGGGAGCTCTGATTTTCCCAATGCTCGGACCGCAATGACATCCCCTTTGGCGAAGGCTCTGTTTGGGATCGATGGTATGTTATGCCTCTACCAGCAGTCATCTTTTGGGTTCATTTAATATCCCATTTATGCCTTTCCTTGTCATTTTTCTTTGGAGGTAAACATTCAGTAAGTTGCTCTTAGATAACTACTTGTTGTCATGAGCTGTGACTTGAAAGAATAGCCAGTTTGAGTTTATAGGAATGACCTCCTTTATATTTCCATGACATGGCACCAATAACATGTTCAGTGGCTCAATTGTAGATTCCTTCTTTCCTTTTGTTTAGGCAGCTTCAGTTTCTCTTTCTCATTTTTCTGCTTCAGTTCCCCTTTCTCATTTTTCTGTTGTTGCATCTTTCATTACTAAAAATCATTTTAGCTCTAAGAAAAGAAAGCTGTAGATATTAACCGGGACATAGCTTCAACTGATGTCTTATCGAAAAGCTTAGCTGCTTACTGAACAGTTTAGCAGCCAAGTTGCCCAATTATGGCCTATAAGTAACGGATATTTACTTTTTAGAGTAGATTCAGTGAAGCAGTGTTTACCGCAATGTGGCTTTTCAACATTTTCAACCAAACAGATAATACATTTTTGAAATGAATATGCCCCGAGTGTTATATATTTCTCTCAGTGAAATATTATGTGCATTTGACATGCCATTGAAATTTCTGTGCAGGTGTTACCAGGGTATTCTTTGGATCTGATTTTGTTACTGTAACAAAATCAGAAGAAACTTCTTGGGATTATCTTAAACCTGAGGTTTTTGCTGCAATAATGGATTTTTATTCATCTGGGCAACCACTTTTTCTGGACTCAAATACTGCAGCTGCCATGGATACAGCAATTAATGAGGTATCTCAATCAACTTCCATGTACAATCTACATTTATCCTGTCTTATTTGTGTGACCTTTAATGACCTTTTATTTTTGTCGTTTGGAATTGTTGACACTTAAGACTATGTACTGTCTAAGAAAAAAAATTCACTTTGCATATTTTTTGGGACTTGTAGTAATATTTCTTAAGGACCAAATGGCTATCTATCAGTGCAGCGTGTGAAGTATGAATTACTATACTGTTCTTGGGTAAGATAGATGGGCAGATATAGATTTATCTGCAGAGCCTTATAGTTTATTCTACAAGTGCTATTCAATGGCAAGCAAAAGTTTCTTAGAAGAGAGTCAAATGAATTTTACTTATTATTTGCCTTGATTTATGCATTACACTACAACGCCTCTGAACTTAATCCATAACAGCAACATAGATCCAAAATATTATAGACTGTAGGTTCTGCTATTGCACCAAGAAGGTAGGTAAGCATCGCCAGAAAATTTTGTTTGTGAGATGTGCGAATAATTCAAAATCTGTTTGTCATGTTGACAAGTATCTGCTTGCAACCCTAAATATATTGTACATTCTTTTGTTCTAGGATGATTCAGAAATAGTAGCTATGATAAAAGAATTATTGGAGACTCGCATTCGGCCAGCAGTTCAAGATGATGGTGGTGACATTGAATACCGAGGATTTGATCCGTTAGTCTCCCATCCTCCGTCCCTCAATCACTCATATATAAGTTTTTATTTCAGTCTCACTTTGGTGCTATTCTTTCAGAGAATCTGGAATAGTTAAGCTAAAAATGCAAGGTGCCTGCAGCGGCTGTCCAAGTTCATCAGTCACATTGAAGTCTGGGATAGAAAATATGCTTATGCATTATGTGCCTGAGGTAACTCAAAATTATTTGTATTCTGCTTCTGCTAACATTCCTAGGGCATGTGGTTCACTGCATTATGTGCCTGAGTTATCACAAAATTATTTACATTTATCTTTTGCTACCATCTGGCTCACTTTTAAAAGACTTCCAGTTTGGTAACTGGAACACTAGATATTTGGCTATATTTAGAAAATTAATACCATCCGCTATTTATTCTTATGATCAGATTCGCTCTAATAAGTAAATCATCTGTTGTCTGCTGATCCATATTCTTTCTGCCAGACTGCAAAAAATAATCATGATCTTTTTCACACATCTTTGTCAGGTAAAAGGAGTAGAACAGGAGTTCGATGGTGATGAGGAAGCTGAATTGGCTGGCCAGATGGAATGAGAATTTTACTGGTTTTGCTCATGAGGGCCAACCACAGCCCTTCATTTTGTTCAGTACACTTTGCATGTATGATGTTTGTGGAGTTTTAACTTCCCAAAACTTAGGTTCGTTATGTTTCTTTGTGAGAAAGACCAGGAACGGCCTAAGTATTTCTGATTAGTATAGTAGACAAAAATCTTGGATGTATGCAGGTGGGAGAATATTATAGCTAGCAGATAGGCAGCAATAGCCTGAACCAACATCAGTGAGACAGTGAATAAAGTGAGACAGTGAATTGATATTTTCGTTGCAGGCTTTCTGTATATATTCAGAGTTTGTCTAATCACGTGCGAAGCTGACATACTTAGTGTGTGAAATATTGTTTAGATTATGCTGTGTATGGTCTATATTTGCTTCTTCTGAGCTTCAAATATTGAAATATATTTTGTATATAATTCGTTAGGAGCGTTTAAGATGCCAATACTTTTGTTTTTCTATTATCAGAAGTCAACTGCCACATACAAGCACAGAAATTGCAACTGAAACGGATCATTTTTATTCACTTGATCTCTTATTACACATGAAGCGGGGCGATGCTTGCTTTTGATCACCCATCCTCAATCAAGGGATAACAAAAAAACAAACAAGGGGAATTAATCAAGGGGGATAAACACATACAATGGAATCAGAACACAGAAAAAGACATGAGAACCAGAGCCTATCTACAACACAACAGAGGACCACCCTCTTACCCTGTTGATTGCAACAGTTTCTTCTCCGAGGCACCTTCGCTTTCGGATTCGAACACGACACAACACAAGGTCAGAGTTCTACAGCACAAGAGGTGGATAAATCCAAAAAACAAATCCAGCCCTTTCACATCAGCTTCATCCTGAAAAGAGGCCTCCCCATCCTTATACGGTTGGCTTGGAACCATTGGGTGGTCTGTTTGTGTTGTGTCCTGTATCAGGTTATGTACACCTTGAGGAACCGGTGGTGGTGTTGAGATCTTAGCCGTGCAGCAGTGTGGGCGATCTAGATGAGGAGGACAAGGCCATGAGCAAGATTGCAGCCTCCTCAACTCCCATCAGGACCCTTCGTTTCTTCACCACTTGAAGGCTGCTACTTTTGTTGTTGCTGCTGCTGTTGCTGTCTTTTGCTGTGCTTGTCGCCTCATTGAGATCTTGTTGAAGATGCTGCTGCTGCGGTTGTCGTTGTGGCGACTGCGGCTGCCCTAGTAGTAGTTGTTGTTGCTGCTGCTGCTGTTGTTTTTGTTGTGTCTTCGGTTGCTGCTTGTTGTCAAGGCCAAGCTCTTGCCTCCTCTTCTTTCTGTACCGGATGCCGCACGCATTGCAAAGCGACTGAAATCAAGAAGACAATTGCTTAATCGCTCATCCAAAATGTGTCAAACAAAGATGATAGATCATGATTTTTTTTTTCCTTTTTACAAAGTTCGGGCTGTTTGATCGCTTGATGATGTTACAATAGATATGAGGAACAACTGCGATGCTGATAAGGATACCCTCTAAAAGAATTGACTGGAGCAAATACAAAATTGAGATTAGGAAGCAGTAGGACGGAATCAAAAGCTCTGCCAATGGCCACCCCATTATTTTAAGCGTTCACACTTGGGATTTGGGACTGGAGGTTAGCACCGTTGGAAGGAACAGCTCACCTAACCACCCAAACGGAATCAAAGTGGCTAAAAAGAATCTGAAGCTCTCTTGCAAGGGCGGCTAATCCACCCATGATTGCAACAATCATCACCAAATCATTTATCTCCTCTACATCCGAGCTAGCTAAATCCAAATCACCATCTAGTCCAATCTCTTATGCGATCACACCTTACGCAATCCATATCAAGAAGAAGCGTTGCCAATTGAGAACAGCGGCAACGGTGATCAACAGCGCTCTGATCACGCTGTGCCATGATCGAGGTGAGCTCTGATCGTCTCCCGGCTACAGCGGAAAGGGAACGAACATCTAGAAGAAGAGAAGGGGAGGGATGGAGCGCTCACCCTGGGGCCCGTTGGGCCGCCGCGCCACATGGGCGTCGCGGTGGTGCGGCACTCGACGCAGAACGGCCGCCGTTCCTCCGGCACCATCACCCCGATCCCGATCACCTGAGAATTCAAAGAACGACACATCAACCCAAGCACATCAGCCAGAGATCAGCCATAGGAAAAAAAAAACTTTTCTTTCTTTTTTTAACAACGTGAATGCAAGAGCCAGAGGACCGATCGATCACCAGGACGAGAGTGGCATGTATGATGTACCTTGTGCTCGGAGGAATCCATGCCCTGATCACGGTCCAGATGCTGCCGATCTTGCTCTGTTTCTTCTCTTGGAGAGTACGTGAGTTGTTTGAAGAGAGAGAGAGAGAGAGGTGTCTGGAGAAGGGTTGGGGAAAGGGAAGGTAAGGGCGAGGAGAGTCCAGCTCAAGCGGCAGAGGAGTGTGGCAGGAAGCCACGCCAACAACGTATTTGAGAGAGCGAGATGGATGGATAGATAGGCCTCTGCGTGTGGGCCCCGTGGAAGGGGCAGGTGCTCCTAGGCTGCCTCGTAGCCATCTCATCTTCGAGATCAACACTCCTGGTGACCCTTATCCGTTATGCAACCCCCCGTTGTCACTGTTTCTGGGTGAATTTTCTTTTACAGAATTAGTAAGTTTTTTCTCAATAGTGATTGCTACGAAACTATAGTTAGGCACTTTCTAAAAGAGTGAAGTAGAGATCTACACAACTTCAGTCCCAACAGGCCTGAAATAGAACGAAGTGTGCCGGGCCAGAAGGATTTGTGCTCGAGATTTAGTTGGTGTGGAGTAGACATGGCCAGTGATTATTATGCTTGTTTTGGTTGTTGAGGATACATACGGTGTATGTAAGGTTTTCTTTTTCTTTTTGAGCCGCACAGGTAAGTAGAGAAGATTTCTTGGGTAAATTTGTTGCGGGTGATTTCATTGTTTGTCTTGCTCAATTTTGTTGCTTAGGTTAATCTGTAGTACTCGTTTCGCTGTTCTATCTCTTACTCCGGAATGGATCAGCTGGCAAATAGGAGCTACGGTACGATTTTACTGTGCCACATCAGTATGTCTGGAACACCATCGGCCAAAGTTGGTTAACGCTTCATGATTTCCATGTGAGAGGTTTCTACGTTACTCAAACCCCGGCCACATCATCAACTTGATCTAAAAGATTTGATGAGAGAAGAGGTTAAACAGACAAAAAATGTGACAGTCTTGGAAACCAAAGAGGATTAACAGGTGTACTCTTACCTTTTGGGGCGATACCTCATTTTGCTTGACGCAACACATGCTTCAGAGCACGGAAAGGAGAAGATACCAGCTACTGACGCAGCATCTGAAGTGATCTTCTTAGAAAAACAGTGAAAGAGTTGCATGTTTCCACGGAAAGGGAAACAGAAACGGCACATTCCAAATCATTGCTGTGCACATGCGTAAATAATAAGGACAATGAGCATACACATAGAAAATCTGACCTAACCTGGATGACATACAAAAACAAAAGGGAGAGAAGTACTGGTATTAATAGACGACCAGCTCAAACTTGGGTACAAACATTTATTTATATACATAACAACGAGCTTGAGGTACAGATGTTTTAAGGGCAAGATGAATGCATCAACAACAAACATGTTCAAAGAAAGTCGAGAAAGGGGCCAAACAGGGATCTGAAGAGAGGGAGAGAATTAGGGCACCAAGGCAAAGGAATGTCCAGCTAGGATATATGAGTTGCTTTGGCGACAGGGACAGCTGAAAAAAGGGATAGGGTCTTTACACCATAAAAAGATACATGAAAAGGTGCTAATTAGCTTACAACTATGTCAAGTGCAGACTCGGAACCATTTTAAAAATCATTTAGTCACCCTTGACTTAATCTGTACCATCGGCAGAAGAATGCTCTATTGATACTGCTGGCTGCTGCTAGATTTTCTGCATTATAGGATCCATGGAAACTCAATGGATAAAACCACATTGTAAGTGCCATTCGGGTAGCGTGACAACGAAGATGAATAGGGAAGTACAAAGATCCGAAGTTTCTCCTCATCTAACCACCCTAAGTTTGTCCCTTCCTTTATGGGGCATCCTCCATGGAACAACAAGGCACCCATTATCCCAAGAGAAAAAGGGATTATACAAGTACAATCCTGGTTTTGCAGGTAGGCCGGGTTCAGGACTTTCGAAAGGCAAACAAATGAAGTCTAGACTCTAGAACAGAACAATGGAGACAGCAATGAAAAGGTAGGACAAAAGGAGGGCACACAGCCAGGTCTCTCTATCGTTGTCCCAGCAACAGATTCCCTGAATTAGTTTTGTCCTTGATATATTCCGTGTGTGTGTGGCGAAACCAACACACTCAAGGTGGTCAACTTCAAGTACTCTCCCCATTGCCGCAATGGAGAGGATACCACTACTAATTGTCTGCGTAACTTCAGGACCTAGAACGGAAGTGAACGATAGAATTGATAGAGGGACATCAAACCTTGTCTAATTCGAGTGGACCATGCTCGACCACTCCCTCCGTTCTTTTTGTTTGATGAGAGCTAAGTAGCGTTAAAAATAAATAAATTCCGAGTACATTTTCATTTAGGCAAGCTTAGCTCAGCACGTAAGCTAGAAGTGAAGCGGTCTTTGGAAACATTGACCTAAAGCACTTCCATTGTTTAGCAGATGCACAGGAGAAGCTATAAACCTGTCACGTAGCAAGAAATGCTTAGGTATTAGAATGTAGGACTACCAGTTTTTCCTTTTAGGTTCAGCTGGGCCAGTGTAGAACTTTACAAGAACCACGCACAAATCCCACATGTAACTGTTCTACCTCCGGGCTTCCAGTTCCAGCAGTGTTGGCTTTCCGAACTTCAAATCACTGCAAGCTAAAACGTTGACACTTTGTTTAGCAGACCACGTTATACACATGCAGCTGTTCTTATCTCCGGGCTTCCAGTTCCAGCAGCGCGGGCTTTCTGAACTTAACAGCACTGCAAGCTAAAACGCCGACACTTTCATTGTTTAGCGGACCACGTTTTTCACATAAATCTCGCAGGAAAAAAAGGGCCTAATGCCAACATTCCGCTTGCCATGGAAAATAACTAAGGCACGGCCGTAAGTATGACCACATGAACCAACGAAGAGGCGCCAACATGAAAAGAAACAATCAAAATTTGCACCCAGCATCGAAACTGTCGTACGTCCACATGGTTCCAATCATTGAAGCAATGAGGCTGGCACCATGATTGGATAAAGATGAGACTCAAATAATCAGTTTCCCTCAATAACAAAGGATCAGAATCACTTTGCAACAAAAGCCTTACTGACAGGACGAACATCCATTAAGTTCCACAGAATAGCACAGGATCATAATTTCAACAGCAGAAAACCAAAACATGTAATATGTAACGAATTCCTTTTGCTTTCTTCCATTGCTAAATTGCTACATCATAGTAACAGGTTCAAATCCTGATAGTACAACGACAAACCAGGTTCCGTGGAAAAACTAGGAACCAGCTTACCTATCTCCCTCAAACATCACGAGTAACTCAACCAGAGAAACCTCACCATAATAGGCAAGTATACCTTAGTCTAGACACACATAGAAAAGAACTGCATGCGACTGAGTATAAAAACACATACTGACACAACAAACCTGTGGAACATACAATAAAATGAATAGACTTAGACCAGCATGGGACTCCCAAAACCCAGTTGACATTGATGTTTTATAAGTTGTGCCAATACTCATGCAACAAGTTACAGCACCGGAACGCTATGATAAAAACTTGACACATTCCTATCTTTCAAGGTTCTTTCTACCTCAAACGGGTAAAAATATAATTCATGCTATATAGGAGGCAAAACCCGACTTGTGACTCCCGACAACACCTGCGACCTGGACACCCTCTTCCCATGCTCTCACCATAGGTGTGAGCCAGAGCCCAAATGATCCGACCCACTGACCTTGAAGACTGACCATTGACCAAGCTGCAACACTGGCGATGCAGCTCAAGGACTGACCCTGCTGACTGGGACTGACATGACGACTTCTGACCAGACCAATGGGGGACTTGACCATGACTTGACGACACGACTACCCACGTGTACCTCTGACTAACCCCAAGAAATTAGCCAAGGCACAATGGCACAGTCGCCATTCCAAATGGGCATCTGCATGCACAATATGACATCAGAACATGCAACCTCCGTATGCCACATGCAACACATACCATCCAATTAACGTTAAACTGCAATAAATAGAGCATACCTTCAGCCAAAGTTGAATCCACCCGATGGAACAGAGGGCTGCTGGTTCCCAAAGTTGAAGCCATTCTGAGGATTGTCGCCTGAGGGCATTGCGTCATCTTCCTCCTCCAACCAGTAAGACTCAAGCATCTTAACCGCCTTCTCATATATCTCTGTGTTGTCGTGGCTCTGAAGGTTCTCAATCTTGTCCAGCCCCTCAGCATCATCAATCATTTGTGCATAGATGTTGACATCACCTGCTCCAAGGTTCTTTTCTGCCTCCCCAACCTTCAAAATATTCTCAAGACCTTCCAAGCAAACTGTAACAATTCTGGGATCTGGGCAAACAAGCAGATCACAGAGTGGCTTGATGCAACCCTGCGCAACAAGGTACCTACATTTCATTCAATTTTAACAGCGTTAAGGATCTTTCCTTTTCCTAAAAAGGGGAATGCAGAACAGAAGACAAAAATATACAACAGAAGTTCCTAATACTTAATCTGGTCATGTGTTCCACCAGAAGTGGCATTTGAAATTGCCCAGGCTGCTTCTTTCTTGATGTCAAATTCAGCAGTTTGCAGAAGATGCACCAAAGGTCCAATAATGTTTGCATTGATCACAGCCTGCAACAAGAAAGATTAAGAAAAAACATATCCATCAGCGATCATCAACTACAAGGTATAAAGTAAAGAGTGACCAACAATGGTAGTTGAATGGCCAGTAAATTTGTAGCACATCAAACAGTTCGAAATTGCTTCATTTTTCAAAAACACTAGTATACTATTTTCATAAATGTACAAGTTGAATCAGCATTTAACAAACCTGAATCTGTTCCCTGTTACCAGCTGTGATGTTTGAGATGGTCCAGCATGCTTCTTTCTTGATGCTTTTCTTGTGATTTGTAGTCAAGAGGTTCAAAAGACATGGGAGTGCTTGATTATCAATAACACACTGCAGGACAGAGTACCAATGTTATACAATACGGAAAGCTAAATATCTCAGGTTGAGTACAGCAGTAAATATCAAAATGTACTGCAGAACCTAATATATGGTACAATTAACCAAGACTACTAAGCTATTATCATTACGACTACAATTTTCAAGATTGGCTAAATGGCACTGTGAATCGAGTAAATTAATTCTAGTCAATTACCAAACAAGGACCGACAATGTGCCTTGTGTTAAATAGATGTAGTCATAAAACAATATGTACTTAAAGCCTTGGGGAGACAGTTCATGTATACGAAAAATAGATATGGGATTGGGGTGGGTGAGAGCTAGGTAACTTATAGCCTGACATCATGGTGAAAGTAGAGGGACTGGGGATGCTGTAAACATAAAGGGAGAGAAGGCCGAGGGGTTCATGTAATGGGAAAGACAAGGGAGAGTTGAAGACTCAAATCACAAAAGGATTAGAATAATAGCATATTATTGTATTTCTTGTAAAACCAATGAAATGATGGCTCCCACATTGCATGTTCCCAGTAGTATAATGATGAATGCACTACCAAAGATATCCATTTAATAGACAATTATAAACAAGCTTGTAAATAGTTTTCATCTTTGTCTGCCACATGCATGTGGCCTGTTATGGGCACCATGAATTGTATATTGTCCAAAAATAGGCACCAAAAAACAATTGTGTACAAAATCTACAATGCTACCTTGGTTTATAGGACAATATATGACAGTACCCAAGTCACAGGCATTAAAGTTGGGCTGACATTTTAAACAGCGCAACAAGCAATAGGTAAATATTCATTTAGCAACAGCAAGACATCAACTGAAATTAAAATGATACAGTTAAAAAGGAAATAATCGTCATTGAATTTACCTGAGTCTGCAAATCATCTCCAGTTACAATGTTGCCCACCGTGCGCAGAGCTGGAATGAGTACTGAGGCTGAAGGGTGCCTATATTGAACATAAGCAGTTAGCACCTGAAGCATCTGTAGTGGCCTTTATAAAACAACAGTGTAAATTCTAAACAGAATTGCACTTACATGAGAAGCTCCACTAGGCGAGGGAACACGCCAGAATCAATCACAGCTTGGATCTTGTCATTAGTCCCATCAGATAGGTATGAAAGAGCCCAGCAGGCATCAGTTAGGACCTCCTCATCCTGAGAGTGGATGAGGCGCTGCAGTGCTGGTAGCGCTGGTTTGACCTACCCACACATAAATACACCAAAAATTATTCTACGAATCACTTTGGTCAGCACACCAAAATGAAATATATTTTCAGAAAGAAACCTGCTCAAAATTTGGTTGTGGTTTCCCACGGCAGAAGTTGGAGAGAGTCCATGTGGCATTCCTGAGCATCGAGAGCTTAGCATGCTCGTTAAGCTGCTGCAGCAAGGGGAATAACCCACCACTGCCAAGCACAAGATCACGGCATTTAGGGGAGTCACCAGCAACATTCCCCAGAGCCCATACAGCCTGCAAACACAAAGAAAACAAGCTAAGCATCACTCCACAAAGATTTTTCATAGAGATCAGAATAATTCTTCTATTTCTTTTGCATACCTGCTCACGAACATCCTCACTGGGAGAGCTAAGGAGCTTGACAAAGATGGGCACAGCACCACATTCAACCACAACTTTGGTGTTTTCTGATGTGCCTGATGCAATGTTGGTAAGCGCCCATGCAGCCTCAAACTGTAGCCAAAAGTTAGATTAGCAAACAAGCCAGCAATCAAAAGAACAAATGGAATTAAATTGACAATTGAGATTGTTCCCAGACCTGAAGTTGGGGGTGGTCCTCCCGGACGAGGAACTCAATGAAGCGAGGTACCACTCCCGTGCTGATCACCTCCTCGATTGGAGGACTACGCTCTGCAGAGAGTTAATGAAACTCAATCAGGAAGGCAGAAGTACAACACTCCAAATTAGATTTTTTCAGATCAGTATACAATAACTCCTCCTGGATGGATCCAAGCAATATATAAAGTATATCCAGTGAATCGTAAATCCAGAAAAGCATGGATTGGTCACGAGCTCACGTCCGTAAAAACTAGAACTGACCTAACTCTAGCTTATCTAGAGCTACTGAATGAATCACCCAAATCTCACCACCTAAAGTAAATCTAGTGCAAAGTACACAAGTAATAGCAGCATCTCTTAAGATTCGAATCTCACCGATAGAGAGCAGCTTCCTGAACTGCGTGGTGGCCTCGAGCTGCACGGTGGGGTCGTCGGAGCGTACGGCCTGCACCATCGCCGGCAAGCCATCCAGCTGCACAAACAAAAAAGAAGAAAACAGATCCAAAACCGTCAGATCGAGACTCGCCCCCACCCAAACCCTAGCGGAACCGGCCAGATCAGGTCACGCACCTTCTGCTGGAGCGCGGATGAGTGGGTCATCTGCGGCGCGGCGGCGCCGGCGGCCGCAGCGGCGGCGTACCCGTCGCGGCGCTTCTTCTGGAGGCTCTCGTCGCGGGTCTTGCGGCGGATCTCCACCATCTGGTCCTCGCGGCGGCGGCGGGCCTCCGCCGCGTCCACCGCAACCTTGTAGTTGCTCTTGCGCGCATCCGCGCGCTCGTTCGGGCGCAGCGACATCGCGGCGGCCGCCCCCGGCGCGGAAACCCTAGCGCTGACGGCGCGGGGTAGGGGAGTGGGCTGTGTGGGGGAGACGAGAGGCGAGTCGCGCACGCACACGCACGCACGACTCGATTCGATTTCGAATTGGGGAACGGGAGGGGAATTGGAGGCGGAGGTGGGGAAGGTTTATATAGGCCGCGTTCCAGGGTAGCCAAGACGAACCAAGGGAAGGCTGCTGCGCCCAACGGGTGGTTTGATGAGTTTGGATGCACACGCGTTTTTTTATATTTAATTTTGAATTGATTGATGCACACGCGTGTTCGCACCGTGGAAGTACGGTAAATTGCGCTAAAAAAACAAGGTAAATTGTATAGTTATATACTTTTGCTCTGATTTTTTCTGTAGCAACTCTTGCTAGCTAAACTAATTCGACTGGATTGTATAACATGATTTTAATATCTTTCCATATATCGCCTTATTTTTCTTGTGGGTTTGACAACCTATGATTCAAAATTGTTTTCATATGGGAAAATAATCAGTGCCAAGTACACTGTAATGTGCTGGCCTCTGTTAACGCCTTCCAAGTTGCATAACTCATCAGGCCTTTTCAGCCCAGCTTGATGCTTTTTCGGCTTAAGTGTAATTTTCTCTTTGGTACTCTTCAACTAACTAATTTCTTTCATCCAATTCGATGTGACCTAATTTTTCTTATAGTTCTAAATATTTGATTATAATTCATTTTATTTTATTTTACTTCTTTATTGTGATATTCTTTTCTTGTATGAAAAGTTGCTCATTGATATTCCAATTTTAAATTTCCAAATTGAAAGATCAATGAATAAATTGAAAAATGGTCCATGAACCAGTGGGATATACTTCTCCAACCATGCTTTAATAATATACCAGGCTTGAGAAATATAAAACATAAAATATATATTACTATAACCCATGTTTTTGTAGAAGCTAAACGCTACACGGTCGGTGAGGTTGCATTTAGCAGTTTAATTTGTTTACACGCGTTTAAACGACGTGTAAACGGATTAAACATTTTGTATTGTACCACATTAAAACAGAAGAGAAAAGGAAAGGGAAAAAAGGAAAAGAAGAAAAGGAGGAGGCGGATGCAATGGGATGGCCCAGCCCATTAGCAAACGAAGGCCCAGCAGCCCCTTACCTCTTCACGTTCTCTCTCCCGTAACCCTATAGTGAACATAATTCCTCACGCTCTCTCTCCCTCACGCGCTGGCGGCGGAGCGATGCGTGGTTGCCGGCGTCGACGAGCGGATCCAGCAGCAGCTCCTGGGCGGGCGTGCCCTCGCGTTGGAAGGAGGCGGCTCCTGGCGCGGCGTAGCTAGGCGCGCGCGCGGGGCTGGACTGCGGGGGCTTTGGCGAACAAATCTCTCACTCGTTCGCCTCCTCTCCAGTGCCTCATCGCCAAGACGGAGTTCTAATCGGCCGGAACGCCGTGTTAAGCCGTGTGATTAGCGTCCCGTGTAGGCCGTTTGCCCTGTTTTTCTTCGTTTTTGACCGTGTAGACGGGTCAAACGTTTAATTGCCGATTAGGGGCTAAACTCCACGGCACCGTGGCGCCTAGGGTCTATACGCGTTTAGACGCCCGTCTAGACCCGTTTAGGAAAACACAGACTATAACATGTTGATGCACTACTAAAATGCCATTAATTAATTTAGTGTAACATCACAAAATATTTGTTGGAACATCGAATTTGAGCTGATGAAACATGCAACATATATATTGAAACAATGTCGTTGCATAATTACAATACGAGATCATATTTACTAGAGCATTCACTATTTTTGTTGAGTCTAACGCAATTAGCTTTTGTTTGTTTGCATGAATCTCATTCACAACTGGCATTGAAGGGGGGATTTCGGGAGGTCATGTGCCCCTAGGTTCACATAAACTGCACTCATGTTTTGTTTGTTTCACTTTTTCACATTTTTTTCCCGCATGAGCATTTAATTGAAAGTTTCTTGCTGCAATATTTGATTTACTAGGTTCAATTATAACAGGAAGCAAGTGTTTTGTATATTCTCTCCAGATAGCGTTTCAGACAAGAGAAATGAACTAGAAATGAAATAATATTTCTTGTTTGAACATAAAAAATTAAAAAGAAACCAGAAGGAATACATGCGTTAGAAAGATTGACCTTTATTAGTCAAAATTAACAGCCAACAATTAGAAAGATTGACCTTCAAGGGATGTAAGAGGAATCATATAATCTTTTATACCACAAAACAAGATTGTATAGAAAGAAATGACCATAGATTTCAAATTTTCATAGCTTGAAAAATAATGAAGAAAAAACAAAGTTGTATAATCGCACCCACAAAAAAGATTATAAAAAAATAGGTGATGCTCTCGTTGAGAGTCGAACTCAAGACCTCCCGCTTACTAAACGGGTGCTCTAACCAACTGAGCTACGAGAGCTGCTATGCTAATTGATCGAATTTACCAGATAAATACATATTTTTATTTCGTTAAAGAGCCTATGTGCAACTACCGCAAGAAGACAGAAGACCCAAAATGGAAGCCACCGTCGTCGCCATCGCCGGCGATGGAGACGACTCCGAGCGCCGCTCCCTCCTGGCCCCGACCAACGAGATCCATCCTTACCCAGAATCTCCTTCGCTTGAGCATCCACCTCCGGATGCGGCGGCGGCGCAGCCAGAGCAGGAGCGGAAGTCGCAGCGAGTGGCCTCGCTGGATGTGTTCCGCGGCTTCACCGTCGCCGTGAGTGCATCCCTAACCTATCCTACGGGTTTGATTGAAGTTAGCTGGATTCCGCGTTCTAACTCCGACTGCCTGTGCGCGCGCCCGTGCCGGCGCAGATGATGATACTGGTGGACGACGCGGGCGGGGCGTGGCCCGGCATCAACCACGCGCCGTGGTTCGGGGTCACGGTGGCGGACTTCGTCATGCCAGCGTTCCTCTTCATCATCGGCGTATCCGTCGCACTCGTCTTCAAGGTAAACTGAACTAGGAGAACATAACCAGTAACTGTCCCCTGCTGCAAATGTTATCAGAGAATGGGGAATACTTCTGTGTCTGTGCCACTATACTGGTCTGGGGCCTTGTTGAGCTGTGCAATTGTCGCTCAAATTGAGAGGGAAGTTTAAGAGGATACACAATTGCAAAGGCCAATTTGTTCCTGACACCCCTGTGGCAAAACTTTAGGACATGCAAGTCCTACTTTCAAGGGCACTGAATTGATTTAGGACAATCAAGGTCACCGGATTGTTTTAGGATAATCTGTTGACTATGGCTACCTTCCAAACTTGAAATAGGCTAAACCATTTCATTTCCAGCTTGTGTACCATTTCCACATTAATGGATCATAGTTACGTTTCAGAATAGATACTGGATCATAAGTAAGTTTCAGCTACGATAAACTATGCTGTACCAAGTATTATTTGCACTGCAGTGCTGAACACTTTAGTTGCTAACAACAAAAAGAGAGGGAAAAAAGAGGCTATTTGTATCTCTTTTGTGCTCCAAGTTCCTTCAGAAGCAGTTGATCGGCATATAACCTACCGACAGTGGCGGAGCCAGCCGGTAGTCCTGGTAGTGGAAAATTTAAGCACTGTTCAAACGTTATTTAACACTGTTTTACTACTAGTTAGCTACTGTGCCTACCCAGATTCCTTGTTCTGGCTACGCCAATGCCTACTGACATGTGTTTTTTTTTTTTGCATTATCTAACCGCCACCTACCTTTTTTGTAGCATAAGTTCTGACAACTGTTGATGATGTGCTGCAGAAAATGCCAAACAAAAAGGCAGCGACTAAAAAGGCTGCGGTCAGGGCTATCAAGCTATTCGTGTTGGGTGTGATATTGCAAGGTTATACTTACCCGTTATTATGTTATCTACCCTATCAGCCTACCTTTTGTCATTTCTCTTGGGTTGGAGCTTATCCGTGTTATGATTCTTCACTTGTAGGAGGCTATGTTCATGGACGACACAAACTAACATATGGCGTCGATGTGGATCATATTCGATGGCTGGGTGTGTTGCAGGTAATATATGAAGCACGTCCTTTTATCTAAGGTGCTTCCATTAGTTATCTGTTTAAATTTTGTTTTGTTATGATGCTTCTTGCAGAGGATAGCCATTGGATACTTTCTAGCAGCAGTTTCAGAGATTTGGCTTGTCAACAATAATTTGGTGGACTCGCCTTTATCATTTGTGAGGAAATACTTCATGGAGTGGTTAGTCAATAAGGTTGACGTTTTACTTTCTGTCGTTCTCTTTACACACTTCATGAATAATGATTCGGCACTTTGGAACTATGCATTTGAACTTCAGTCCTAATTCTTACACTCAGGTTATTGCTTAGGTAAACTGATATCTGTATCCATGTCATCCTATCTGCTGTACAGAGCAATATGATTAGAGTTGTCTGTTCTCTAGCGTTATCTTAGTTAATTAGGTACTTCAATTGAGTACGCTTCGGAGATTTTTGCCCTTTTTCTCTATTCTTTCCATTTAACTGCCAGATGCCACTTTTTGCTATGTAGTTACAACGTAGATAATCTTTCTAGTTGCAATTACTCCTTATGAGATATGTTCTGTTGATAGTTCAAAATCATTCTGCAGACAGAAACATACTATCATTGTTACTGACCCTCATTTGTCCTTTGAAGGATCATGGCCATACTGATCACAGTACTCTATGTTGGCTTGGTATTTGGGCTTTATGTTTCAAATTGGGAATTTAAAGTTCAAACTACCAATTCAACATTTTCAGTTCCAAGCGATGAAGTTGAAATTAAGATGGTAAGATGAGAATACCCTGTTTAATCTAGTTACTTTATTGTTCATCATGTTTGAAACACATTTTGCTTTATGCTCTCTAATCGTCTTATGTAATATATTATCTGCTTAGAAGCCTTTTTATTTAAAAAATCCCAAGAGTAGTTACTGCCACACAATCTAGGGAGTATCTCGCCTGTCGGAGGTTGTTTACGCGGAGTATTTGATCATACTAGACCATCGAAGGTGTTATATGAGCAGAGTCTGTGAGCATACATGGAGTATGTGGGCATACTCATTTTTATACGCAAGTAACATGGTATATCACAGTAGCTTTCTTTAGAGTGTCTTAGGATGAGTATGTGAACATACTCAAAAGTGAGGGTACTCATACCCAAAGTGGGGTTTCGAAGATGCGAGTAACTACACATGGCAGTAGTGGAATTCCTCTATATGTTTTTTTTTCTCGAAAACGCAGGAGAACTGCGCTTCATTATATTAAGAAGAAAAGGGACAAGAGCCCCTATCTGGTTTTGATATACAGTAAAATTTCCAAGGCTTGAAATTTTTTATGGTTCTCTAGTGTGCTTGTATGTTTGAAAGGATGAAACCTATTCAAGCTGTGCAGTTCAGTTTTTCCCAGTCCATATATTCTCAACTAAATACTATGGCACCAGTTGTCTGGACTAATTTTCTGGCTGGTGTTCTTTGTACTTATATATATGCTGTGCTAGTTGATAAGCTGGGCATTAATTCAAAATATAAGCCGCCTTCATCTTGTTCGTATTATTTTCTTGTTAGAAGTTCCTTAAAACATCTGGAGTTAGAAACTCAAACTTAAACTGCCAGTTATTATGATGAACCAGATTTCCACAATTGAAGTGTAAATAAATTTAGAAAAATTGGCAGGTATTTTAAACAAGCTTCCATCCTGGATTTGTGAAAAGCACCAAGTAGATCAAGTGACTGGAATTAGTACTAATACAGTAGTTGAAAGCTTCATTGTAACACTTGTTTCCTGTAATTTGCAGATTCAGTGTGGGGTTAGAGGTAGCCTTGGACCACCTTGCAACGCAGTTGGTTTTGTAGATCGAGTTTTGCTTGGTGAAAATCACCTGTACAAGAATCCAGTCTACAAAAGGACTAAGGTATTTATACTCAAGAAAGAGCTTGCTATTTTTAATTCACTCATCATATATTTAGTATTTTTTAGAATAAAATCTGATAACACTATGCCCGGACCATCAAATTTGTTTGTTTGTGTCACCACATAGGAATGCAGTATCAATTCTCCGGATTATGGACCGCTTCCTCCAAATGCACCGGACTGGTGCCTGGCTCCATTTGATCCTGAGGGTTTGTTAAGGTAGTTACAGACGCCTCATATCATCATTGATCCACAAAATAAATGTAAAACCTAATATGAAAATGAAGTTACAGCATTTGAAATCAAACCTTGGTCCATCAATCCAACCAATGATAACCAAATCTCAACTTCTCTCTAGATGAACTTTCACATATCTTTTTAGAAAGATTGGAACATAACATGAGCATGCCTCTTCGCTTTTACAGTACAGTGATGGCTGCAGTGTCTTGCTTTGTTGGTCTGCATTTTGGGCATGTGCTAATTCATTGCAAGGTATACCAGTTTCGAAACCATATGCTTATATGTGATATTTTAATATTGGACAAAATCGGATTGTAATACAAACTGAAATGCTCAAACTAACCTTTCTGCTGCTGTAGGATCATTCACTGAGAATAGTACTATGGCTGCTAGCCTCAACAGTATTGACAGTCTCTGGTTTTTTACTTCAATTATTGGGTAATTATGCATTCTGCAAGAATGTGTCATCCCTGTGGTTATCACTTTATCAGTTCTTCCATTATTATGCATCTGATACATACTTGTACCTGTTGCTTTTTAGGCATGCCTTTCAGCAAGCCTTTGTATACAGTGAGTTACATGCTGCTCACTGGTGGAGTATCCGGATTCTTGTTGCTTCTGCTATACTACATAGTAAGTTTTGTATGCTTTGAGAGCCCCACATCTCAATTTTTTTAGTTACTTTATGAGTGCTCAACTTTTTTCGGAACACTATTGAAGAATAGTATTTTTTTGTGATGTTATTTTTTCAAGCTTTGTTTCCTTATTACTGTTGTCGTACTTGCTAGTAACAAATCAGATTTTTATGAACTTGATGATCCTTTGCAGGTTGATGTTGTTAATTTTAAGAAGCCCTTTGTACTGTTCCAATGGATGGGCATGAATGCACTCGTAGTCTACATTCTGGCTGCTTGTGAGCTGTTCCCTGTGCTTATTCAAGGGTTCTATTGGCGATCACCAGAGAACAACCTGGTAAATACCTTACATTATTTCCATGCTCGTGATACATTGACATGATGTATCAACTTATTATTGCACAGCATAGTTTGAATAGAGTGATAATTGTTTCTCAAGACCTGACTAAATGAAAAACCTTTTATTTTTTCTTCTTTCTTCAGGTGGACATGACTGAATATCTGCTCCAGATGATCTTCCATTCAAAACGTTGGGGCACCTTGACATTCGTCTTACTTGAGATAATCTTTTGGTGCTTGGCCGCTGGCTTCCTTCATATGAAAGGCATTTACTTAAAACTGTAGGAGTGAGTCGTTGCGATCTTCCATGTAAATATTCGTGAGGAATTAGTACAGCCCACCCACTTGGTAACTCCGGCAAGGTAGCACTCCGCCATGTATGCCACCAATGCAACAAGTTTGATACCCTATCGCCGAATAGTCAGATTGGGCCCTATACACCGTATCTTTTGTAAATGCCACTCTTCTTTTAAACTTGAGCAGGTTCTCATCTGCCCCTAAACAGCAAATTCATACAAGTTGAAAACAGTGGTGTTTTTGTGCTGTTTAATTTCTTTGACATTTTTATCAAACAACAACGCTCCTTGGTTGCTTGTTTCCTTGTTGGGCATTCATGCGATCTTATTACTGTGGCCTTATCTTAATTTCACCAGTTACTTGGAATTTAGTGAACCAGAGAAAGGAATGTGTTGACGTAGTGAGATCGGCTGCCCTTGTGGGTCTTCAAACATAGATTCAACTTTGTGGCAAGTGACTCCACTTTGTTCTTCTCGTGTTTTTCCTGCAATTGGAACCGAAAGTTAGTTGTGTTATCTTCTGTAACCTCACAGATTTAAAGCTCTGCATCAGTTAAAAAGGCACATAGGAAGCCTATATGACACCCTTGGGTGTTCTTCCCTCCCTCAGACATTTACTCCCCTCTCTGGTTTTTAATAGTGATGTTAAGGCAATAGTTTTAATTTACTTTTGATCTACGAAAGTTATCCTGACATTACCAATTTAAACCAGTAGGGAGTATTATGAGATTCATACTAGAACGAATGGACATGTAAGATTGAAATGACTGTAGCCAATAATAGGCTTTTGAGGACGGTGGAATGAGCTTTGATACAATGAACTGAGTAGACGAAACAATATAACCGAAATTACTAGTAAACACTGAAACTGAAGTAACAAAACGCGCACATTGACCCAAACCGCTCCTTAGTGCAAGCCCAAAGCACTTGTCGAATAGTCTATTCATATGACCCATGAGACATGCTGAATACAACGCTTTGTCTAAAGGAAATATTTTTTTATCGTCCACCGGCCTCACTAGTTGTGCATAGGAGAGAGCGCACCAGGGAAAAGAAGAGACATCGGTCTGATATGGTTGACCCCATGGAGTGGGAGGCCAGGCGACGGTCGCGGCCTGCAGCGACAAGCTCGATGTTTTTTCATTTTCTCTTTCTCTGCCACATCATTTTATTCCCTGAGTTAAGGGTCGATACGACAAGGGTTGGGCT
Source organism: Eragrostis curvula (assembly GCA_007726485.1). Lineage (NCBI taxonomy): Eukaryota > Viridiplantae > Streptophyta > Magnoliopsida > Poales > Poaceae > Eragrostis > Eragrostis curvula. The sequence goes on along the minus strand of CM017445.1, from coordinate 7,330,717 downwards.
TGCTCTTATTGAATGAAGCCCTGTATTTATGACAGCGGTGCATTGCCTCTTAGCTAGTGTATATAGTCCAAACACTCGAAGCAGTAGATCAATATATAGTATCTTCCTATTTCCTGGGGCCTCCTTAGTTGGATGTGGACCGGCCAACAGTGTCAATATAATGAACCAACGTTAGTGAGTGCAAACTGACATATAGCACACGACATGGGAATAGGAGGTACCTGGAACATCCTCTGTGGTGCTGCATGGAGAAGAACTAGTGGTATACGGCGCGCGAAGCGCCGCTTGAGGACTCGGTACGCGATTTAAAACGGCGGATGGGAGCGCCGGATCGGGACATCTGATTCTGCTGAGTTATTTTTAAGATGTGTGCTAAAATGAAACGGCAAAACAATTCGTCAAAGAATGTATTGATTACATTCTTTGACGAAACCTAAATGGTGAATTTGAGAAAGCATTGCTTACATAACTCAACATACGTATATGGGTATGAACAGTACAAATTAGCACAAAAACATTGGTAGTAGCAAGAAATCACCTACTCCAGTACATCAGAGACCAACATTGTGTACTACACCGAGAGCATTACCCTAAAATGGAAATATTAACTATTTACAACATATCTCCAAAGTCCACTCATCTAACAGCTTCTTTGCCATAACTGAAACCAGGGTCGTGGGAGATGCTTCTGTTCCATGTTGTGTAGTTCCCTCCCATAGTGGCATTTTGATCGGTAGTAGCTTGCAAACCTGGTGAGAAAACCACATCTTTGGTCAATGAAACAGATTTCAGATGTATTACTTCAAAAATGACAGTAAGGTGAGATGTTGTAAAATGTGCACCCTCTATGCTTTGTGGTACAGGTTTTAACAACTCAAATGGCCATTGAAGAAGTGAGATTAATTAACCGGCCCCTAATTTGGGAGCGCCCGGTGATAACCTCAGAGCAATGAAGCATACAGACCGCAGCAGGTTGATAAGCCAAAAGAGAGGAGAAATAAGACGTGGAAAAATGATGATGACAGTACTATAGATTAACCTCAACCTTCCTGAATTTTGGCATTTGTTTACCAGTTCTGAAAGATGTAGGAATCCAAAGCAGTAAAATCATTCACTATCTAATCAGATAGCTGTTGCCTTGTTAATTGTGAAGAACAAAAGGAAATGACAATGGTTGGCATTCGTCAAAACAAAGTAAGAAAGATGTAGCTTGATTTTACTATAACAGGCTAATTTCCTTTATTAGTTTATTAACTCACCATATCCATTCCAACTCACAGGTTCAAAAAACCATAATACGGCAGCTGGCAGCATCCTCAACTAAAAACAGGCTAACGGATGGAGCAAAATATGATTAAAATGTCTACGTTCTACAAAACAGGACATATAATCTCTTTTCGGCTTACACCAGAATAGGGAAATGAACACATAAAGTTTTGGAGCCAGAAAGGGTAAACATGTCTGATGGCATGTTGTATAGAAAATGATAAAAATGTGCAGATATAAGAGATTACAGTTTTAGAGCGACAAGATAAATCATAATTATTTGTATTGCACACTAAACAGTTATATGATAGAATAATACAGCCATTGAGCTATAAGAGATTACAGTTTTGGAGCGATAAGATAAATCATAATTATTTGGATTGCACACTAAACAGTTATATGATAGAATAATACAGCCATTGAGCCAGAAATATGGAACACCATAGGTACTATGTCGAACTTTCGTTTTCAAAAAGTTGCTTCTTACCTTGTACAACACGAATAGAGATGATCACCAAGGATCCGAGGGAAGCCATGTAAAAAATACACCAGCACATCTGAACCGCAAGGAATGAAAAATATTCAGACCAAAATAAAAAAGGTAAAATAGTGGACAGTATATGCCAAAAAGAGAAGCACCCCACAACATACAGGAGCTTGATCTGATTATAGTTTTAAGGACTACAGAGCTATATTTTAAGACAACATATCTAATCTGATCATGATAACAACATTATATTCAACGGGCAACTATGATCTATATCCTGTATTCTTACGAAGGAGGACTTATGGTGAGTTATGAAAAAATGGCTTCCATTAGAATTTTGACCAGTATTTGCCGTGGACAAAATTCTGCCTCATTTTGCTTCAACTCTTGCACCAGTCACAGAGAGAGAGAGAGAGAGAGAGAGAGAGAGAGAATGGCATAATGATTTATCCTCCAACCGGCCATAGGGGGGAAAATGATGTGCAGCTACTGCAACAAATTGGCCTATCCCCAAACAGATGGGACAGTCTAAAAACATTGTAATATGGGCACAAAAATATTGCAAAAATTACCTTATGTGCCTATCCTAACACAATCCTCAACACTCCCTACATACAAGACGCAATCCTGCTTGTTCATACAAAAATCAAGCAGAAGCAATAGATAGATTGCTCACATGTAGATGGACTCCCAACCGTTGCCATTTTCAGCTCCGGAACCTACCCCATAGAATCCTAAACAAGGTCAGAACTACCATTTTTTCAAACAAATGAACACTTATGACTGCTAAATGCACAATTATTTGCAGCATTCCAAATCCAAGACTAACCCATTTCCTGTCACAAAGAAGAAAAAAGATGTATGGTCCAGGACTAACCCAAGACTAATCCAAGACATGTATTGGATTTTGAACCATAACAAATTTGGAGCCAAATATATAGTTCAGAAAAACGTAGTCATATCGTGCCAGGGAGTAGCTATTCTACTGACACAAAATATCTTCATTGTTATTTGTGTTACTTACACTGAAAATATGGAATGTGACAAATAGGAAGTGATATTTACTTGAAAGAAGGGTTGAAGAAGCAGTCATCTATCTATTTACAGCACTAACAAGATGGTACAAATTACCTCTCATCTGCAAGCAAAATTGACCCCCATCAGTATTCACAAGAACTTTCAGACACGGCAGAAAGAAAAATACGAAAACTGAATGTAACCTGTACATTAAAAGCAATATTAAGTGAACTACAAATCTACCTAAACCAACCTGCAGGGCAAACTATTGGAAAAGTAGGATAATGCGTTGAGCAAAAAGACAGAAAATGGTGTGACCACAAAACACAGTATAATGACAGAAGTGAGAATCCTAGCATTTTTTATATATCTTTTTTTCTCATGCTAAAAATAATATGACAAATAATTTGAATTACTAATAATCGAGGTAGCAGCTTCATCCTCTGGTTCAAAACAAAACAGGGCAGCAGAAGCCGTCAGCATTAACCTGTTGTTACAGAACATGCTAATTCCGAAGATTATCTCTCTGGAATTTCTATAAAAACAGAACTCTCACAGGAGGGGGTCTCACCTCTTTGTCCTTGAACTGAAAGGGAGCTCTTGTGGCATGAAATTGAATAAAAAACATTTCCAGGAGGAGACTTTGCTGCAGGAGAGGCCACAAGGCTCAGGTATTGGAAATAAAATATGCAACTCGCTGTATATCCAAATTTTAGAGAGCATTCATTAGGCGTAATCATGTGCCTTTGTCTCAGACTTGGAACTCAAATTTGTATAACTGATTCTAGTCCAAACGAAGCATTGATGAAAATCTCAAACATTTGCATGCAACATAGGCTGGAGCTAACTTTGTAGATCAATAAAAGCCTATGAATTATACTAACTGCAGAAACAAATCGGGAAATCGAGAAATAGGCTAGCAAGTAGGCCCTTGCATCAAAGCCATAGTAAAATCAGGGACAAATGGCCAACCTCAAGAGATTGTTCCTCTACTAATTGGTAAGAAACAACTTACAACTTTTTTGACACCGAATCAAGTTAAAACTGACAAAGCATTGTTGGAAGCAAAGTATGAATAAATGAATTGGCGCAATGAAGACACATAATGTATAACTGGTGCATCCTGACTAAACAGCTCGTGTAAAATGGGTAAACCACATGAATAAATGAATTAGAAGGTATGACCAGACTTGGGTATCACATCTCTTAAACTCTTTACAGTGTAACAAATTCATTGCTGAAGGCAATGATGTATAAGAGTCACTCTTATTATGAGATTTTCTTTGGGGGTCCTCTCACCAAACCTGCAAGGCAAAAGGAAAAAGTGCACAAGGAGCATCAGATTGTATAGACAATTTGCATAAGCAAAGCAGAATAACACATACTGCTAGAGCTTCTAAAGAGAATTGACATTTATTTCTACCCCATTATAAGTAAAACAATGGCATATCTACATGCAGCATCAAAACACCATGATATAGATATCTGTTATGTAATGTTGTACAAAAAAATATCTCTAAAAACAAGCACATGATAACTCAAGTTTTAAAAAGTCATACCCAGTAAGGCCAGGTACCACGCAGCTGCAAATCCACCTCAACAAGAAGGCATGTGGCACAGTTCATCCAAATATTCAAGGGAAACATAGAAAAGTTAGGGGGCGGGGGTCTTGCAAAGAATTCATATACATCCAACACGATCTTTCTCACCACATCAGATGTAGCCGCTGCTAGCGCAAACATCCAAAGGCATGGTGCTTCTCCCATCCCTTTCATATGCTAATGTCAATCCTCCTTGGCGGCATCGGTGGTAAGCAATGTGGAACATGAGAATCAAAAGGTACCTCACTAATCCAAGAGATGGAAAATATTTACAACATAGATAACCTGCAATAAAAAGTGCAGCAATTTTGCCATTAGATTTTCAAGAATGGGCCTCGTTACTTTATCTTCAAGATGACAATGAATCCAATATGGAAAATAACCTGAATTACAAAATCTTCATGTCATCCACTGGACCAAATAAAACAAGGCAGCACTTTACGGTAGATTTTTCTTAGAGAACATGTATTTCCATAGAGAATTATGACCCTCAAATTTCTGTAAAGTCAGAACATGCATGGGACTGCTGCACCTCACGTCCCTTGCCTGGCCGCCATTGCCATTGCTGGTTGCCACATGCACTGCATCAGTGCCATCCTGCATGACGATGTCAATGGCCAACTCGCTTCCAACGTCAAGGCTGGAGTCTAGCCTCACTGGAGGATGCCGGGAGGGGATACGAACCAAAGGCAACAAGCCTGCAAAATCCCAAGAATCAACAACCAAGCAGTCCTGCAATCTGGAACGTGAAGGAATCGTGACAAATCTTCTCTGGCCGCAACTGCAACCACCAGCACCGAAATTCCCCCCAAAAAAAATTAAAAACCAAGAACCCTGAATCCCAGGCTTCAAATCCAAAGACAAATCACATCCGGAGGGAAAGAAACGAAAGAGGAGGAGAAGGAATACACGAGCGGAAGGACAGAGCCGGCCTAACCGGTGGCCAGAGCTTGGACGGGTCCGGGGAAGATGATTCCTACTCGGCCTCGAGCTCGACCAGGCGCCGATGAGGTCGGCCAGGGAGCCACGGGCTCGGCGAACGGGGCAGGGACCTCGCTGCGGCCGCGACCCGCCCCCGGGGACGGAGAAGACGAGGGGGGAGAGAAGGAGGCTGTGGCTTGGGCGCCCTTGGAAGTGGACTCGGGGCAAGCACGGCTTCCTTGGTCGGCGCTCCAGCCACCGGAGCGCGCTTGGGGCGGCGACGGGACGATCTCGTGCGGTCGTGCGATGACCCAGATCCGCGGCGGAGGGGCAGAGGAAGGCGCTCGAGAAAAGCGAAGTAGACGAAGAGGCAATGCGGTGCTCAACCACCGCCATTACTACGGCCCGCGTGGGAAGAGGGTCAATCGGCCCGCTGCACGTGGCATGATGGTACCGGGCGGCATTGGGAGGAAGCCACGCCAACAAGAATGTACTCGCGAACAATTTTAACCGAATGGAAAGATTACCCGGCACCGTAAGAAGCTCCGGATTGTAATCGTGCGGTGAAGAAAAAAATTACTGACGTGGACACGGGGTACGCGCCGGGCAGCGGCGGCGACCAAAGGAGGAAATTATCAAGCAGCTGGCGGAGCTCAGTGGCGGTTGATCTATTAGAAGCTGTTTGGATGCCGGCCACGTTTTACCATAGCAACTCGCCACAGCTGTGGTGACGAAAATCGGTGCCACATCCGCTACGGACGCCGCAAGCTAAATCAGAGAGGAAAAGCTATGCCAGCCACACCGTATGCTGCAACCAAGCAACTTTTTACTGTTTCGCGTGGCATGGCCTAGGTGTGTTTTTTTTTTAAAACAACAAAGCTCTTGCTTGTTTCCTTCTTGGGTATTCATGCGGTCTTATTACTGTGGTCTTATCTTAATTTCACCAGTTATATTGAATTTAGTGTGTCAGAGTATAAGTGAATTGCTCACCTTTTCTCGTCAACTTAGGCTTTTGGGTTACTAGATTGGTACATGCAACTCAATATGGTATCAGGGCCAAAGGTATCGAGTTCAAATATCCCAACGGCGTGATTTATTAAATAAATTTCTACCCACTCTAATATTCCAAGTTTAGTTATGCCCTGAGAGAGCCTGCACGTGGTTGGAAGTGTTGGAGTATAAGTGAATTGTCCATCTTTTCCCATCATGTTAGGCTTTTGTGTGAACTGATTATTCGATGCAACTCGATACAGTGAACCAGAGATAGGAATGTGTTGATACAGTGAGATTCGACCGCCCATGTGGGTCTTCAAAAATAGATTCAACTTTGTGGCAACTCCAATTGTCTTCTCCACTTTGTTCTCCACCATGTGTTTTCCCCACAATTGGAGCTGAAGTTAGTTGTGTTATCTCCAGTAACCTCACAGATATAAAGCTCTGCATCCGTTAAATGACACATAGGATGCCTGTATGAACTCTTTGGTGTTCTTCCCTCCCTCAGACATCTACTCCTCTCTGGGTTTTAATACTGATATTAGGGCAATAGTTTTAATTTACTTTTGAGCTACAAATGGTCAAACTTCATCGATACTCTGTATTGATGCCGTGGATGGCCAACAAGTCCTAGGGTCATGGCCGGTGTCCAGAGCACCACTGACCCAAAGGTAGGAGCATGTTGTCCGTGTGATTAACTGTATGGTTAGCGTAGAACACAGCTACGGAGCTTTCATGACAATGACATGCAAGCAAGGTGTGAATGTCATGTGCCGTGCAGGAGAAACAAAGCACTTATGTACGTCGTACATCTGTATCCCTCCGTAGTTACTGATATGACACTCTGTATTACCGTAGAAGATTAATTAGCCCGTGGTGCCTTCACCTCACACTGAATATGTATCAATCCTAGTTCATAGATACACTAATGATAAAGCATTGGTGCTGACGCACATTTATCCACCGACCTATTAATTGTCCTCTCACATATACACACCAGTCAAAAATATATATCTCAAACATCTCAACAGACGCATATGTGATAATCAAATACCAGAATTCAGCTTATCTTTTTTATTTGTACTACAGGATGCGACATACTATATGTATAGTTATTGATCTAGTTAATGGATCCATGAGCAAGAGAAACAGCGGACCCACCCAGCAACATCTGGCCCCTTATTAATTGTTCAAACACCGCACTGAGTATATACATACATCAGGAACACCGTCTAACTTCCCTACTTACTTATCTTACTATCTCATTACATCAGAGAAATGCTGTGTACATAGCTAGAAGGAGAGATCTATCTCAAAATGGCCTGGAGTAACTGCATAGTATAGGGTCGAGAATACAACGCCATGCAGTCGATAGGAGTAGGAGACATCTGGAACTAGGCCCCCTCTGGAATCGAGCAGACAATGGCTACCTACACTTCCTCTGGTGTGAAATTACTGTTACAACGAGCGAGTTGTAGGAAATCAGCGGCATGCTTCTGGAGATCTCGTAGTTCCATGCTGATCACAAGATCGTCCACAGATCCTAGGCCGTCAGTTTCCCCATTGTACTTTTGAGCATTCATCCTCTAATGTCCGAATAGCGGTAATCAGGGCCAACCTCTCCCATGCCATGCTGGAAGATCGTGGCTCGCGAGGATTCAGTGTACAGTGGGCATGACCTTGGCCTCAACTAGTCAGCTGATTGCCCCTGCTACCCCTAAATTCTAGAAACGCTCAGTGACCTCCTCGTGCATGGCGGTTTTTGGGCGCGCATTCTAGCCGGAAACAATACGCCTTGAACTGTCGAAGAACTGGCCATGACAGTGGCCGAGGCCTTCCCTAAAATATGTCATCCTAAGGGTGACAAACACGCTTTTGTTACTTGTTCTCTGGATGAAATGGAATAGGACGAGGATTGTCTTTGATTCAGTTGAACCTTCACCTGCTGAGACAGCTCGCATGGTTGCTGACCACACCTGAAGTTTTTGGATTGTCGATGTAATAAGATAGGGGGTCAATTAGATATTTGCCATTGCAATTGTTCTCAACCAGGGATCTGCCATCACAAAAACGGTAATGAGAAATCTGCCATCGAGATTGCAATTCTTACACAAATTTGCCATTGTTGATTTGTCAATGGGTAACAAAGCTGTGAAAAGACAAAAATACCCATGTCTTCCTCCTTCAGCTAGAATTCATTTTTTTTTCTTTTTTTCTTTCTCCCTCATTTTTTTTAGATAAGGGAAGCTTTATTTCTTTCTCCCTCATGCCTCGAGCTCCTCATGACCAGCACCCTATCCGCCGCGCCCTACTCCCCAGCGAGCCAAGCCATGCCCGTGCACTCCTGCGGCAAGTCGCCGAGCCGCCAGGCGCCGTCCTGGCCCGGACTATGGCCGTCGGCCATAGAGCACCAGCCGCTCTGGCCAAACTAGAAGCAACCGCAGCAGTGCCCTGACGAGAGCCTTTAACTTTTCTTGGCTTGGGCAATCAGCATGCGGCAGTGGGACACAGGAGCAGGAGGAGGTTGCTGTACGGGGTAGGAGTAGTACTAATCGACAGCCAAACAAGTGCCATGGATGGTCCTCGATCTCAAGTTGAGATAGAGTGGTGAGTGAGCAACAACAAACGCCAAATAATTTAGATTCCGGTTTCATCCCGTGCCGTCCTCTTACTCCCTCCACCACACAGAACCGAGCCTATCGTTGCAGTCCGCGTTGGTCTGGATATGGAGGTGGCGGTGCCGGTGACGACGACTTATCATGGCTGCTCACGGTGGTGAACGGTAGGAGGTAGAAGACGAGGGTAGTTTGGGCATTATGAAAAAAGCTTAATGGAATAATCTAAAGGAGTTGACGGCGATGGCAAATATGTGTAAGAATTGTAACATGGCTGGCATATTTCGGATTTGTGTTTTTGCGATGACATATTTCTACTCCGGAAAAAATGCAATGGCAAATATATCTAATTATTCCAATAAGATAGTAGGTGTGTCTACATCCCGCCCCACACCAAACGTGCCACACACATTTTTTGAAAATTATCTGAGGACTAATAAGAGCCATAATTGCACTGGAATGACAAATTCTTTCGACCTTTGCACTGATGGATACACACAGCCGTAACTCTAGCATTGTGATGTTAGTTTAAGACTTTACGGACATTATGAATTGCAAGATAAATCAAACCTGTTGGACTATTGGACTGATCATCCTCACAGAATGACATATTCCACATTTGAAGACACGAAATTGCACGAAAGCTGGAAATCTTTTGTATCATTGGACATGATTCGCTGTAAAATTAAACAAGTTCAGTACGACCTGACTGCATTCAGCTTTTATACCTACATGTATATGGCCCTTTGTTATTATTTTATAAAGACAAGATTGCATTGCCCGTTCCTTTCATATCATATAAAGACAATATTGCATTCAGCTTTTATGCCTACATGTATATGACCCTTTGTTATTGTTTTGCATCATCAATAGCTTTTAAGTGATGTATTTACCTAGTCCCATAGTCTTCTCCCAATATATAATTACTTTAGCTATCAGTAGGTCAGTTTGAACCAACACAACACATTCAGTCAACAGAAAGAGTGAGCAATATTGGAGATGAGAGGTGGACGCATGACGCAGCGTGTCAGGAATGAAGCATCTTGAACTATGCCCCTGCTACGTGTTCTTTTTATATTTTGACCATTTTTAAAAACTATATTTAGATCTGAACCGCTGGAAAACTATTTTCAGTTTTGACCTCTGGGCGCCGAGAAAACTGGCGCTGAACATGAGTTGAAAAACGTAGCAATATCTGGCGCTGAAGCTGGATGAGTGGAAAACCCCGTTGTTGGAACCGCGCCAGGGCCTCTGGCACTGACCTAAACACAATATAGATCATTAAGTTACTTACGTACGCAACTGTTGTCCGATAGTCCAGTGATGAAGGCGTTGAAACTCATGCCCGATGGCGCAGGTTCGAACCCCCACGGAAGCAGGTTTCATCATTTTTTTCCCGTTCCACTCACTTTGGAATGAGCATGATTCCATCAAGTACCCTGCCGTCTAAACATGATAATAATTCTTAACTAGTACAAATGCACGTGCGTCACGCACCTGTTCGATCAAATGATATCACATGGCAGAATTTTATCATAAAATAAAAATAATATGATGCACCGTGTATTTATCATCAAACACACACACTTCTGATACATCATTGCATTTAATTAAGTACCATAATGACATTAACACGACAAGCTCAATAATCTGATAACATAAAGACATTGTTGGAAATTAAAGACGCAAATTGACTATGAGACGTAAAAGACATGACATTGCCTATAGTTCTTATTCATTGTCGGTAACGATAGCGACTAAAAATAATTGAGAGTCTTCATTTTAATGCAATATCAAAGCACATTCATATCTTTCAGGCAGTCACGGCCAAGCTGACGTGCTTGATGAGGTGCATTTGTTAGACGCTGTTGAAATCCTATAATTTAATGAAGAAAAAATTCAACGCCAATTCGGTTATAGGTTACAAAAATGAATTCGGCAAAGAACACAATGTTGCTATATTTACCTTGCATTGCTTCAGCTTCTGGCCTGTCGGGCTCAAAAATAATTTTGCTATATGGAGTAGTGATAAGAACATCTGCATTTAAATAATTTGAGGATATGTGAGGTTGTAAACATAAAGGATTAGGCAATTCGCGACTGACTGTTATATGAAGGTAAATAGGCAATACCCAGTTAGAGAAGCAATACCCAGTTACTAAACTAACAAAGGTGACAAGCATACAGTCAAGTTTTTATCTGCTCAAAATGCTTGACTTGATGAAATGACCTGAATGTTCGTGGGAACACAGGATATGCTACCAGCTTCTAGACTTAGAAACTATGCTTTCAGAAAAGTAATGCTTGCAAAGAATTCGGTGCCATATACATGAAATAGACCGAGAAAGTTTAAATCATACGTGTATCCACCAACGACATCAATGAAATCATATGGATATCCTTCAACGATTTGTTCGAGCCAGATCCAAACAAGTTCTGCCAAATGCCAATGCCTCCATCCTACTTTCCTGCAACAAAGAATCCATCCCACATTATATTTGGCACCACTAAACCTCTATGCATCGAAAGAGGTGATGCAAATAATGTATAGTAAAATATCTAATGCAACTAAAGATGATATTACCTCCTCATCAACCAATATAAGCCGTATGTAATTTCCATCCTTGTGCTCACGTACATTTGCTTTAAAGTAGACCTTTGCACTGAAATTACATCTTCTGGTGTTGATACGCATCTGAATATCACGGAAGCGTATCATTCTGCAAAGGAGAAACACGTGGACGTGAGCACCGGTGTGCAGGGTTCATCAACATGCAAACGTAGGCAAAAATATCTGAAAAAAATTTGAATTTAAGCTAAATAAAATGTGGGCTACTCACTAACTGATGGTTTTCTTCCACCACAACAGGTTCATCCATCTTGTCCCCTTCTTGCACCCAGTCATCCGTCATTGCTACGTTATTTAGAAAGGAGACCAGTTAGAGCAAGTAAAATCGCTAAGGTTCAAGCACATGGTTTGGCCTTAGAGGAAGATGACGAAGGGTCAATCCTGAAGATGAGAACAGGATCAGGACGTGGAAGCATATATCGCCACCTCGAGGCAAATCTTGACGAAAGTTAGAGAAAAGTAGTGCATACCTGTATCTTCATCTCCCTTCTTCTCCCTCGATGTGAAGAGACGTGGTTAGAGAAAAGTAGCGCCTCTTGATTCCTGTATCTATATGTTTCTCAACAGTCTGGTTTTCCTTGCCACCTGGAACAATAAAGTTCAGTAGTAAGAGGTTAAGTCCATATAGCAATCCAAATAGTTATTTATATTTCTTTAAATAAAAAAAAGAACACACCAGCAGCGATTATGTTCGTGATATTATGCAGGGGTCATTTGGTTGAGTTAACCAGCCTTGCCTCTCTAATATTTCCGGTAAGAGTAGACAACTGCGATGCTTGAGATGCCATGATTACCCTTCCAAACAATTTCTGCACGGCGCGATTCAAGAGGTCTTTGAAATTATACAAATTGTTTTGTGATGTTAAACAATTTTAAAAATACTGAAATTAAATGTTATGCATCTGATCCTACACATTGGTTCTCACCCTGTTTTGCAAACTAATAGATTATACGTGCAAAAACTTTTATGAAATCTGAAAATGTACTGGGGATTGAAAAGTGATTTAGACACCTAGTTGATTAACATTTGTCAGACACTCTTCAATGTTGGAATTTCGGGGTGTAGCCTTCTGTTGCGCACACCAACGTTTTTGCCGTTCGCTGTTCTGAGCTCGTCGCTTGGCCATCGCATTATCGTAGGCATCACCTTCAATGGATTCTTCTAACCATAATTACATACTCAGATGAATCGTTTCGATAACTTGTGGCTGAAAAAAGAAAAATATGTAGAAGAAGACTCACCAGGATTGCTTGTTGAGTTGTTTGTCTGAACAGCCACATGCCATCGGCTTCGTATCCGGTCATGGGTTTGAATTATTTCTTGAGCTCTTGTTCCTAAAGATCACAGCAGGCAATCCATCACCACCAAGAAAATGAACAAAGCAGATCAAGTCCGAAAGAAATCAAGATGACGTGCTACTGACCAGTTGGATGTTGGATATAGACGACGAAAGAAATCAAGAATTGGGATGTGCCAGACGTGCTACAGTAACCAGTTGGCAAGATCCACGAAACTGATTCTTCTCACAGTGCGATCAGGCGACGTGATTTGCGCTGACCTGCATGGAATAACCAGATGGCAATCCATCACCGCCAAGGATTGCAGAAGGGTCGCACCTACAGCCCAGGCAACAAAAACTGGAGGAACACCACGCTCGCCCGATTTAGAATCCAAGATCGCCGTCCCTGGCCAAGGAACTGGAGGAAAGAACAGCACGCCAGATTGCCGTCGCTGGAGGGAAGAACTGTTAGTTTTCCTTTTCTGTTGACCTGCGGGCAACAAACTCTGTTATAAACACGGAAAGATATAAAACAGAATCAGAAATAAAGGGAAACAAATTAGGAGTCTGTTTTCTGCCTTGATCGGGAGGCAAACCGATATGTTTCTATCTAGGACTCGGCCCCGGGCCCACAGAGCGAACCTATAAGAAGAGAGGGTACCCCTAGGGTTCCCTCACGCCATCTTTCCACCTCTACCGATCAATTGAGCGCTCTGGAGGGTCTGGAAGCCCGAGTCCTCCGCCGCCGCCCTGCTGTGGGGCATACTCGGTACCGTCCAGCAGGCAACCGCTTGAAGACGCTCAAGGAACGACTACGCTACATCCCTGAACGTTTTCGTCATCAAGCCCTCGCCATGGACGCCACCTCTGCTGGTATTGATCTAACCGAACCTCTAATTCCGCATTAGATTAGTTCACTAGATGTGATCTGTTATCTTGACTAGATGATCCTGTTTAGCCTAAGCATTGTCTTGATCTAAGGCTAATTTAGTTCTAACAAGAACAACACGCCGGATCGCCGTCGCTGGAGGGAAGAACCCCACACTAACCCTCAAACACCATACACGATTGATCAGAAAGAAGGAAAAAACGAAAAGGAAAGCACTACGGTACGCAAGGAAACAACTATGCTATACAAGGAAAGAACGTTAAATCATTACGTTTAAATGTCCTGGCGTCAATTGCTTTCCACAATACAATTAAGGAATTAAATTTCCTGGCGTCAATTGCTTTCCACAATACAAGGAAAGAATGCTAATTTCTTGGTTTAGATTTTGCTGGCGTGAATTCCTTCCACAATTTAGGGCACGCGGCTTCCCTGTTTCCGTTGTATGTTCCCATGCGTGTTTCCATCTACCTGGCATCTTCCTATTGGCTGTTAGTTTTTCCGTGGGCCGGCCAGCGCTTCGTCTTCCCGCAAGATCGAACTGGCATTGCAATTCTCAGTTTACCCCAAAATATTCTCTATTGTCTCCAGAGCTCAATGTCTCCGACTCTCAGATCAACGACGTTGGTGGACGGTAGGAGTAGCAGCGATAGCAGCGTCACCTACAATTCTGTACTCTTGGTCAGAACGCTGACAGCGATAGGATACAAACATGTCCGCGCGGCCGTACGTCCTCAGCGCTCTTTTCTCCGAAAGATTAGTCTCAGCTGCGTATTAGCCTCACGATTACCATGCGATTTAACAAAATTTTCTTCTAATATTGAACTTGGAGTCAAAGTAATCGGCAGGGATGGAAGCGCTATCGGGTAATGGACGAACTTGACGAGCTAATTTAATGTTACAAGCGGATGAATCTCTGGATAGGACGAAAATGACTTAGCGCCATAGGCTAATCTCTTGCATGTGCATCGATATTTACCATGGAGGCATCCCGCATGTCTGTTTGTTGACGATGAGTTGGGGGCCTCATCGACCTACCATTCGACAGGCCTTCACACGGAAAGAGAGGAACAAACAGAGCAGTTAACAACAGGCACAATAACAAAACTGCCACGTGGATGGGAACACGCATGGGACAGGCCCGGGGAACAGAGAAGCCCCGTCCCAATTTAGGTACGTGTGGGTGCACAAATCAGGTGAAAAAAAAACTTTCTTTGGAGCGTCACCGTCATGCAACATCACGTGGAAATCAACGTCACCCCTCAGGATCGGGAGGTGGGCGTGACGCTCGGGGATGCCCGAAACGATTCAGTGCGTTGGATATTAGGCCCACAATATGGCAGGACGGTTCAGATGGCAGGGTAGATAGAATGGCAGGGTGGAACTGATTTTTCTCGCAACTGGTTCTTTAAGGGTTTAGAAAAGGTACTTGTGCTAGTGACAATAGACGAAAGCAAAATATTTATATTCTATGGTTTAGGTAAACAATGATAAAAACACACAAAAAAATGCTTAGTATATTTCTATTTGTATTGAGTATGGTTCACCCTATGGTAATACAATCAATTTGAAAATAAGAGTTTCATCAATTCCTTACTTAGTAAATATAAATAGTTTATTAGATATTTACATCTTCATCCCTCTTTACAATGATTCATGGCTTTTGAAGCGAACTAAAAGGGATTTCATGTGATGCAAAAAAAAAGTAACAAAAAATAAAGAAGCAACGCTCTTTTGGTGACCATAGACGAAAGTAAATTGTTTATATTGTATAAGTTGCGCATAAAAAATAATAACAAAAAATCGCATGTCTTAGGTTTCTCGAACCCACACCCTAAAAGCTGCAAACAAAGTGACTTGACCGCTGGAGCAATGTGTAGCCGGTGAAAGGGAAGTAAACTAATATATTTATAATATTCTTAGTCCAGCGCCAGAGCTTCCACCGCGCCTCGCCGCCTCCATCCAACTACCGCGCCAGTTTCGGTGGCGCGGATAGCGAGGATCAAGTTTGAAAATAGTTTTTTGGATGGTCTAGATCTAAAAATAGTTTTAAAAAAGTTAAAATATGCAAAAAATTCTCCTACTACACGAGAAGTTCCTGTAGCAGAGCTGGGCTACAACGCAGGCTGCTACACAAGTGCGAGATTTGCTGCAGATATCACCGCTGCTACACAACATGAGTATCTGGATTGACGAGTGTTGGATGCCATTCAACACGAGTAAAGCATGGTAAAACACATGCTGCTACACAATATACACGCGCGTGCACACATGATTTGTGACTTTGCGCGTTCGTGTCGTGTTGAGCTCTACCGCAACAGTTTTATTTTTGCTACTCAATTATAGAGACATTTTTTCTTAAAAAAAGGGACATTATTTGCCAGCACCTTGACTGTCATGTTAATTAGAAATAATGGGGATCTATGTGTTTAACGCACACACGATTAACGTGAGTAATTGCTCACACGAGTTAAGGCTCCTATTAATGATGGCAGATCACTGCGATTTTTAATTTTCTGCCCTCCTCTTGTGTATAAAAGAAGACGCCCTAGAGGAGAGAGAGAGAGGAGACACACACAGAAAGCCATCACCCTTCTCATATTTTGCGCCGCCGCCTTCGAGCCTTGCCGTCTCTCATTCGCCGTGCAATAGATCGGGGAGAGTGGTGTCTCCGAACCAACGCCGGTGATCTGAAGGCTTGCACGGGTGCCGATGATAAGGTTTCTGGAAAATGCATCGTCACGACCACTCGCTGCCCTTTCCTCTTTGACGACTACGTACTTCTTCCTGATCTTCTTCCTAGCGGGATTCGTTGTAACTCTGTCACTGTTCCCCGTCTGACAATGGGTCTCTTTGAGACATGCCGTCAGTTTATTTTAGTCTGGTTTTTGTATGAGTTTTGTAGATCAGTTATGCTCCTTTGTATTTCGGTCAAATTTATCTTATGCCTTGTTAATTTTGTAACGGTCCAATCGTATAATTAGGTGATGCGCTGATGCTGATACAAGGAGGAAATACGTACTGATGATACATTATTGAGAAAAGGAAAATATATGTTCATGAGACCATATAGAATGAACAAGAACACTTTTTGGGAGTTGAGTAGTGGAGGGCTGATAATGATGAGGACTTTTACGATCCCAAAAACTAGTTAATATTAGCTAGTACGGTGATCTGACAGTCGAGATGATTTGTTTTCCACCTAACAATAACGATACCAGCTATAGTATTTTGTCATGACGAGGGTAAGTTGGAAAATAAGAATTGCAGAGTAGTAATTAGTTTTGGTTGAGTTACTGTTCATCACAATCGAGAAGGTTTGAGCACCGCCGCCGGAAGTCTCCCTGTCCTCCGCAGCCGCTTCTCCATGGCTGGGGCGAAGTTATGTTTTTTCGAACTCGGGTACCCCTCGTCGAATTCCCAACTGCGACCCTGATGAAAAATTGTTAGACCCCGGCAAAAGCGTTCCACGTAGTGAAAGCAAAGCCCACTTCTGCACTTGTTTCCATCAAGTCCAGGGGTCTTGCCCTAGTGGTTAAGGCACCCGAGTAGCACCTTTGAGGTCCTGGGTTCGTCTTCCGATGGGACCGAATTTTCTAGGATTTAACGGCATTTGTGCTTTCAACGGTAGGCGACGTGGCCGTCGACAGCGATGCGCCAGTGGTGACTTTGTCAATCTGGAGGATTTGCCGGCTCAGTCTTCGAAGATGCTCATAGGGGTAGGGTTTGCGTATGTACGTTCATAGGGGTGAGTGTGCGTGCGTTGTGAGTGTCTGAGTTGTACTGTGTAATCACAAAAAAAGAAAAAACATAGCATCCCAAGATAAAAAGGAAAGTGCATAGTTGCAATCACGTGGATCCCATGTGCTCTGTAGATCAGGTTGGGACCGAATGGAGCCCATTGTAGGTGTCATTAATTTGATGTGTAATTTATGTCGTCCTGCATATATAAGGTAGAGTTAACAAGTTGACTCATAATGTTATTACTGATTACATGGAAATGGAACAATTAGCATGAATGGGTTACCTGTGTAAATGGATCTATCCTTTCACCCGTCCAGTGCTCCATGTATTATTTGATCAGGAAAAGGCCACATGAGGACCTTGTTGAAAAATGGTGAGTATTAGATATCATTTGTTTCTCCTATATTCTTGTTGACAAATGTGACAAAATTCATGAATCTATCTGTTTGCCTTGGTACTCCTGTTCTAATATTTTCTAGGAAGCAACTTTCAAATCTGGGACATCCCATGGACATTGATGAATTTGAGAATCGATGGGTGCAGTTCAAGGAAACATATATATGAAATTTCAGAGGATGACCAATGGTTTGCTACGACGTAGAAACTAAGAAAGAAATGGTCTGCAGCTTACACCAAGGGAATGCATTTCTTGGGCATGGTCAGGAATCAACGGAGTGAATGTCTGAACTCGAGGCTACATAGGCACCTAGACCAGAAAATGTCACTTGTTGACTTGCTCCAGCATTATGAGCATTGCATTTCACGCATCCTTAGGAATGAGGCTGAGTTAGATGCAAAAGCTTCACAGTCAGTACCCTTCACTACAACAAATGCAGAAACATTAATTGGAAAAAAAAGTGCTGCTCTTGTTTATACACCATTGATGTTCAAGAAGAAAGTTAGGCTACAGATTAGGGAACTGTCAAAATGGGAAATTAAACAGGTGACAGAGGAAGATGTACCTTCACATATAAAGGTACATTGAAATATAATGTTAAGAAAAGTTTTAATGTCAGTTGCATTACAGACCGCAACATTAGTTTATTTATCAACCAAGTAACAAACCATACTATGAACAAATAGTATTAGACAAGTTTTACATGCAATCCATTTTTTATCGAACTGCCAGTGCCATGCATGCCTATATGAATAGTATTTCTAGTTTTTCTTAATTGAGAACGGTAGGGGGCAAGCCCCTGAATGATATTCGTTGAGTACTAAAGATGTTTGATATTTGTTCTGATAAAGTCTTCACACATGTTCAGTTTGTCAGACAAACATAATGGCTTGCAGCTTGCTACAACATTGAAATTTACTCTGCCTAAGAATACTGTTTCTTTTTGTTTTCCTTAAGAACTGGAGGGCAAGCCCCTGAATGAAATTCAGCTGAGTAAGATTACATTGATCCCTAATAAAGATGTTTGCCTTTGTTCTGATAAAGTCTTCACACATGTTCATTTTGTGTGACAAACATAATGGCTTGCTACAACTGGTGTTTTTTTTTTGTGTGTATTGCTATTTCATGAAAATAACATGCAAGCAAGGTGTGGACACATGTTAATGTGCCGTGCAACAAAGCACTTATGTACGTAGGTACATTTGTATCCCTCTGTAGTTAATGCTATGATCCCCTGTATTACCATAGAAGATCAGCCCACGATGCCTTCATCTGACACACATCAATCCTAACTCATAGATACACTAAAGATAAAATATTGGTGATAACGAACATTTATCCACTGACCAATTAACTGTCCTCCCACATATACACACCAGGCACAAATATATTTCCAACATCCCATGGCGCATATTTGATCATGAGTGAAGTGCACAGCCGGTCCTTGAACTTTGACCGGCTGTGTCACTTAGGTCCCTAAACTTGTAAATTGCAGAATTAGCTCCTTAATCTCTCATATTGTGTCATGACAGGTCCAATCGGGTCTGTACCCATATGGGCGCTGATGTGGCACATCCTACGTGGAAAGGGCGCTGCATGTGAAGGGATATGGCGCTAGATGAGCGTGGTTGTAATGTTGTATCGTTTCAATTAAGAAAATGTCATCAGATTGTCCATGTAAAAATTGAGAGTGTACAGATTGATCAGTACCATGGAATTTCAGCATCCAAATATACCAACTGTCATCATAACATTTGACAATACATAACACATGAGCATAACGGATACCCAGAAAAAAGGGGAGCATAACTGACAATTGACAATACGTTTGGTGCTTAAATAAAGTCATTGAGCATCCAAGATTACATGACTGCATTCTGTCATGAGTTTAACGCAGTACATGTAAAGCAAAATGAAAGTGATCGTTTGCACAAAAGCTACTATCAACTTTGCCCATCAGAACAAAGTTCACAAAAAAAGGTAATCTAAACACAGTTCGGTAAAGCATTTCTTGCATCAACTTTGCCCATCAGAACCTCTAGCATTCTTCTTGGCAGCTGCGGCCCGACTCTTACCGAACAGACGCGAACGAGATCGCAAACAAGGCAAGGCGCACGAGTTGGGGGGAAGCCAGGAGTTATCTGCTAATTTGCACGAGTGGGGGGAAGCCAGACGCACCTTTTCCATATACGCTGATACACGTTGGCACTCCAAGCGGGTTCGGGCGTTATGGACCAGTAATGAGACCCGTTAGAGAGATTAAGCAGCTAATTCTGCAATTTACAAGTTTAGGGACCTAAGTGACACAGCCGGTCAAGTTCAAGGACCGGCTGTGCACTTCACTCTTTGATCATCATTAAATATCAGAATTCATCTTATCTTTTGATTTGTACTACAGGGCGTGACATATTGATGTATGGTTATTGATATAGTTAACGAATCCATGAGCAAGAACAGCTCCGCACCAACCCAGCAATATCTGCCCCGTAAGTAATAGTTCAAAGACAGCCCTGAGTATACTATACATACATAAGACGCCCTCGAACTTTCCTATTTTCTTTTCTGACTATCTCATTACATCACAGAAATGCTGTGTATGTAGCCAGAAGGAGATATTTATCTCAAATTGGCCTGGAGAAACTGCTCAGTAGGGTTGAGTAACGCCATGCAGTCGTTAGGAGTAGGAGACATCTGGAACTAGGTCCCCTCTGGAATTGAGCACACAATGGCTACCTACACTTCCTTTGGCGTGAAATTACTCGTATAGTGAGCTTGTTGCATCAGCTCATCGGCACGCTTATGGAGATATGGTAGTTGCATACCGCTTGGTAGATCCTCCACAAATCCTGGGCCGTCAGCCACCCCATCGTACTTTCAGGCATTGATCCTTTGACCTCCGAATGGCATAGCTCAGGGCCAACCTGCCATGCTGAAAGATCGTGCGGGTGAGGGATGGCTCCGAAGCGCGGCCTCACTGGGATTCCTTGTACCAGGGGCATGGCCTTGACCTCAATGACTCGACTGATTGTCCCTGTTGTGCTGCACCTCAACTCCAGAAACGCTTGGTGACCTTGTCGTGCGGAGAGCCTGGCAACAAAAGGTTTTTGGGCGCACCGCGCACATTCTACCTAGAAACAATGTGCTTTCAACCGTCAAAGAACAGGCCATGAAAGTGGCAGAGCCCTTCCCTAACATCTGTCGTCCCAAAGGTGACAAACACGCTTTTGTTGCTTGTTCTATAGGTGACATGGAATAGGAGTAGGATTGTCTTTGATTCCGTTGAACTTTCACCTGCTGAGACAGCTCGAATGCTTGCTGACCACCTGTCCTGTTTTTATTTGTTTAGTATATTGAAATGGATAGGTCTGCATCACTGGTCCTCCTTCCACCCATCTCGCCGTCGCCGGAGCAAGCAGGCGCGGCACAACCCGCGCCGCGGCAAGGATGGCGGCGGCGGGGTCATTTTTTCCTGTTTCCCTTCCCCCTTTTCCGGATCTCGCGTCCATGGAGGCTGCCGATTCCAAGCACGAGTGGATTAGATGCGCGGCTGCCTTCCCGTTCGTGGTCAGGCTCGGCGGCGGCGCTGCCCACGGTGCGGGCCTGATGCGCGGCGCGTCTCGGCAATAGCTGCAAGGCCCGGCCCCGGATGCGGTCATCACATAAGGACGGCGTCACTCGCGGACAAGGCCAGGATCCAAGGGTGGCTGAGGCGCCGCCGATTCTCAGCCGCACATCTCGGCATTGTCCTTCGTCGTTCGTCGTCATCTAGTCCTGTCAGGGGATTAGTGGCCGGCTGCGGCGCGTTCCGATTCATGCGCGCCGCCTCGCCATTTTGCAGCCACGCATTCCTGCTTCGTCCTTCTCCGCTCGTAGCCATCAGGTCTAGTAATCTACTGGGCTTGGCGGTGGGCGGCGGACTGGTACCGAATGGAGGCTGGGCTGTTCAACCTGAATGTTCGCATTGCCTTAAAGGTGACCTGATCCGTGCCTATGGATAGTCATGGCCAAACGGGCCGCCCGGCACTGCACGGCCCGGGCACGAAAAGGCACGGCCCGTTTAAATTTCGGGCCGGCCCGGCACGCAATTAGTTTCGGGCCGTGCCGTGCCAGCCCACGGGCTCCCCCCTCGGCCCGTGGCACGGCACGAAATTGATTAATCGTGTCGGGCCGGCCCGTTTAGCCGGGCAGCCCATTTTAAATTTCAGCCAATTTAGTTATTTTTTGAAGAAATTTAGTTTTAAATAGTGCAAAAATAGGTGCCCATTTTAAATTTCAGCCCATTTAGTTATTCACTTACCACTAGACTAAGACCATTAGTTGTACACATTAAAACTAAAAATATATTTAGTAAAACTTAATCGGGCCGTGCCGTGCCGGCCCGCCGTGCCTACCCCTCGGCCCAAGCACGGCCCGGTGGTGCGTGCCGTGCCGGCCCGGGCCCGAAATTCATCGGGCCGGGCCAAAAATTGCGTGCTTCGTGCCCGTCCGTTTGGCCCGGCCTATTTGGCCATCACTACCTACGGTGGCGGTGATAGATGGTAGGCTGCATGGGCGACGATGCACTGGAAGATCAAGCGGGGGATGCAGATCAGAGACACTCAAGTCTGCATTTGGGTTATGTCAGTATGATCTCTGAGTCAGCTCAATATCTGTTATCATTTTGGTGATCAATATGGAGAAAATAGTAAGGTAACAATTCTTATAGAGTTCGTGGAAACATTGGCCTGTGGTGGCTAAATCCTCGCTTAGTTCGGGAGAGGCCACTCAACGCCATGGGCGTTGTTTTTTGCTGACTTCTCGGACTTGCCTGGCTACGGAACCTTGGAAGCTAAAGGACATGATACAAGGTTTCTTCAGTTCATACAATAATGCTTCAAGGTCAGAATGGGTGCAGCGAAAGCATTGCGTAGAGTGTGGGGAGGTGTTTCACCTTCGCACAGTCCACAGTCTGACTTCGAAGACCGTGCAGCAAAAGCGTCGCGCATGTGCCTGGAGAGGCATCAAACCTCCTCACGACGTTGCCTATCGGAGTTCGAATGTAAGTGACGAAGTATTGTTTAAGCGGCGACAACATTTCTGCGGGGAGATGTTTTCTTGGGAAGATGAAGGTACAGCTACAACAATAGTGTTTTGATTGACACCATAGGATTTTGGAGGTGCTGAGTTAGATGATAGAGTCTACTTTGTTTTTAAGTGTTTTAGGCTGATTTTGTATCGGCTCACCTAGGTGTTTGTATGTAAAGGCTAATGTATCTTTGTTGTGCAGAGGCCAAAACATTATTTCACCTCAAAATAATAAAAGTTTTTTTTATCTAAAAATTTGTTTAGTATATTATATTGGCAGGCCACCTTATTGACCGCCACTAGAAATGCTTCTGTGGTTGCGGCCTGGTGCCCGTCAGTACAAATGCCTATTTAATTTGTAGTGGCCGGCCTATTGCTCGTTGCGGCCCATCCATGCCCGTCAGTACAAATGCCTGTTTAATTTATAGTGGCCGGCCTATTGCTCGCTGCGGCCCATCGCGGATCGATTCAATTTGTAGTGGTTATTGATAACGTCATTGGATTGACGATCAAGAGCAGCAGCAGCAACATCTGGCCCATTATTATTACATAATAACTGTTCAGAGACAACCCACCCTGTGCTTTGGTCAGTTTCTTTTCTAGAGTGTATCTCATTACATCATAGAAATGCTGTGTATGTAGCCTGAAGGAGATATCTGTCGTTGGCTTAGAGGAACTGCTCAGTAGGAAGGGAAAGCACGATGCCATGTGTTCGTTAGGAGTAGGAGACACCAGGAACTAGATCCGCACCGGGATTGAGCTCCAAGAGGCTGTTTTTGCTTTCTCCTGCGTGAAATTACTGGTACAACAAGCAATTTGTTACGGTTCAGGGGCATGCATCTTCGGATCTACTAGTTGGACCGATCATGGAGGCACAAATCCATAGTAATCAGCGACCCCATTGTACTTTCAGCCTCCGGCCTGCCATGCTGGAAGATGGCGTAGATGAGCGATGGCTCCACAGCGTGGCCTCACCTGAATTCATTACAGCAGGAGCTTACAAGCTTACTGCTACCCCCTGGCAAGATATACGATCTGCACGGGGGAACCGATTCAGTATCAGGGGAATCGCTTTGGGATTTGGGAAAGCACAAAGATATTTGCGCTCAATGGCTCTGGGTATCAGATAATGTTTAGATTTTGTTACTTTTGTGGGTCTTGGATTCAGTAGAATAAGCGAGAGCAGTAGTAACGTGCTCAATAATTAACTGCTGTACTAATTGGACTCAGAAACATCAGCGTTAGTTAGGGAGGCACCTGGAATATCGTCCCCTGTACCTGGAGACAAAATTGTAGAAAAATCATCTAGAAGCTAAAAAGGGGCTCGGATGCATCCCATCCTTCATTGATTCACGTCCACGGTAGAGCTAGATAACAACCCTCCTGCACCGTCCAAATTTTTAAGAGTTAATTTCACAAAACCACAACTATTTAGTTCTTTATTGTAAGGAACCACAACTTTTAAAACCAGTTTCACAAAACCACAACTATTTTTGTCCCTTGTTGCACAAAACCACAAGTTTTGGTCCTGGACCCACTTGTCATCCTGTATTGGTCATATGCACTTTTGTGTGGCTGACATGTGGGCCCGAACTAAAAGTTGTCGTTTTGTGAAACTTGTTACAAAAGTTGTGATTCCTTGCAACATAGGACCAAATAGTTGTGGTTTTGTGAAATTAACTCAATTTTCAAAGTAGTTTTTGATGTACCGATTGATATGCGAACGAAGTTGTTAGCACAGTATGTACCACCTCAAGAGGAGGTAGCATGGAAGCACTCTCGGATGAAAACACATCATAATGTGGTGTGTTGGGTGAATGTCTCATAAAAATTGAGGTGTGCGAAATATAGTTTATTTGGGTGAATTTTAATATTGGGCCAGTTAACGGTTCAAAAGAGACCTGTTAGTTGTCTCCAATATAATGCGGAAAATAGCTTAGAATATGCGCTATACAGATCACCATAAAATTAAGTCAACTCACTACCGGAGTTGAGTATTGGAGAATATGCGCTTATTGGAGAATTTGGAAAATACTGTATACTTCAAACTTTTAAGATCAGAGAATGATCGAAACCATTCATGCACTCCTTCCATGAATGTGCCAAATGTTATTAGCAGTTGAGGGGTGAACTTTGATGTTGATGTAGTCAAGGTGTAGGGTTATTAATTCCGTACTCTATCAAGTTACTCATATATTGACCCAAGTACAGATCTCGGCTCGTCACTCGTGGTCTCTCTGGTACCAATGATCATTACCATGATATGAACTATCAAGTATATCCACCATGGGGGTGTTTGGTTTCCTGCATTGGGCCTTAACCAGGCTAGACATGTATAGAGACGGATAGCTACACATCCCCGCCTCTGCTACTAGTCAACCTATCAATGCGTTGAGGAGCCAGCAAGTTATCCTTGGTTGTTATGAGCTATATTTCGTCACATTAGTTTATTTATCAACCAAGTAGCCAACAGAGTTTTAGTCAGATTAGCCCGTGATGCCTTCATCTAACACACTGAATATGTATCAATCATATTTATTTCATAGATCGATACACTAAAGATAAGTGTTGGTACTAACGATTATCCACTGACTAATTAACTGTCCTCTCACATACAAACACGAGGCACAAATATATCTCCAGCATCTCAAGACGCAGATGTGATCATCAAATGCTACAATTCAGCTTATCTTTTGATTTGTACTACAGGATGCTGATATTGATGTATAGTTATAAATATAGTTAATGGATCCATGAGCAATAGCAGTACTGCACCAACGCAGCAACATCTGGCCTACATCAGGCACACCGTCAAACTTTCTTTGTTTCTTATCTTACTATCTCATTGCATCATAGGAATGATGTGTATGTAGCCAGAAGGAAGGAGAGATCTATATCAGAATGGCCTGAAGTAACTGCTCAGTAGGGTCGAGACTACAAGGCCACGCAGTCATTAGGAGTGGGAGACATCTGGAACTGGGTCCCTGCTGAAATTGAGCAGACAATGGCTGCCTACACACACTTGCTCTGGCGTGAAATTACTCGTATAACGAGCTGGTGGTGGGAGATGAGCGGCGTGCTTCTAGGGCTCTGGTGGTTGCACGCAGCACTGAAGATCGTACTCAGATCCTACATCCTAGGCAGCCAGCCTCCCCATCGTACTTTTGGGCATTCATCCTTTGATGTCGCGGCGGATTGCCGGCGGGTGGCAGTCATGGTAGAGGTACGCCAGGCCCTGCGCCACGCCGGCGACGACGTTGTAGCGTGACACCTAGTCCACCGGCGTGCGCCGCTCTACGGGACCGTGTAGCGCCTCTCAAAGGCTTCTTTTGAGATCGGAGGAGGTGTCGAAGCGGCAACATACGTCTATGGTTTATTTGCAAAAAAAACATTCTACCTTGGCCCTCTTTTATTATAGGAGTTTTACGGTGCTCAATACCACTAGTATTATACGATTGGTTTCATGCATACCAATAGTATCCTTGAGTAGTATTTAAAATTCGACGATCCATATTAGTTCTTCTCCAACCTTCAATACCACTAGTATTCTTGAGTAGTATTAATAATACTAGGGTATTTTAGGAAAAATTAATATTGATTGCAAAAGGCAAATAATTGGCAATGTAAGGCGCCGACATCATAGGTGGTGGCAGGACGATATCGTGCGAAAAAGGGGTGGCGATGAAAGGATTTAGTGGGCGGCGACGCAATGAAAAGCAAACTGATAAACCTAAAATGACGATGTTACCCTTCATAACACATCGTGCTATAGGGCACCGTAAAACTCCTCTTTTATTAAGCCTCATAGTTAATTAATTTCTAAATTTATTTGCAAATGAAGATACACTTAGCTCCATAACTTATGTATATAAGGTTTTCTTTTGATAGGTCTAGAACGGGCTTGGTAAAGCACAAGACCATACGGCTGCAGATCAATTCCCGTGTTTGTCATCGCAATGCCATGGTAGGCACCAGGCTAGCAGAGTATACTCTGTAGATGAGTACTGTAGATCCGTGTCTGATGCTGCATCGCATGGTCTATAAGATGGATCATGCAAATATTAACATGGAGAGAACAAAATATGGATGAAAACACCGAGCCAACAACCCTATCTTTCTTTAATGGAGCCATCATATTAAAGATAGTGTTCCCTTGCATCTTTTCCCTTTATATAGCCCGAACGCTAGTCTGTCGATACATAGTATAATTTTCTTCTTCTGTGTGACCTCCTGCTGTGTTAAACCATAGAAGTCGGTATAAACCAAAATCAAGCACACAACAATTAATGAGAGTAGGAGGCATCTGGAACAACCCCCGTAGTGATACACGGAATGCAGGAGAGATCGTTAAGCTAGTACAGGGCTACTGGCGCTTCATTGACCAGATCCGCCGTTGATGTCCGGGGTGGTCCCTAAAGGCAACGCCGTTCGCCGGTGATTGCCACAAGATGGTCTTTCTACGTTATGCCGTTCACCGTTTGCCTTGGCTGGGTGTCACGGCTATGGACAACAGCCTGACATGATCTGATGATGAAGGCATAACTACTGGGGAAGTATGCTGTGTTTGCCGTGCGGTAGGAGAATCAAAAGAGCCGTGCTGGCTGATGACATGCAGTAATTACCATAGCAGATTAGCCCGTGATGCCTTCATCTGACACACTGAATATGTATCAATCCTAATGTCACATCCCAAATTTAACAATCGATTAATCAAATCACTCCTGCAAATTTTCATAGATTTTAAGGATTTAAATCTAGAATCTTTCAAAATAAAAGTCTAATTATACTAGCTCAAGAATATAGGAAAATGGAAATTTCAGAAAGTAAATAAAATTGGGATTTGTCAACATGATTGCTAGCAGTTAGATTTGAATTTTCAATTTTTATTCGAATTTATTTGAGCTGATTTGGATTTGATTTGCAATTTATTTGAATCCTCAAGTTTGGAAATTGTGAACATACTCAAAGTGAGGGTACTCATACCCAAAGTGGGGTTTTGAAGATGCAAGTAACTACACATGGCAGTAGTGGAATTCCCCTATCTGGTTTTGACATACAGTAAAATTTCCAAGGCTTGAAATTTTATTTGGTTCTCTAGTGTGCTTGTATGTTTTAAAGGATGAAACATATTCAAGCTGTGAAGTTCAGTTTTTCCGAATCCATGTATTCTCGATGAAATACTATGGCACCAGTTGTCTTGACTAATTTTCTGGCTGGCGTTCTTTGTACTTATATATATATATATATATATGCTGTTCGTTTATTTTCTTGTTAGAAATTCCTTAAAACATCTGGAGTTAGAAACTCAAACTTAAACTGCCAGTGATTATGATGAACCAAATTTCCACAATTTAAGTGTACATAAATTTTGAAAATTTGGCTAGTATTTTAAACAAGCTTCCATCCTGGATTTGCGAAAAGCACCAGTTGCCAGCTGGTGGGATTTGTAATCCTAGTAGATCAAGTGACTGGAATTCATACAAATACAGTAGTTGAAAGCTTCCTTGTTACACTTGTTTCCTGTAATTTGCAGATTCAGTGTGGAGTTAGAGGTAGCCTTGGACCACCTTGCAGTGCAGTTGGTTTTGTAGATCGATTTTTGCTTGGTGAAAATCACCTATACAAGGATCCAGTCTACAAAAGGACTAAGGTATTTTTACTCAAGAAAGAGCTTGCTATTTTTAATTCACTTGTCATATATTTAGTATTTTTTAGAATAAAATCTGATAACACTATGCCCAGACCATCAAATTTGTTTGTTTGTGTCACCACATAGGAATGCAGTATCAATTCTCCGGATGATGGACCGCTTCCTTCAAATGCACCGGACTGGTGCTCGGCTCCATTTGATCCTGAGGGTTTGTTAAGGTAGTTACAGACGCCTCATATCATCATTGATCCACAAAATAAATTTAAAACCTAATATGAAAATGAAGTTACAGCATTTGAAATCAAACCTTGGTCCATCGATCCAACCAATGATAACCAAATCTCAACTTCTCTCTAGATGAACTTTCACATATCTTCTTAGAAAGATCGGAACATAACATGAGCACGCCTCCTCACTTTTACAGTACACTGATGGCTGTTGTGTCTTGCTTTGTTGGTCTGCATTTCGGGCATGTGCTAATTCATTGCAAGGTATACCAGTTTCGAAACCATATGCTTATATGTGAGATTTCAATATTGGACAAAATCAGATTGTAATACAAAATGAAATGCTCAAACTAATCCCCTCGCAAAAAAAAAGAGAAATGCTCAAACTAATCTTTCTGCCGCTGCGGGATCATTCACTGAGAATAGTACTATGGCTGCTAACCTCAACAGTATTGACAGTCTCTGGGTTTTTACTTCAATTATTGGGTAATTATGCATTCTGCAAGAATGTGTCATCTTCGTGCTCATCACTTTATCAGTTCTTCCATTACGCATCTGATACATACTTGTACCTGTTGCTTTTTAGGCATGCCTTTCAGCAAACCTTTGTACACAGCGAGTTACATGCTACTCACTGGTGGAGTATCAGGATTCGTGTTGCTGCTGCTATACTACATAGTAAGTTTTGTATCCTTTGGGTCCCACATCTCAATTTTGTTTGTTACTTTGTGGCGCTCAACTTTTTCTAAACACTGTATTGACGAACAGTATGTTGTTTGTGATATTGTTTTTTTCCAGCCTTGTTTCCTGATTACTCTTGCCGTACTTGCTAGTAACAAATTAGATTTTTATGAACTTGATGTTCCTTGCAGGTTGATGTTGTTAGTATTAAGAAGCCCTTTGTACTGTTCCAATGGATGGGCATGAATGCACTCGTAGTCTACATTCTGGCTGCTTGTGGACTGTTCCCTGCTCTTATTCAACGGTTTTATTGGCGATTACCAGAGAACAATCTGGTAAATATCTTACACTATTTCCATGCACGTGATACATTGACATGATAAATTTTTTCTGTTATTCTTTCTTCAGGTGGATATGACTGAATATGTGCTCCAGATTGTTGGATAGGAAAATTGGTGGACATCAGGAACATGTGCATGGCGTGCATGGTGCTGTGTTGGACGGCTATTCGGAGGAGGACCCGTTGGTGGAGTACGTGAAGGGCAGGCGTGATGGCTTCGGAATCGGATTAATTAGGCCAAGTATTGATGGGGTCGGTAATTAGAGATAGAAAGAGTTACGTTTAGATAGTAGTTAGGCGAGATATTTTTTTCTGTAACCTATATATGTAGCTAGAGGGCGACAGAAGTCGTCTCTGGAGACTTAATAAATTCAGTTTGCATATGTTATTTTCCATACAATTTCGCTTTGGTGTTTTGTTGAGTAAAACACTCGTTTCCTTCACGTAAGAAGGGTTCTTTGCTTGTTTGCCGTGAAAACAAGCTGCTGGCTGGTGCCTAAACCAGTGCATCATCTATCATTTGTGTTATTCGGCATCCGTTTTGCTGGGTAACATAAATTGGCGACTCCGCTGGGGATCGACGATCATTGTCGATCGCCAGGCGCGAACATGGCGGGGAAGGCGGACGGAACTCTGGGCAGTTCTGAGATCGAGGGGAAGAACGTCATCGCGGTGGCGTTCGAGGAGCTGCCAGAGAAAGATCAGCAGGAGATTGAGAGGGAGATCCAAGCTGAGATGGAAGAGCTCAGGAGGAGAAAGCTGGAGTGTTATCAGAAGACACGAGGCGGCGTCATCAAGAAGTCGGACACGGCCAGCGTCTCGGCAACGAAGGTACAACCAATTCCTATCTCGCCAGAGGATCTAGTTCACTTTGTTGATGTTTCCGTGGCTAGTAAGTATGGGAACGATCTTGCTCATCTAACTCATGCTTTAGGGGAAGACGTACGTAATGCGCTGGGGGCTTTTAAGCAGGATTTAGACAACATTCTTCCAAGGCAGATTAGAACGTTGGCTCGGGAGGTGTACGATGAGGCGCAGGCGTGTCGTGCACCGGAGGTACCAGCTGTGCCTAATCAGAATTATGGGAACCGTGTCGCTAATGCTAATTTGCAACAACCGTTTTACCAAGCAATTGCTCACGGGCCAGCATCTCAAAACGCTGGGAACGGCGGTGTACCTGCGGCCGAAGGGGTTAGAGATCAAATTACTAGGGCGCTTAGAGAGCTGGGCATCCAATCCAGGAACCGTGCTAGAACATACCAACGACCTTATCCTGAGTATTTTGATATTGTACCATATCCTCGGGGGTTTAGGGTACCGAAATTTGTTAAATTCACAGGAGAAGACAACAAGTCCACGTACGAACACATAGGGCAGTTTCTAGTACATATTAATGATCCGGGCATTATTGATGCACACCGGGTTAGGATGTTTCCGTTGTCTCTATCAAGCACGGCCTTCAACTGGTTTACTTCTTTAGCACCTAATTCAGTAACCACGTGGGCAGGGTTAGAGGAAAAGTTTCACGATTATTTCTTCAACGGGGAAACCGAGCTCAGGTTATCTCACCTCACATCCGTTCGACAAAAACACCAAGATTCTGTATCTGAATATGTTAGAAGATTTAGGGCCACTCGGAATAGGTGTTACAGTCTCACGTTGGGAGAAAAGGATTTACCGGACTTGGCATTGGAAGGTATGCTGACAAACTTGAGAAAGAAACTAGAGGATCAGATGTTTGATGACCTTAACCAATTGTTGCAGAGAGCAATTGTGTGTGAGGGTCGGCTTCAGGAGAACAGGTATCAGAGTAGGTTTTGGGATAAAGATAGGGCGACTGTTAATCAACTAGAAACCGATTCTGTTAGTGAAGACGAGGCAGATATATGTGTAGCAGAGTGGGTTGATGGGCCAAAAGGAAAAGTGTTCACTTGTTCAGTTCTAAAACCAGCTCCAAATAGAAGGGAAGAGATGAGGTATACATTTGACGTGACGAAGTGCGATAAGATTTTTGATATGTTGCTGCAGAATAATCTCATTAGGTTGAGGGATGGCCACACAATTCCACCGGTTGAGCAGCTTGGAAAAAAATCTTATTGCAAGTGGCACAATTCTTATTCACATTCTACTAATGATTGTAACTACTTCCGGCGTCAGATTCAATCAGCTTTGAGCGATGGGCGTTTGTCTTTCGGAGAAGGGTACAAGATGAAGCTTGATCAAGATCCGTTTCCCGTGAACACAATCAACCTTGAGGGAAAACGTGTGCTCATGCATGCTGATCAGGTGCGTGGGTCAACAGAAGGAAAAAGTGTTGTGGTTGACAGAGAGCTCGAAGCTAGGATGATCAAGCCGATGCAGAAGTTGATGTATGGAAGACAAACGAAGGCAAGAGGCGCAGGCCAGTTTTCAAGGCCACGTCTAAGTACCTCATGGATAAATACAGCAGGCAGAATCGGGGAGATGTGTTCTGGCGGCTTGACAATGATCGTCGGGTTGAAGGTCGACCGAGGGAAGTGGTGGATGCGAGGCAACGTATTTGTGGGAGCAGGGCAGATACGCCCAAGCATGCAGGTACCTCGGCAGGAGCAGTTGAAGTTGGAACGCAGGAGAGCATCAGAGTTGGTCGGGTTGAGTGTCAGGTGGTGCCGGAGGCGAAGAAAAGGTTTGACGGGACGAGCCGGGACAATGAGCTAAGCACTGTGGTTGGTCAGAACAGGAAGCGTACGCGAGACAGCTACAAAAGGGATGACGACACGCCGGAGAAAGCAGCACGGATGGAGTTTATTTCTAGGCGTCGTGTTGTTGGCCCAGGTCTTGTGCCTGGATATGGGCCGATTGGGTCAGTCATGCTTAACGATTATAGTAGGAGACATGAGACTGCATGTACGTCTACTATCTCTGAGCATACACGAGAAGGATTAGCCAATACAGGAGAAGCGTCTGGTCGTGAGCAGATTTTGGGTGGAAGCAGCAGGAAGGAGTTTAAACGTGATATTGTAGCTGCTGGGATAGAAGGTCAGTCAAGTGGTCAGAGTTGGAGGTGGACTGCACCCGGTACTCAGCCTGAGGAGTCGTGGTGTCCTGCTGGTTTGAGTCGTGGACAGAAAAGGCGAGTGCAGCGTTTGAGAACGCAAGAAAAGCTAGCACGGCAAGAGGAGGAGGAACGTGATAGGTGGTTTAATATTCACCGTCCGATGACTAAACCACAGAATACATGGAGGGAGAAGCGCTTGGCAAAGGTGGAGGAGAGTGACGATGGGGGTGATGGTAGTCCAGTTAGGGCCGACGAGGGCGCGGGCTCGCGCGATGTTGACATCAACATGGTGTTTGTTTTGCCTAAGGAGTTCATGGCGCCTGAAAGCGATGTCGCGGAGTTAGCGTTAGGGGCGGAGCGAGCTACGTTTGAAAAGCCGAGTGAATCAGGAACGCACATAAAACCACTGCATATTCGAGGACATGTCGCGGGCAAGCCAATGGGTCGGATCTTGGTAGATGGGGGAGTCGCTGTGAACGTCATGCCACTGTCAACATTCTCAAAGTTGGGTTTTTGGGAGGACGAGTTGCTTAAGACTAACATGAGTCTTAGTGGGTTTTTGGGGGAGCCGGCGAAGACCATGGGAGTTTTGTCGGTAGAATTCACGGTGGGCAGTAAGACGATCCCTACAGCATTTTTTGTGGTAGATGTGAAAGGACGGTATAATGCGCTTCTGGGACAAGACTGGATACATGCGAACTGTTGTGTTCCGTCTACACTTCATCAATGTCTTATTCAGTGGATCGGGAACGAGGTAGAGGTGGTGCTGGCTGAGGACGTGCAGTGTGTAGCAACAATGGAAGCTGCAGAATGGCAGCATGGTGAGATGGCGTGTTTGTCAGGGAGGGATCTGTCTGGTTTTGATTTTGTGAGTGTGGAGGAAAGTGGGTTCGTGCCTATTCATGTGAGGCCGGCTGAGATAGCCAAGCTCAACAACGTCAGTGTTAATGGATCAGTTTGACGCTAAGAAGTGGTTGGAGGAGAGGGTGGAGCAGTACAGATCGGAGGCATGCGGCGCGAGTGAAGTGGTAGAGGATTTTGATGATCTTGGCAAGTTGGGACATGGGTTTGCTGCTGTTGACCAGTTGGAGGAGGTGGATATTGGGGAAGGAGATAGGCCGCGACCTACTTTCATTAAGGCAGGGTTGCCGGCTGATCATAAAGAGAAATTATGTGAGTTGCTCATAGAGTTTAAAGATTGTTTCGCGTGGGATTGTACTGAGATGCCGGGATTAAACAGAGATTTGGGGGAGCATAAGTTACCAATTAAGCATGGTTTTCAGCCGTACAAGCAGCCTAATAGACATTTCAATCCAGTTGTTATTGATAGAGTGAAGGAAGAGATAGATCGATTGTTGAAAGCAAATTTTATAAGACCATGTAGGTATGCGGAGTGGATATCAAGTATAGTCCCGGTAGAGAAAAAGAATACTGGGCAAATATGGGTATGTATAGATTTCAGGAATTTAAATCGTGCTACGCCTAAGGACGAATATCCCATGCCTATCGCAGATGCGCTAATCAATATATGATGCATCCGGGAATCAGATAATCAGTTTTTTAGATGGGAATGCGGGTTATAATCAGATTTTCATGGCGCCGGAAGATACGTATAAGACAGCGTTTAGATGTCCGGGGTTCGTAGGCCTGTTTGAACGGGTAGTAATGACGTTTGGTTTGAAAAACGCGGGAGCGACATATCAAAGGGCAATGAACCTCATTTTTCATGATATTTTGGGAATATTGGTTGAGATTTATATCGATGACATTGTTGCTAAATCTAAAGATTTTGGGGGGCATTTGGCAGATTTGAGGTTGGTTTTTGAGAGGATGCGTAAATATAATTTAAAAATGAATCCATTGAAATGTGCATTTGGCATGACTGCTGGTAAGTTTTTGGGTTTCATAGTGCACCGTCACGGAATTGAAATAGATCCTAAAAAGATAAAAGCAATCAATAATTTGGGAGAACCAACATGTAAGAGGGACGTGCAGAAATTGTTGGGAAAAATAATTTTTTTGAGGCGGTTCATATCGAATTTGGCGGGAAGGATAGAGGCGTTTACACCACTGTTATGACTGAAACATGAGGCAGATTTTGTATGGGGGGATGAGCAAAGGGAAGCGTTTAGTAGTATTAAGAGGTATTTGTCTCGGCCGCCGGTGTTAAAAGCACCCAAAGCTGGTTTGCCGTTCAAATTGTACATTGCAGCACAGGAAAAGGCTATTGGGGCAGTTCTGGTACAGGAGCATGAAGGAAAGGAATATGTGGTGGCCTACTTAAGTCGGCGGTTAATAGATGCTGAAACCAGGTATGCGTTCATTGAGAGGTTGTGTTTATCATTGTATTTTGCATGCACCAAGTTTCGTCATTATTTGCTATCAAGTTCGTGTGTGGTGGTGTGTCAGGCTGATGTGGTTAAGTACATGATACATAAACCTGTGTTGAGTGGTCGAGTAGGGAAGTGGGCCTATTCCCTGATAGAATATGAATTAAGCTATGAGTCATTGCGTGCTGTTAAGGGACAAGTGCTTGCAGATTTTATTACTGATCACAGGGTGGATGTTGAGCTGGAAATAGAACACATATATGTTAGTCCTTGGCAGTTATTTTTTGATGGATCTGTGTGCAAAGGGGGGCAAGGCGCTGGTTATGTTTTGGTGTCACCAAGTGGTTTAGTACATCAAGTTTCAGTTAGAATTGAATATGTTTGCACTAATAACCAGATAGAGTACGAAGCGCTGTTGTTAGGTTTGAGACATTTGCAATGTGCGGGGGTGAAAGATGTAGAGGTGTTTGGAGATTCTCAATTAGTAATACAGCAGGTTGGAGGTGAGTGTCAATGTTTAGACGGTGCGTTAAGGTCATATTTGGATAAATGCTTGGACATAATAATAACGTTTGATATTTTTAATATTTCACATATTCCTAGATGTGAGAATGGTCAAGCTAACATTTTGGCGCAGCAAGCGTCTGGATATAGAGTGGCAAAAGGAATGTTTTTTTTGTGCAGGATGGATCATGTGACATTTTTGGTGGTGGAACGGTGGGCAACGGTGATTGTTCAGGCCATGATGCGTGTAAGGTCGGGCAATCAGTAACACAAGACAACAGTTGTTCCGGCCTTAGTATACCACAGGCTGAGCAATTGGGGGCCGATGGTGATGGTTGTTCTGGCCGAGAAATATTCAAGGCTGAGCAATCAGTGGTATGTTGCGAGGATGGTTGTTCTGGCTGAGAAATATTCAAGGCTGAGCAATCAGTGGTATGTTTCGAGGACGGTTGTTCCGGCCAAGAGATGTTCGAGGCTGAGCAATCGATGGTGCGGATTGAATTCAATGGTGAAGCCGGGCAGTCGTTGACGAGTTCTGTCGATGAGTGTTCAGGTTCTTGGGTATTGAAAGAAGTACGATCAAGCATGTTGCCACTGGTGGTTGAGCAGGGCGAGAGTTCAGGCCAGAACAAATTGGAGGCTGGGCTGTCGTCGGGTAATGAAAGCACAGACAGATCAATGGGAGATAATTCAGGCCAGAATATATTACCGGCTGGGTTGTCAAGTGAAAGTAATGTTGATGCACCGAGAGATAGCGGTTCAGGCCTAGTCAGGCAGTTGAAGATCGACGAGATTGGCGTACACCATTAATCAAGTGTCTGAAGGATCCTGGGAGCACGAAAGACAGAAAAATTAGGCGACAAGTGTTGAAGTACACGCTGATGGGTAATGAGCTGTATCGA
This sequence comes from Eragrostis curvula, assembly GCA_007726485.1. Lineage (NCBI taxonomy): Eukaryota > Viridiplantae > Streptophyta > Magnoliopsida > Poales > Poaceae > Eragrostis > Eragrostis curvula. The sequence goes on along the minus strand of CM017445.1, from coordinate 7,294,146 downwards.
CGTACGATAGATGGTGTGTTACTTAAATGCTTGGATGAAGAACAGTCGAGGATAGCTATGGGAGAGGTACATGAAGGTATGTGTGGGACGCATCAGTCAGCGCATAAAATGAGATGAGCCTTGAGAAAAGCAGGATTTTATTGGCCTAGCATGGTGGATGATTGTTTTCGGTATTTCAGAGGAGGTGAAGCTTGTCGGAGGTTTGGTGATCTTCAGTTAGCTCCGGCTAGTTTTTTGCATTCAATTATAAAGCCATGGCCGTTTCGAGGATGGGGGCTTGATTTCATAGGTGAGATTCATCCAGCATCTTCCAAGGGGCACAAGTTTGTGTTGATGGCGACTGATTATTTCACCAAGTGGACAGAAGCTGTGCCGCTGAAAAACACGACGCATAGAGAGTTGATAAATTTTGTGTTGGAGCATATCGTGTATCGGTTTGGTATTCCACAGACGTTGACAACAGATCAAGGCCCGGCGTTTATGTCTAGTCAGTTCAAGGAATTTGCTAGTTCTTTGGGGATTAAGCTATTGAATTCATCACCATACTATGCGCAGGCTAATGGGCAAGCTGAGTCCAGTAATAAGAGTTTGATTAAGTTGATCAAGAAGAAAATAGAAGAGCAGCCGAGGAGATGGCATGAAGTTTTGTTGGAGGCTTTGTGGGCGCATCGAGTTTCTAAGCGTGGTGCGACAAAGGTGACACCGTTTGAGTTGGTGTATGGGCGGGAAGCTGTGTTGCCGGTTGAAATAAATTTGCAAGCTGTTAGAGTTGCTAAGCATGATGGTCTGACTGTGGAAGAATACAGTGACGCCATGATGGAGCGCATTGACAGGCTACCAGAAGATCGATTGCGAGCGTTGAGGGAAATAGAGAAAGAGAAATTGAAAGTGGCCAAGGCATATAATAAGAAGGTACGAGAGAAGGTGTTTCAGGTTGGGGAATTAGTGTGGAAGACCATACTGCCTGCAGGTCATCGTGATTCTAAGTTTGGGAAGTGGTCGCCCAGCTGGGAAGGCCCATTCAGAGTAGAAAGTGTTGTCCCTGGGAATGCTTATTTTGTTGAAGATTTGCAGGGGAGAAAATTGCCTAAAGCATTGAATGGAAAATACTTGAAGAAGTACTATCCCAATGTATGGCAAGGTGCGTGAAAGAACTCAGTTGATGAATGCCTTTCGACAATCTGTTAGTTTGTCGAAAGGGCAGGGGGGCATATGTTGGATAGGAAAATTGGTGGACATCAGGAACAGGTGCATGGCGTGCATGGCGCTGTGTCACACCCGGTTCAAAGAAAACAACCGAATGTACTCCACATGTATGCCAGGATCAGTTAACCATACATGTAGCCGACAAATAGTGAAATATCATTTATTACAAGCCAAGTAAACGTTAAATATTCGATACATAAGGACCCGTAGGTCTAAAAGAAAGGTACATGCAGTGGGCAGCACACAAGCGAAGCGTGTCTTCCATCTCCACAGGCGTTGTCCGGAGGAGCGCCAGCCTAGTACGGAGCGTCCGGATCGAAGTCGTCATCATTGTACTCCGCTTCTCCTCCATCGTCTGAGCAGCAATATATGACAAAAAAAGAGGGAATATAGCACCGTGAGTACATAAAGTACTCAGCAAGTGTGGGAATTATATGACATGTTTGGCTATAAACAAGAAAGGCTCGACTCGGGTTTACTGCACTATGCAAACCTAGACTCAAAGCATCATAATTACTAGGTGTGTCATCTCTCCAACAGAACTGAACCGGCAAGGAAAGAACTCATCGTATCCCAATCCGACCACCAGGTTCCCACCACCTGGCTACCAATGAACCAGCCAACCAAGCCCCCCACTAATCATGAATAAGTCCAGGCCGCTCTTAACCGTGAGCACGGTTGTCATGACAGTTTGAATATCTGCAGAGTTTGCGCACGTTCCCCATGAGTCGTGTTTCCCGTTTTGCTTCACACTTCCAGGGTGTGTAGCCAGGGTCACACTACAAGGCCTTTCCAAGGATCCTCTCAACCTGTAGACACCCGCTAAGGTTCCACCGCTAACAGCATATGGAGTCCATTTTACCTCCGCTGAAGAAGCCCCCTCTTGCGCCACTAGACCGCCGGATGGTGTGTACAGAGAAGAAGAGGATATCCAAGTAATTGGCCAGGCTGTACCCATATAGGTCCCATGGCTGCGCTGTTAAGCCCGGTTACATGCTCCATGAACCGGTCCTTAGAACCTATGGCAGGCACTAGCACAAACCGAACTCTCGTGCACGACGGCACCAAACCAAACATACCATCCTGCAAAGGTTCCCAAATCTCCATGTCTCTATAAACCATTACCATCCCATGAATTAAGTTCAGTATACATTAGTCAAATTAAGGAACCCATGAACCAACCCACTGACAGCCCTAGCAAGAAGCTACCCAGACCTATGTACTACTCAGCAACGGCTTCAAGGAATAATAAGGAAATAACTAGTAAACCATAACATGGGATTCCAATTTAGACATGCATGCATAAATAAAAACTACACAGTCCTAAATGGGTTCAGTATGGTCAACGGCACTTGCCTGGTTGCTGCTCAAACTCTTCAAAAACCTGATCTTGGAGGTTCAATGCCGGCTCTTGATCTGTTCGCGCAATCATCATACCGACAAGCAAACAACAAACATACTGAGAAAGCAGAACCAGCAGTAGAATTGCAGTAAAAACAAGCTTTCCACAATAAAGCCTATGTCGTAACGGTCGAGTGGGTGCAAGAATCGTCCAAATCGGAATTCGTATGAAAAAGATATAAGAAAATGAAGTAACATTGTTTTCCTGAAAATTCTGCAATGTCAAAGAGATATACTCTGTTTCCTACAGAAAACAGAACATTCGGCAACAAGCTGATGAGCTACAGGGGTGAGCATAGTTTATACAGGAAAGGGCGAACTTAGATTAAAAAGTATTGATCCTGTAAGCAATCAGGAAGGACATGTAAACTGGATCCTAGCAAGGCTAGCTGATCAGATTGCATACAAGAAAGAAAAATTAGAAGCAACTGGCCGCAGCTAGCTGTGAGGATTCAGTTTATTCAGAGAATAAGGTATATTGTCCAATTGACGTCAGGTTGAGGAGATCAACATGGTAAAAGAGTACGGTGCGTGTTATGGTAAAAACAGAATAGAATGCATAATCTAATCCTTGCCGGTCCTAGCATATCAAGGTGATGAGGTCGGCAACATCATGGTGGCGGCAGCAAGCTCCGTGAACACGTGCTACCCTGTGCTACTACTATGGTCTACGAAACTCGACGAAAGATAGGGCAAACAAGTGAAAAGGGCCTGCAGGGCTCACCGGCGGCGTCGCGACGGCGGGGATCGATTCTGGTCGTGCACACGAGGTTCGTCAAGGATCAGGCTGTAGCATCGGAGGCGAGACACGTCAGGTCGTCGAGATGGCGTGGTCGTCCTGCTGTGCCGAGGCTGTGTTGGGGGATCGAAGGTCTTTGTGTGACGTATCGAAGCCCTCCAACGGTTGATAGAAGTGTCCTGGTTCTGGTGAAGCCCTCGAAGGTAGTTGATGCCTTCGAATCACCTCGCGAAGCCCTCCTTGTTCGTCGCCGCCGCCTTCTGGTTGGAGCGAAGCCCTCCTTCCTGGTCCGCGGTGCCGGACGAAGGTGTTCTTGCTCAGGTTCCCTACAGTCTGTTGCGCGAAGCTCTCCTTCACCCGCGATGCCGGGCGAAGGGGTTGAATGATTAGAGAGGTTTTAGTGCGGTGCGAATGATTTCTCCTTTGGCTCGTGGCCCGAAAAACAGATGTCATTACAGGATCATCTCCCTCCATATTTATAGGGGGTGAGATGATTATATTTACAAGTGTGCCATTGGCTGCTTTAGCATGGCTCTTAGCTTGGTAAACTTCAGACTCCTGTGCCGTCCATTTCTTTTATTCTTCCTTCGCTGGTGGCTGTTTGACCTTCGCGTGGGTCAGAGGGGCTTCGGTGTAGTTCCCAACATTAGCCCTCAATTGATGATGTGTTATTAGTGTAATTAAAACCAGAAGCAATTTTATTTATCAATTTATGACTGCACCGTGTGCCTTTCTGACCCATACACGTGTCTTGTCGTTTTCATTCCGTACTTCTTTTCCGTTCCCGATAGTCGCTTCCCTTCTATATATCTTCATCGTGGGCGCGCTGTTCCTTCAATCGCATGCTTTGCGCGTCTTCTTTCCTTTGGCTATTCCAATCCCTTTCGCAGTAGGAGATCCTTTTCCTTCGTTCTTATTCAAGATATCTGGTAGCCGAAGGTCTAGCGAAGAGCAAGCTAAGAAGAAGCTGAAAACTCACAATACCTCGTCGAAGGACTGTTCCGATAAGGCTATCAGCGAAGCTAATGTGACGGCTTTGGGTGCTGCTGTTCCTTCGGCGAATCAGCCGAAGACTTCACATTCAGCGAAGTCATCTTTTGCTTTCAAGTCTCCGGTGATTCGTTCCGCATTAGATTTGTTCTCCATTCTGGAGGATGGGGGTAGTAATTCTTCTGGGTCTAAAGCTCAGTCTGTCCCTAAGAAAGTCATTTCGAAGGGCTCTTCTTCTGTTGCAAAGGATATTTCTGCTTCTACAGTTGACGTTCGTGACGCCAGTGCCGCTGAGAAGGCCAAGATTCAGGACAAGGCTTTCAAGGGCGCTAATTCTGTTATTGCTAAGTCCGGATCGAAGGCTAGGATCCAGGATAAGACCTGTGTTGATGGTCCTGATGTTCCTCCTGTTGCCCCTGTTCATAATGAAGGAGTAGCCGAATCTTCTGCTCAAGGTTGTCTCTCATCTCTTAGTGTGGCTGAGCTTCGTCAAATTGCTGATAACTTGAGACCTCTTACAGATCGCTCCCAGGTTCAACTACCTTCGGAGCCAGGTGTTGTGCTTCGTGAGCCCCTTAGCCCCTCAGCAGGTGGTGATCTTTTCCTACACTCAGTCTTTGAAGCAATGCTTGGAGAGTTTCTCCCTTTTGACATGACTTTTGATTTAGTCGAAGCTACTGGGGGTTCTTTAACTCTTTGTGACGAGGTGCCTTCGAACACCTTCGTTATGAGTGCTAGGGCCGCTGCACCCTTTGTTGCTGCTGCAGAGAGGGTTCGTTTTCCCCAAGTGGAGAATGAGCTCGTACTTCAGGGTGGTGATACTCTGTACAAGTCTTTACTATCTTCGCAGATGAAGGTAAGTGGTTTTAATTTTTGTTTTTTCTCAGTTGCTTGTTTTTCTAACTTCGCTCTTGTTTTCGTCAGTCGCTTGCTATTACCCAAGCCTCCCTTCGCCAGTTTAATGAGCTGACTCTGGCGAGGGCTGATCGGGACCGGCTTCGCAAGGATCTTTCAACTCTTGAATCTAAGATCAAGGAGAAAGAAGATGCACTTGCTCTTAATGAAAAACGTGTGGTAGATCTCTCTGTTGAGAAGGAGACCCTCGTCAAATCCACTGAAGATTTTAAGGCGAAGGTGGCTTCTCTAGAGAAACAGCTGGAGGATCTTGATTCGTCCCTTGCGGAGGCTTTGGAAGCCAACAGGGTCCTTCGCGGAAAAGTTGAAACCGCGGATCAGGAGGCGACTTCTTTTGCTAAGGCTGAAGAGCTTCGCCTGTCTTCTCTTTGCAGCCACATTCAGGATGCTCTTATCTCGGTTGGAACTATTCCTGACCAGATCCCTGAGAACGCTTCGACTGAGCAGTGTCAGTCTTGGCTATCTGTCAATATTCCTTTCGTGGTGAAAGCTTGTAGGGCCTTCTCCACCAATGCCGTGCATCTGGATGTTCGGGATCTCCTCCATTCTCTTGATGTTGAAGGGAGTAATGCTTTGGCGAAGGTTGCTTCTGACGACTTCAAATTTTCTGCTGTTGATTCTACTCCCCGTCCTGTGGTTGAAGCTCTCCTGATGGTCGCCGGTCATTTTGACGAATCCTTCTGGAACCGGGTGCAGTCTGTCGGTCGTCTGCCTCAGAGTGAGGTATAAACAATTTATTTTTGCTTCGAGAGAGGGGTTACATCATTCCTTCGAACTTGTATCTTGTTGAGAATTGTTGTAATATCGTTGTAAACTTTATGTTGTTTTGATTAATTTTTTGCTTGATTTTTGGACCTTAGGCTTCGTCTGATATTTCTTTTAGCGAGTTTGCTACTCCGAAGGCTTCTTCTGACCTGGTTTCGGGGAAATGTGTTGCTCCGGATTCATCATCTGATGTTTCCCTGAGCGAGTTTGCGACTGCAGAGCCTTCTTCTAGTGGCTTAATTCGCCGTGAGCCTCCAATTGAAGTTTTTAGTTCTCCTTCGAGGATTGATTTATCTAGTGATTCGAGTCCTTTGTCACCCGTTGAGGGAGGTGAAAGTTCTTTTTCTTTTCCTCCTGGTAGCCTTGTGGCTATTAGGAGAGTTTATCGCCCAGAGGCTGATGTTCCCGAAGGGAGTCGGGGTTGTAACAAACGAAGGCCTCGTGGTCGCTGTCCACGAGGTAGTAGTTCTTCACATCGAGGTGCAGCCAAGAAGAAGAAGGGAGGGGACGTTTTAGATTCGTCTTCCTCCTTCGATGCGGCTTCGCATGTTGAGCGAATGATTTCGTCTGGGGTAATAGATCCCATATTTCAAAGGCCTTATTCTCCTTCGAATGGATATAATATTGATGAATTTAGTATTGTATGCGAAATGCTTTTAGAATTGGGCCTTATTGTAAAGCATGAGCCTGACGATGGCTCTCTTTGATTGATGTCATGTGCTTAATAAAGCTTTTCTTTTGAAGTAGACTTTCGAAGGTCTTTGCCATAGAGAAGATTTCTTCAATATCATCCGAAGCTTTTAATGCTTCTTGCACGATGACCTTGTGTTTCCTTTGATATTTGAACATTTTCATGCGAAGGATCGCGCTTTTTCCTTTTGCGAACGTTTCTGTTTGCCAATACTTGGGTAGATTAGGCTTTCTTTGCTTATCTTTCCCTTCGGCTCTTGTCTGGAGTCTTTGTATCATCCCTCGTGATACATCGATCCAAACTGAGATTACACCAAATACTCAATTGGTGTAACCTTCAGATTCTCTAAGCTTTTGCCTGATATCATTTTTGAGCTCGAAGCTTCGTTTCTTGAGCCTTGGCTCTTCTACGCCTCCCCCAGGAAATTGCTCTGGAATTTTTCGAGGGTAAAAAAGTAATTATAAAACTGTGTTACAGTCTTGGAGGGTGCCTCGTTAAAAAACCTCACACCCTTCGCAGGGCTACCCTCGTGAGGAAAAAGAGTGCACCCCCGCAAGTTTTGTGCTTTTACATATGGCCATCGCGCGTGCTACCGAAGAGATGTTCTTGGTAGACACGGCTCATGCATCTCTGATATATCATGGACAAGTTTTCTAGTCCGAAGGTCTTGAGCACTGGGGCATTTTGCTTCCTTCGGATGAAGTGGACATTCTTCCTTCCAGGGGTTTCGCCATCTTCAATACTTCTTTGTTGGAGTTGGTCTCCGAGGACGCTGATCACAGAGATGGGACCAGGAATCTTCATGCATAGATAGCCCTGATGTATGGCTGCTTCAAACTTGTTAATGGACCCACTTCCGAAGATTGCATTGTAAGGATAAACAATGTCAACCACATCGAAGGTCACATCTTCAGTTCTTGCATTGTCTCCTTCGCCGAAGGTTACTGGTAGGTTAATTTTTCCCAATGCTTGGATAACCTTTCCAGTGAAGCCGATTAATGGTATTCCTGCAGGTTGTAGTGTTTCGTTTTCCAGCTTCATCTTTCTATATGTAGAGGCAAAGAGGATGTCAGCTGAGCTTCCTCCATCGACAAGTATTCTGAGTACATCGAACCCTTTTATATTTGCCTTGATGACCAGTGGGTCTGAGTGGGGTTGGTCAAGGTCCCTTGCGTCTTCTTTTCCGAAGGTGATGTGGACATGGGACCACTTAGTTTTCACAAACGGAGCCCTTGACGTCACGTTATGTACCCTTCGTATGTGTTCTTTTCTTGCCCTTCTTGAGTCTAGTTGCTGGGTCGATCCTCCGGAGATAGCGTTAATAGTTTGCCTTTGAGACGTGTAGCTTGTTTCTGTGCTTCTTCCATTGTTTTGCTGGTTCATTTCTGGAGGCGGTGGCAGCGCTGCCAGGCTTTGAGGTTGAGAGTAGGCATACTGCTGCGCCTGATACGAATCTTCTCTTGGATAGTTGACAACATGATTGACAGAGTGCGAAGGGTATGTTGACATTGGGTTCCCTTGAGACCAGTTTTCGTGATAGTTACTCGTGTGTCTGATGGCCTTCTTCGCCTCTCTTTCTGCGGTCCATTCCTGTTTGAATTATTGCAGATTTCGGCACTGCTTTGTTGTATGGCCTTTTCCTTCGCCATGCAACTCGCAGTATGGAGTGCGAGAACTGCTTCTCTGATTGTTTTCTCTGTTTTTATCTTCGCCGTCTCTATCATGGTTGCTTCGCTCTTTCCCTCTTTCATCGTCTTTGGTTCTCTTTTCATCGCCCCTTTCTTCTCTGTTTTCGAGGTTGTGTATCCTTCAATTGTTATGATCTTTCGAACTGTCTCTGTTATCGTCGTGCCTTCTGCTTTGACTCGCTTCTTTTTCTTCTTTATACTTCTTTTCATCTTTGACTAGCTGGGATTGTTTCTTTTCGTCTTCTTTTTTCCTTCGGAACTCATCATCCGATCTCGCGTATTTCTCGAAGGTGTCCAACAGTGCGAAGATGGTTTTGGGTCTCTTCCTTGTTAGTGCAGAATGGAAAGGGCCAGCCCTCAAGCCTTCCGTTAGTGCATCAATAACTGTCGAAGCTCCTACGTCTTTTGCTCTTGATTTTATTTCCATGAATCTCTGCATGTATTCCCTTAAGCCTTCGTCTGGTTTCTGTTTGCATGAAAATAGTCTTCCCTGATGAATTTCTGATGCTTGGAAGCCTTGGAAATTGTTTATGAACTCTCTTCTTAATTCGGACCAAGAATTAATTGATCCTGGTTCAAGAGTGGAAAACCATGTCTTCGCTACTCCTTCGACTGCCATCACCAAAGCTTTCGCGTATGTTGAGTTTGATCCTCCGCCCGATTCTACTGCAGCTTCGAAAGACATGAGGAACTCTCTCGGACATGTTTTTCCTTAGTATGCCTTTATCTTTGGCATTTTGAAATTGACCGGCCAAGGTTCGCTCTGTAGCTCTTCGCTCAAAGGAGAGTTTTCGTTGTAGATGATGCATGGCTGGTTGTCCTTGCCAGAGCTGCTTACTTCGTACACCATCTTGTGCTCGGTTTGTTTGCGAGTCTTGTAATCCATGTCTTGCTCTTGCTTCCTCAGGTTTTTCATTTCTTCGTTGTATTTGTTTAACTTACTATCCATTACGTTGATCTCTTGTTGGGCTTGCACTATTTTTTCGAGCATGTCTTTTTTCAGCTTCGCTGTCTTTTCGATGATGGCCAACTTCTTCTCTCTCTCGATTCTTTCTTGCTCTATGATGCGAAGCCTTTCGGTTATGTTGCGTGTTTCGTCGTCCTCCTGCTGGAAGGTTCCTGCTTGAGATGTTTCAGCGTTGTTTACTTGCATAGCTCTTAGAGCTTCTTCTTTTCTTGCCACCTCTTCGGCTCTTGCTATTTCTTCTGCTCGTGCATCTTTGTCCCGCTCTTCTTGTTCTCTTGCTGTTCTGACTTCTGCTTCCTTCGCTAGCCTTTCATTTTCGGCTTCGGTTTCTGCGCGTTGTGTGTCGCTGACGTTTGTTCTCGGCTTTGCTTTGGCCGTGTTGATCGTGGTCGTGGGTTCACCCCGCGTGTCGGCGCTAAATGTTGGGGGATCGAAGGTCTTTGTGTGACGTATCGAAGCCCTCCAACGGTTGATAGAAGTGTCCTGGTTCTGGCGAAGCCCTCGAAGGTAGTTGATGCCTTCGAATCACCTCGCGAAGCCCTCCTTGTTCGTCGTCGCCGCCTTCTGGTTGGAGCGAAGCCCTCCTTCCTGGTCCGCGGTGCCGGACGAAGGTGTTCTTGCTCAGGTTCCCTGCAGTCTGTTGCGCGAAGCTCTCCTTCACCCGCGATGCCGGGCGAAGGGGTTGAATGATTAGAGAGGTTTTAGTGCGGTGCGAATGATTTCTCCTTTGGCTCGTGGCCCGAAAAACAGATGTCATTACAGGATCATCTCCCTCCATATTTATAGGGGGTGAGATGATTATATTTACAAGTGTGCCATAGGCTGCTTTAGCATGGCTCTTAGCTTGGTAAACTTCAGACTCCTGTGCCGTCCATTTCTTTTATTCTTTCTTCGCTGGTGGCTGTTTGACCTTCACGTGGGTCAGAGGGGCTTCGGTGTAGTTCCCAACAGGCTGTCCTGTGGGTGTCGAGACGGCGATCAGCGACTAGAAAGAGAACCATGAGTGTCATACCCCATTTCTGGAATATGTTGTGCATCCTGTATCAGTCCCTGGATCAGTAGCTGATACGCACAAAAACACAGATATGATAATCAGAAGCATACTTCGAATTGGTAAATAAGCATAATACCTGATATAGGACCCTTAGCGGCGGTACGACAAGGAAATATCCAAGTCCAACCCACCAGCTAACGGTGAAGCAGACATCGGAAACCTTGGCCCAAAGCCACAAGCACACTTGAGGGGCAGAACCGAAAATCCAAACGTCGTCGTCTTCTACGAAGGCTTCTCCTACTAAACCAACAATCGCAATCACGTGAGTACATAAGGTACTCAGCAAGCCCTACACTACACAATGGTATATATACATGCACACTTGGTCTTAGCAAGGAGGAGGCTATATGGTTTATTTGCAGCGAAGCAAGCTTTATGCCGGGTTCACTAAAGCAAGACAAGGATTCATAGATAAAACAGGGAATTGATTGTCAATATTTTAATTGGTTGGCCCTGGGGGAGTATGGAGCCTTCCCGCCAGTTCCCAAGTTTTAGTTGGGCCTTCTGACCTCAAGGATCATACCGACCCGGCACCCTTGCCATCACTTCCAAAACACGGGCTGACTACAACCCACTCACACGCCAAGGAAAGAGAGAAGTGGCTAATCCGTACGTGCGCAACAATAATGTGTCATATGCCGTGACAACGTCCATCCGGATGAATTTTACACTCTGCAGAGGTTGTACATATTTTCCCACGGGCTATGCACTCTTGTACGGAGAGTAACATAACGCCTAGTCCATATCCTCCGAGTAGTCTCGCAGTTCCACCACGAAATCACACCCAGGGGCTTGTGACATGAAAGGTCACACACTGGCACTGTACGCTTGTAAAAGGGTACGTCATGCTCCTGTAACAAATAGCAGGATCCTGTAACATATACCAGGACGGGCGGCACTCCCGTAACCTATAGCGGGTTCCGCGAGCCGGATCATAGGTACGTTTCCTATGTTCTTTTCCTGAGCTTTCGTTGCCTCGACTGGCCTCCAGATGGCATTTGCAAGAATACCACGAAGATAGGGTAGGTCCTTCCCATAGGGGCGTCAGAATCATTATGTTAACGGGCGTCAGAACCGGTCCTTATATGGCCGGGCAAGCACCATATCCCACACTAGGGGCCTATAACATCAACATCCATTCACTAGTGGCCTTTCCCGCAATCCAACCCATCCCATCATCACCGCCACCATCAACATCATCACCTAACACAGTTGTGCTACTCCCAAACCCATTATATATCACACACACCACCAAACTCATTTAACACAGTTGTAAAACATATATGTGTGTAAAGTGTAGCAATGTAGATACATTGCAGGGGTCCTAAGCATTCTAGTAGCAAGGTAAGAGTGCCATCATAGAAATGATGGAACTATCCTAGGGTTATCAAGGTGACAGGTAAACAAAGGGGTAAACAAGGATTTAGATATTAACGCCTTAGTAACAGACATCAATATCAATAAGCAAGTAGGTCCATAGCTACACAAGCAGTAAAATAACAAGTGATGCATAATACTAGAGTGGGCTCTGTAGGTGCATTGCGAAAACAGTAGGTTCAATCATGATCAAGGAGATGTAGAGCTTGCCTTCACTAATTAGTCTTCTTCTTCACGTCCTCGTAGTCCGGGTCTTCGGATCCTTCCTAGAAGCTCGTATCTTGACTCCTATGTCGGGGTCGATGTCTTCAAGTCCCTCTTCGAAGCTCGTCCTTGAAGCTTGTATCTTCTGGATCTTCCTTTAGTTCTTCCTCGAATCCCGCGTAAGCTAGCGTATAAAAAGATACCGTATAAACAACTACCGCAAAGGAAAACAAGACCGAGAAGAACCAGACAAGATCCAATTAGCTCCAAAAGAATCGATAGAACACCGGGAAAAGACAAAGGACACAATTTATGCATGATGCATTAGGTTTTACCTTAGGAGGATCTTATTACCTCAAGAGAGGCTATTAGAGGTGATGCATCGAGCACTAGGGCTTTTGATGTAAATGAGGGATGCTAAACCATGATAAATGCAGGCGGGTATGTGTAGGCAGAAACGGCGTGTGTACGTGTTAGATGTACATTGGCAGCATTACGGCTTTATATAGGTCGTAACCTATATAAAGGTTCATGCAACAAATGTACAAGTGCAAGGTGTGTCACTTTAATTACCTACTTATATTAGGTTATTTACTAATGGCGATTAGCTATTAATTACTTACTAAATTGATTAATTACTAAGGTTATTCCACTAATTATTTGTCATGAACTAAGCGCATGACGATGGCACGTGTACGTGATTATGCATGACATGAATGCAAGGTTGCGAATAAAAGACAAGGATCAATCGATAAGACTAACTAGCAATTGAATTAGCAATGAACAATAAATCCAATAACCTCCAATAAAAGACTACATAAATACGAGAATAGTAAATAACATGCTTGGTAAGGGTTTGCAGTAATCAATAGGTCAAGTGTGACACCCCGTGTCACTGAAATCAAGTTGGCAAAAGCAGCGCAACTGAACAGAACAAAAGTCCAAGTAAATTTCAAATTCGAAATCAAATGTTCAAACAATTGTCAAATCAAGCTTCTAAGGAAAATCAAACTTTTCAATAACAACTTGATCAAACAAAAATACCAGTGGATGCAGGTCAGAGAGAAAGAATTTTGGAGATTTTCTCAAGATTTTTGGAATTCGTTTGGATGGTCAAATAAATCCCCAAAGCTGAAAGAGTGATCAACTTTGAAATGCTGCCATTTGAAATTTCTTTAGATTCTAGATGTGCATGTTGGCCATATGATAGATCTTTTCAAGAGCTTTCCAACGGTACCAAATTTGCGAATTTTGGAGTTCATTTGCTGCTACAAATGATGTGCAAACATTTGGGGAAATTTCAGTTTGAATTAATTCGGGAAAAAGAAAAGATGCCCGAGGGCCCACCTGTCAGCCTCGTCACTCCCACTGAGCCGCGTCGGGCATTTGCCGCCACGTCGCCGCTGCCTGCCGGAGCCACGACGCGGCCGTCTCCGCCTCTCGTCCGTACGCCGCAGCTCCAAAGTCACGCCCTGCTCGCCTCCCCGTTCGCTCGCTCCCATTTCCCTCATTCCCCGACCACGAAACCCTAACCCTAGCCGCCTCAACCGTCACTCACCGGCCGAGCTCGAGCTCCGCCCGTGTCCCGCCGCCGACGAGCCAGTCCAGCCCAAGCTACGCTCCTCGGAGCCTCGTCTTGTCGCCCTCGAGCCTTCCAAGGGCGCCATTTCCCTCTACTCCTCTGTGAGAACGCATATCGGTCGCCTCCTCCAACTCCGGTCGCCCCCGCCTTCCTCCGCGCCACCGTGCGATTCGCCATCTCTGGTGAGTATCGCCTCGCATCCATGGCGCACTGAGCTGCGCAACCTAGCTGTTCACCTCCCTAATGCTTCAATCGACCTTGGTCGCAGCTGCGCGGAGTGCTGTGCCACTTTTTCCCCGCCGCCATCGAGTCGCCGCAGCATCCCTCGGACGAGCTCCACCTTCCAGCCTTCCTCCTCGACGATGTGTGCTACGCCGAGACTCAGAACCGCGAGACGAAGCCCACGCGCCAATAACCTTAGCGGGAGGGCCTCTGCACCGAGCTCGCCGCGCCGCCGAAGCTCCACCGCCGGCCATCGCTCGTCGTCGACCCCGCTCCGGCCTACCCCGCGCCTTCCAACTCGTCGAGGTGAAGCCGCCATCGCATGCTCTATCTCCCCGTACTCACAGTTCTTCGCATCGCCTCCGGGAACCTCATTCCGGCGAGAGCGCCGCCCAACTCCGGCCATCCTCCGGTCGACACACCTTTGGCCACATGCCTCGGATCTGTTGTGGCTATGCGGGATCGTTTGTGGTTAACCGTGTAGCCCAGCGTGTGTCCTGGCATGCGAGTGGCTGGATCTGATGTGGCCAGCCCAGATCCAGTGCGGCCCAAATCGTGTGGCCCATTGTGTTGCCCTGATTTGATTGGCCCGCCAAAGTTTTAATCAATTCCGGTATTTTGTTAATTCCCAGAAAATCACAGAAACTTGTAAAATTCATAGTAAATCGAATACACATCCAAAAATTATGAAACCAATTTTGTTAGCTTCCTTATGCTCACATCCAAAAATCTTACAACTCATTTTCCTGTTTTCTATAAAATTATAAATGATGGAAACATTGTTTAATTCCTAATAAATTTTCTGTTGCCCATTAAATCAAGAAATCTTGCCTGCTTGTTAAGCTGCTGGTAACACACATACAGAACATTTTTTCACTGTCATATGATGTATAATTATTTTCTTATGAATTAAATCATTCTCTGTATTGTATAAATTATAATAATTAATCTGTAAAGCAACAAATCATCAAACTTCACCATAAATTACTTCCAGTGGTGACTTTCACCAAAAAAATGTCACTGGACATAAATTAATTTTCGAAATCAAATTATTTATTTAATCAACTCAAACCAATTAAATGATTAACTTAATTGAAAGTCAATGAAAGAAATACTCCAGACGAAAGTAATTGAACAAATTAATAATTTGCACTTACAGTGTAAATGACTGTCCTATAAATAAATACATTTTAATTGCATCAGGTTATTACATCTAACTTGCATTTCCTTGTCATGGCATATAGCTCTCGAGGTGATTCAGGAGCAGGTGGAGGACCAGGATGCTGAGCCGCTCAGGAGGAGCCACTGACTGATCGTTGCTGACTATGCTAGTGATAGCGTCGTTCCTGAGCCAGGCAAGCCCCGGTGCATGCCTCCCCATTTAGGATTTTTTTGTTTATCACTTGATTGGGGCTAGTAATTGTTTGTGCATTAGGTTTATTAGGAGTTGATGTGAAACCATAGAACTGCATTAGGACTACCCTTCCATATACTACCTTATGTCCTATTTTTGTAGATGTGATCTAGGTTACGTTAGAACTTGCTAGGCTTAGTGGATAGCGGACGGTAGAAGTCGAGTGGTAGGTCCCACTCGCATGATAGGAATCACCCTGGATTGTACTAGCTGGGTTTAGGATTTGTTGAGACCGGACGGGGAATTGCTTGTATAGGATGGTTGGAGAAGGCTGGGCCTTCACGGTGGTGTAGCCCCGTCTGTGTCGATTAAGGACCGTCCATTGTTGGCCCTGTTGAGCAAGTTCGAACGTACTGATCACATGCTAGTGTTTTATGGGCCTAGTAAACCTAGTAGCCTGTGACGCCCTGATGTCTAGCGGATACTTGCACTTTCTATCATGGTACTTGGGAGAGAAGGGATGCCTCCCAATCGGGGCGTACGTCTGGGACGGGGACCGTGCGGGAGGGCCTTTCTCGGGAGGTGTGAGACCCAGCCAGCTTTAGGGGGGAATCAGCGTAAACGGTTGCTGCATACGACTTTTGCGCGTGTGTAGCGTGTGGTCAGGTTTTCTCCTGCAGGATGTACATCGATGCCGCCGCTCTCGGTCAAGAGCAACCTTGCTCACTGCGTCACATCGTAGTGTGATATGATTGATGAGATGATGATGCTAGTCTATTACATTACTGTTATTTATATTGCTATATATACTGTCACCGTTGATGTATTGTTACTTATACCTGTTCTAGATATATGAACACTGCTTTATTGGTTAAGTACTTAATTGGAATTAAAACTTGAAAGTAAGGACCAAGTAATTAGTGCGCTTTCATGCAAGTGAGTCAGCCTAACCCTTTGTAGCCTTTGCATTTTAGAAGTCGGCTGTAGTTAGCCACGTTGACGGGTAAGTCTTGCTGAGTAACTAGTACTCAGGGTTTGGCTCTTTATGTTTTTGTGCAGGTATAGATTTTTGCTTTCGCTGTTGCTTGGTGGAGTTCATCAGCAGGTCCACATCGCAGGGCTTCGATGTGCGGCCACTTATCGTCGAGTGTTGTAGATTTGGTATAGTTGAGACTTCCGCTGTGCTACTCTCCTGTTTTAAATCATTTAAGACTTGTAATAACTTAAATATGCAAATTTGTGCTTTTTATGTGATGTACTGTTGCGTCTGTTCATCAGCGCTTTACCGACTCGATCCTGTGAAAAGCGGAGACGCTTCATCAAGGTTGATGAAGCGATAGTTGAGATAGGTTTGGGTTGTAAAAGAGTGGCGATGAAAGAGGTTGCCAGGTTATGATATAGAGCGGTACGACAAGATTGGATAAGCTCGTCGCCAAAAGATACGCGAGCATTGATGTGCGAGCTCGACATCGCATGATTTATCGACATGCGATTTAGGGTATTAGGTTTCATGGTGGTACAACATGAAAGATTGGGTAAGTTTACTGCTAGCGAGTGAGGGTGTATGTGCGACATACAAGGTTAAGGCGGAAAGATGTATTGAGTTGAGGAGGGTACTAGGATGTGAGGCGAAGAGATGTTGAATGATTGGTTAGGTTCAACGCTAAACGATATAGCGGGTAGCTACAACATGCAAGATTGATGTTGCATGAAGTGGCGATAGGAAGAACATCAAAAGAGGGAAAATTATATGGTATTGACAGTTTGCTGGTCCATTCTAGAGCTCCAAGAGTAGTACCAAAGGGTACTATGCGTTTCTACGAACGCGTGAGCGCAAGAATGGCTCAAAACGGAGTTACGGTTGAAAAGATATGAGTAAATAAAGGTTCTAGGGGCTTACATGCAATTACAGAAACATACCGAGGGCGTATCTATAATTACCAAAAGGATTTAGGGACTGAAATGTAATTACAGAAAGTTTTGGGGACCAATCTGTAATTATGGAAAAGTTTAGGGGCTTTGGTGCAAAAAGACAGGGGCTAAAATATAATTACAGGAATGTATAAGGTCGTTTCTGTAAAAAGACAGGACCTGAATATAAATAGAATAAAGATCAGGGGCTTATCTGCAAGAATACAGGGGCTGGGAATTTTCTGGATTTTCCTGATTTATTTTCCAATTGAAAAACATGTGGACCGAGTCCACGGTCTCGTGGACCAGATCTGGGCTCGGGTTCACGAGTCTACGGTGGACCGGATCGATCTGGATCGTTGGATGGGAGATGGAGGGCCAGGATTTAATGAAGCGAAGGGGTACGCGGGATCTAATCCTGGCCGTTGGTTACAAAATGGATGGCCAGGGCCGCTCCGGCGAGGTGGGCGGCGGCCAGAGACGACGGGGGCGGCGGCGCCATGGCCAGCTCGCCGGAGTTGGTCGTTTCCGCGCTCCAGTGGGCCAAATGTGACGGGGAAAGGCCCGGGAGAGAGAGAAGGAGGTGGGGGTCTCACCACAGGGGTCGCGCGAGGTCGGGGAGCACCGGAGGAGGCGGGCGGCGATGAGGCGCGGAGCGCGGTGGAGGCGCTCGACGCGGGACGGTCTCCGGTGGCAGAGCGGGACGGAGAAGGAGCGCAGGAGGGGCGGCGCGATGCGGCGAGGCTGGGCGTCGTGCCGTCGTCGACGGAGAGGGTCGGGACGAGCGTGGCGCCAGTTGGGCGCGGTGTCGGCGGCGCTCGACGGGGAGAAGAGGAGGACGCGTTGCGTTGGCGTGGCTCGGGAAGGCGCGTGGCGTCGCGGCGAAGCGGGCGCGCTCACGACGCGACCGGGATGAGGCCAGGTAGATGGCTGGCGTTGAGGGAGGTTGGAGGTGCGCGGCGGCGGCCGGTGGTGGCGCGAGACGATGTGGACGACGGGCGCGGGGCATCGAGTTGGCGTGGCTCGGAGAGGTGCGCGGAGATGTGGCGAAGCGCGTGCGCGCACGGGGTGGCCAGGACGCGGCCGGGAAGGTGGCTGGCGGCGAGCTCGCGCGGCGGCGTGCGGCCGCGCGCGGTGGAGCAGCGCTCCGGTGCTTCCCGTGCTGCGCGGAGGGGCGCGGGTGAGGCAGGAGAGGCTCGTGGGGCTGGATTGAGGGGGCGACGGGCGAGGTCGTCGTCGGGGAGGCCGAATCGGGCAGTGGCCGGCGATGAAGAAGGGGAGCAGAGAGAAATTGAGGCGGCCTGCTGGGCGAGGAGGGGTGCTGTGGGCTCGGGGAGAGAGAGGAGGTCCGCGCGCTCGGTTTTATAGCAGGAGGGAGCGAGAGGGAGGCTGGAAGGGCGGTCTCCGGTCGTCGGTCTCCGGTCGCCTGTGCAGCTGGCGACGCGACACGACGGCAGGGGATGGGCGGCCATGCTTCTGACGTGGTCTTGGCGTGGCTACAGGGGCGAGGAGGTGACAGAACGGGAGGGAGGTGACGGAGGCGCGGCGTCGGCGGCATGGGCGCCTCTGGCGAGTTGCAGGCCGGCCAGAGGAAGGAGGAGGAGGATGACAGGCGGAGTCCAGTTGTCAGCGGGTGAAGGAGGGAGAGGGCCAGTTGGGCTGGCCAGTTGGGCCGGGGGGTTGTGCGCAGCCCAGCTGCGGCTGAGGTGAAATAAGGAGAGGGGGAAGTGGATTGGGCCGGAGGGAGAGAAATCGGCCCGAGAGGAGTTAGGGAAAAGGAAAACGTTTTCTTTTTCCTGGAGTTTTAAATAGGAACTCAAATTTGAATGCAAATTCAAATTTGAAAAAGGAATTAAACCTGGACTCAAATTTGAATGGGAATTCAAATTTGAACAAGGGGTTGGACAGATCAAACACACAAAATCAAATAAGTAAAACAAAAATGCATATGGTGAAATTTGTGCAAGTTTTAAATTTAAGTGTTTTAAATTCAAGGTGAAATTTCCTAGAGATCTTAAATCGAACAATTTATTTAGTTTGTTGGAAAATTCAAAAGTTCAAACTTTTAGTAAATTTTAAGTGAAGACAAACACTTGAGCACTATTCTAATATTTGTAAATTTCATATTCTAAATAGGTTTTAATTTATTTAGTGCATTTTGTTTTGAAAATTCATGGTAAGATAAGAGTTGGACAAAAATTTAAATTTTGAGTGATTTTTATTCCTTTTTAAAATGCTTGGAAATTTTGGGGTGTTACAATGAGTGTGCGGCAACGGCGTATGGCGGCGCTACTCACTGGTGGTCTTCGGGAACGTCTTTGCCGGGCAGAGAAGACGATGGCGTCGGGATCGGCAAGCTCCTTGTTGTGCCCTGCGATGGGAGAGTTTGGATCAGCAGGGCTCCATGGCGGTTCACGGCGACGAAGATCACGGCGACGACTTACCGGAGATGGTGGCAGCCAGTTTCTCCTCCTGGGCAAACGAGCAGCAGGGAGACAACACGGCAGTCTAAAGTTTTGGCTGAACAAAGGAAAGAGCAGGAGGCGTTTCCATGGAAGGAGGCCACGTTCTAATTAGGAAATCAATACAATTGATTACGGCAATGAAGAATATGGCAGTTTTGCCATGTATTGTGTCACGGACTGCATTAAGAGAGAAGGAAAGAGACGACTGGATTTTCTGGACAAGTGGCCAGCCTATTATTTGCATTGTACACGAACTTCCACCGAGTTTAAAATTCATTTTTCATACAAATGCAAACAAACAACATGATGCACGTTGAACTTAGGTAAATTTTAGTTATAGAAAAATCAATTGTATTGTTATTTGAATTATTTTAATTTATCTGAAAACCTGAGTGTTACAAATCCCCCCCCCCCCCCCCCCCTTAGAATGAATCTCGCCTTCGAGATTCGGAGGCCTAAGAGAAAAGATCGGGAAGCTCAGTTTTCATATCTTCTTCTCGCACATGTGAGTCCTCTTCTTCCGATGTCTCCATGATGTTAACAGAATGTTCAGAACAAGAAAGATGCTCTGAATGTTCAGGTCCTCCACTCTAGCAGTTGCTCCTCCGGTGCTCCCAAGATTTTTTTTTTTCAGTTGTCAAATGTGGAACCTCCATGTGTAGCATTAGTAAAAGAACTAAGATAAATAGGACTCCCAGCTACATGCATCAATGAAATTCTAAACGATGGATGGAGTGTATTGACAAGCAAAGGATGCAACCATGGACAAATTGCCGAGGCGTTCCATGGTTGTATCAGCACACTAAACAAATTATAAAAGCAAACAAGGGTCCAACCAGACCACATGAGCAAACAAGAGTTCAGCACACATTACCATTTAAAGCGATACTAAGGATGCTAACGTTTGCATAATACAACTCTATAGATGGGTGACTCCTATGCCCCTAAAATGGCAGCGTCAGGGAAAGTGTTGACAGTTGAAAGCAATTGTGGATCACGACTTGGCGTTCGATGGACGGGACTTCATACTGAAGAGATAGCAGCCCGAGTGTTGTGGTCGAAGGATTGCTCGTTGTCGATGTTCCCATCTAGCAACCTCTACTTAGCCTTCAATAAAGCCTCCACTCTTTCCACTGGTCTTGAATGTCATGCAGCATCATCAACACTTTCTACTGACCAATAATCATCACCACAGGGAGGTGTCCAAGTGCTTGTTGTTAGCTTGACCAAAGTGCAAGCGTCCATCAAGGCCAGCTCAGGCCAGCTCCAGAAAATCTTGCAGTGCCAGATCCTGGAGTCTTCGTGCATGCATGGTGGTGTAGAAGAAGAAGAACTCCGGTGCTCATGCATGCGTAGGTACATGTCATCTATTTTTTTTTTTCAAATAAATAAAATAAATAAACAGCAAGGGAAGAGCTCTTACAGGATTTTAAACAGAAAAAAAAAACAACAACTTTGTAAATACATTTCATAAACAAAACAAGAAAACATAGTGATGATTTTGTAAGCTCTAAATAAAATTTAAATAAATAAATAAAGCAAACAACAGAAGAACAAGGGATCGAGTAATTTTTTTCTTTTTTTGCCAAAATAGTTTTGATATGCGAAAATAATCCTTAGTAACAACCATTTCTAACTAGGCTCGCGTCCTACGGACAACCTCGGCTCTGATACCACTTTGTCACACCCGGTTCAAAGAAAACAACCGAATGTACTCCACATGTATGCCAGGATCAATTAACCATACATGTAGCCGACAAATTGTGAAATATCATTTATTACAAGCCAAGTAAACGTTAAATATTCGATACATAAGGACCCGTAGGTCTAAAAGAAAAGTACATGCAGCGGGCAGCACACAAGCGAAGCGTGTCTTCCATCTCCACAGGCGTTGTCCGGGGGAGCGCCAGCCTAGTACGGAGCGTCCGGATCGAAGTCGTCATCATTGTACTCCGCTTCTCCTCCATCGTCTGAGCAGCAATATATGACAAAAAAAGAGGGAATATAGCACCGTGAGTACATAAAGTACTCAGCAAGTGTGGGAATTATATGACATGTTTGGCTATAAACAAGAAAGGCTCGACTCGGGTTTACTGCACTATGCAAACCTAGACTTAAAGCATCCTAATTACTAGGTGTGTCATCTCTCCAACAGAACTGAACCGGCAAGGAAAGAACTCATCGTATCCCAATCCGACCACCAGGTTCCCACCACCTGGCTACCAATGAACCAGCCAACCAAGCCCCCCACTAATCATGAATAAGTCCAGGCCGCTCTTAACCGTGAGCACGGCTGTCATGACAGTTTGAATCTCTGCAGAGTTTGCGCACGTTCCCCATGAGTCGTGTTTCCCGTTTTGCTTCACACTTCCGGGGTGTGTAGCCAGGGTCACACTACAAGGCCTTTCCAAGGATCCTCTCAACCTGTAGACACCCGCTAAGGTTCCACCGCTAACAGCATATGGAGTCCATTTTACCTCCGCTGCAGAAGCCCCCTCTTGCGCCACTAGACTGCCGGATGGTGTGTACAGAGAAGAAGAGGATATCCAAGTAATTGGCCAGGCTGTACCCATATAGGTCCCATGGCTGCGCTGTTAAGCCCGGTTACATGCTCCATGAACCGGTCCTTAGAACCTATGGCAGGCACTAGCACAAACCGAACTCTCGTGCACGACGGCACCAAACCAAACATACCATCCTGCAAAGGTTCCCAAATCTCCATGTCTCTATAAACCATTACCATCCCATGAATTAAGTTCAGTATACATTAGTCAAATTAAGGAACCCATGAACCAACCCACTGACAGCCCTAGCAAGAAGCTACCCAGACCTATGTACTACTCAGCAACGGCTTCAAGGAATAATAAGGAAATAACTAGTAAACCATAACATGGGATTCCAATTTAGACATGCATGCATAAATAAAAACTACACAGTCCTAAATGGGTTCAGTATGGTCAACGGCACTTGCCTGGTTGCTGCTCAAACTCTTCAAAAACCTGATCTTGGAGGTTCAATGCCGGCTCTTGATCTGTTCGCGCAATCATCATACCGACAAGCAAACAACAAACATACTGAGAAAGCAGAACCAGCAGTAGAATTGCAGTAAAAACAAGCTTTCCACAATAAAGCCTATGTCGTAACGGTCGAGTGGGTGCAAGAATCGTCCAAATCGGAATTCGTATGAAAAAGATATAAGAAAATGAAGTAACATTGTTTTCCTGAAAATTCTGCAATGTCAAAGAGATATACTCTGTTTCCTACAGAAAACAGAGCATTCGGCAACAAGCTGATGAGCTACAGGGGTGAGCATAGTTTATACAGGAAAGGGCGAACTTAGATTAAAAAGTATTGATCCTGTAAGCAATCAGGAAGGACATGTAAACTGGATCCTAGCAAGGCTAGCTGATCAGATTGCATACAAGAAAGAAAAATTAGAAGCAACTGGCCGCAGCTAGCTGTGAGGATTCAGTTTATTCAGAGAATAAGGTATATTGTCCAATTGGCGTCAGGTTGAGGAGATCAACATGGTAAAAGAGTACGGTGTGTGTTATGGTAAAAACAGAATAGAATGCATAATCTAATCCTTGCCGGTCCTAGCATATCAAGGTGATGAGGTCGGCAACATCATGGTGGCGGCAGCAAGCTCCGTGAACACGTGCTACCCTGTGCTACTACTATGGTCTACGAAACTCGACGAAAGACAGGGCAAACAAGTGAGAAGGGCCTGCAGGGCTCACCGGCGGCGTCGCGACGGCGGGGATCGATTCTGGTCGTGCACACGAGGTTCGTCAAGGATCAGGCTGCAGCATCGGAGGCGAGACACGTCAGGTCGTCGAGATGGCGTGGTCGTCCTGCTGTGCCGAGGCTGTCCTGTGGGTGTCGAGACGGCGATCAGCGACTAGAAAGAGAACCATGAGTGTGCGGCAACGGTGTATGGCGGCGCTACTCACCGGTGGTCTTCGGGAACGTCTTTGCCGGGCAGAGAAGACGATGGCGTCGGGATCGGCAAGCTCCTTGTTGTGCCCTGCGATGGGAGAGTTTGGATCAGCAGGGCTCCATGGCGGTTCACGGCGACGAAGATCACGGCGACGACTCACCGGAGATGGTGGCAGCCAGTTTCTCCTCCTGGGCAAACGAGCAGCAGGGAGACAACACGGCAGTCTAAAGTTTTGGCTGAACAAAGGAAAGAGCAGAAGGCGTTTCCATGGAAGGAGGCCACGTTCTAATTAGGAAATCAATACAATTGATTACGGCAATGAAGAATATGGCAGTTTTGCCATGTATTGTGTCACGGACTGCATTAAGAGAGAAGGAAAGAGACGACTGGATTTTCTGGATAAGTGGCCAGCCTCTTATTTGCATTATACACGAACTTCCACCGAGTTTAAAATTCATTTTTCATACAAATGCAAACAAACAACATGATGCACGTTGAACTTAGCTAAATTTTAGTTAAAGAAAAATCAATTGTATTGTTATTTGAATTATTTTAATTTATCTGAAAACCTGAGTGTTACACGCTGTGTTGGACGGCTATTCGGAGGAGGACCCGTTGGTGGAGTACATGAAGGGCAGGCGTGATGGCTTCGGAAGCGGATTAATTAGGCCAAGTATTGATGGGGTCGGTAATTAGAGATAGAAAGAGTTACGTTTAGATAGTAGTTAGGCGAGATATTTTTTTCTGTAACCTATATATGTAGCTAGAGGGCGACAGAAGTTGTCTCTGGAGACTTAATGAATTCAGTTTGCATCTGTTATTTTCCATACAATTTCGCTTTGGTGTTTTGTTGAGTAAAACACTCGTTTCCTTCACGTAAGCAAGGGTTCTTTGCTTGCCGTGAAAACAAGCTGCTGGCCGGTGCATAAACCAGCGCATCATCTATCATCTGTATTATTCGGCATCTGTTTTGCTGGGTAACACAGATAATCTTCCATTCAAAACGTTGGGGCACCTTGACATTCGTCCTACTTGAGATAATCGTTTGGTGCTTGGCCGCTGGCTTCATCCATATGAAAGGCGCATCTACTTAAAACTGTAGGAGACTGCCATATATCACACTATGATGTAAATATTTGTGAAGAATTGCTACAGCCCACCCACTTGGTAACACCCGCAAGGTAGCACTCTACCATGTCTGCCACCATGCAAGAAGTTTGATACCTTGTCACAAAATAGTCGGATCGGGCCCTGCACACTGTATCTCTTTTGTAAATGCCACTTCTTCTTCTATTTTTTTAATATATTTTTAGCAGGTTCTAATCTGCCTGCAAACAGCAAATTCATACAAGTTTAAAGCAATGGTATTTTTATGCTGTTTAATTTCCTGGACATTTTTTTCCTAAAACAACAGGGCTCCTTGCTTTTTTCTTGCTGTTGGGTATTCATGCGATCTTATTACTGTGAGCCAGAGATAGGAGTGCGTTGACGTAGTGAGAATCGGCTTCTTTTGCGGGTCGTCAAACATAGATTCAAATTTGTGGTAATTGTTCTCCTCGTGTTTTTCCCACAGTTGTAACTGAAGTTAGCTGTGTTGTCTCTGGTAAACCTACGCTCTGCATCAGTTAAATGGCACATAGGAAGCTTATATGACACTCTTGGGTGTTTCTTCCTTCCCTCAAACATCTGTTTATATATATGACACTGGAATGAGATATGATACTGTGAGTTAAGTAGATGAAACGATATACTGAAAGTACAAAAGGCAACAATGAAATTAAAGTAACAAAAGCGTGCGTATTGTTGACCCAACCCTCCCCTTTGGTGAAGCCCTGCATTAAAGTTAGCAGTGCCTCGCCTCTTCTTCGCATCCATTTATGTAGTCCAAACGGTAGAAGCAGTCCTTCGGTACATACTCTAATTTCTTCTTCCCTCATGTACCCTTAGTTAGATGTGGACCGGCCAGCAGTCTCAATATGATGAAACAATTAGTGAGTGCAAACTGAGATCTAGCACACGACAGTGAGAGTAGGAGGCACCTGGAACATCCTCTGCAGTGCTGCATGAAGAAGAACCATCAAGCAGCTGGCGGAGCTCAGTTGGGCTTGACCAGCTAGTAAGCTAATCATAAAGGACAGAGCACGTGTAGCTTGTTAGGTGAGCTGACCGTTCCGGTGATGATGTCTCGAGGAGCAGAGGCCGTTCAGTGCAGGAAATGCTGCTCGCCGATGATGGCCACCAAATGGTCAATCTTCGTCACATAGCTGCGATTGATGCCGTGGATGGCCAACGAGTCCTAGGGTCACAGCCACTTAACTGTACGGTTAGTGTAGAACACAGCTACGGAGCTTTCATGACAATGACATGCAAGCAAGGTGTGGAAATGTCATGTGCCGCGCATGAGAAACAAAGCACTTATGTACATCGTACATCTGTATCCCTCTGTAGTTACTGATATGAGTATACTCTGTATTACCATAGAAGATTAATTAGCCCGTGACACTAGATATGTATTAATCCTAGTTCATAGATACACTAATGATAAAGCATTGGTGCTGACGCACATTTATCCACCGGTCGATTAACTGTCCTCTCACATATACACACCAGTCAAAAATATATATCTCCAACATCTCAAGACGCATATGTGATCATCAAATACCAGAATTCAGACCTTCAATAAATAAATAAATAAATAATAATACCAGAATTCAGCTTGATATTAATGTATGTTTATTGATCTACTAGTTAATGTATCCATGAGCAAGAGAAACACCGCACCACCCAGCAACATCTGGCCCCTTATTAATTGTTCAAACACAGCACTGAATATACATACATCAGGCACACCGTCTAACTTTTTTTTCTCAAAAAACGCAAGAGAACTGCGCCTCATTATATTAAGAAGAAAAGGGGCAAGAGCCCATTACAACACACCACACACCTCCAAATTGATAACTAGATTACATTCGCGCCTGAGAAAGCCAACATAAACGACCAACACAACATTAACTACTCGGGAGAAGGGCAGTCAAGCGAGAAAGCACACCGTCTAACTTCCTTACTTTCTTATCTTACTATCTCATTACACATAGAAATGCTCGTAGCTAGAAGGAGAGATCTATCTCAAAATGGCCTGGAGTAGTAGGGTCGAGACTACAATGCCATGCAGTAGTTAGGAGTAGGAGACATCTGGAACTAGGCCCCCTCTGGAACTGAGCACTCAATGGCTGCAAACACTTCATCTGGCGAGAAATTACTCGTACAACCAGCTGGTGGCAGGAGCTGAGCGGCATGCTTCTAGAGCTGTGGTAGTTGCACGCAACACTGAAGATCGTACTCAGATCCTAGGCAGCCAGCATCCCCATCGTACTTTTGGGCATTCATCCTTTGATGTCGCGGTGGATCAACAGCGGGTGGCAGTAGTGCCGGAGGTACACCCAGTCCACCAGCGTGCGCCGCTCTACGAGACCGTGTAGCGCCTCCCAAAGGCTGCTTTTGGGCATGAACTTGTACAGCATCATGGGCCAAGGCGTAAGATAGGGGGAGGTGTCGAAGCCGCACCGGCCGCCAGAGCTTCTTGACGGCGATCACGGTGCTCGTGCGCGGGAGCTCGGCCTTGTACACTACCCCCGTCACGCCCATGCCCACTAGGTTGGCCATGTTTACGTAGGCAGGCCAGCATATCGGCGCTGGAACGCCTGGATTCACCTCCCGGGTCTCGTGCCTTGCCTCCCTATCGCCTGTCGTGCTGGATTCAGGGAATAGACTTGGCCTCAACGACTCAACTGATTGTCCGTTGCCCCTGCTGCCCCTCGACAATGCATGGTGACGAAGGGTTTTTGGGTGCGCGCATTCTACGTACCCGGAAACAGTGTGCTTTCAACCGTCGAAGAACTTACCATGACAGCGGCCGATCGAGGCCTTCCCTAACAGCTGTCATCCCAAGGGTGACAAACACGCTTTTGTTGCTTGTTCTGTGGGTGACAGGGAACAGGAGGAGGATTGTCTTTGATTCAGTTGAACCTTCATCTGCTGAGACAGCTCGCATGGTTGCTGACCACACCTGAAGTTTTTTATTGTCGATGTAATAAGATAGTAGATTTATATATCTACATCCCGCCCCATACCAAACGTGCCACACACATTTTTTAAAATTATCTGAGGACCACTAAAAGCCGTAATTGCATTGGAATAACAATTGTTTCGACCTCCGCATTGATGGATAAATACATCCGTACGTAATTGCAGCATTGTGATGTTGGTTTAATATAGTATAAGAGCATTATGAATTGCAGTATCAATCAATCCTGTTGTGCCATTTTCTCGCAAAAAAATAAAAAAATCCTGTTGTGCCATTGAACTGAGAAGACTCAGAGAATGATATCTTCCACATTTAAAGACATGACCATGTCATCAGCTAAGTGCACGAAAGCTGCGAATCTTTTGTATCATTGGAAACAGGATTTCCTGTAAAATTAAATAAGTTCAGTACCACTTGACTGCATTCACTTTTGATGCCTACATTTATATGACCTTTTTTTTTTTACTAACTTATAAAGACAAGATTGCCTTGCCTGTTCTTTCATATCATATCTCATTGCATCATCCAAGTGATGTATTTTCCTAGTACCATAGTCTTCAACTATATTTTACTTTAGTTACTATATCCGTAGGCCAGTTTGAACCACCACAACACATTTTTAGTCAATAGAAAGAGAGAACAATGGAGATGAGAAGTGGATTCATAATGGTGTCAGGAATAGTAAGCATCTGGAACTATGCCCCCTACTATATGACCACCTCGTGTAGCAGACCTGTGGTACAACCCTTCCACTTCTATGCAGGCACTGACCTGTGAAAGGTTCACTGCAGAGATCGCCATGTCTGTATGCAAGCCACACGTCTCTGTTGAGCTAAGACATTCTGTGGTCCCAGATAACAAGTCGCTAGGTGCATCGAGCACCCTCGGCAACAAGTCGAAGTATTTGCCTGTGTATATTAAGGAATTATAACATGAAATGAAATTATCAGCTTGTTGTGTTTGCTGTTTCATAACCGCAATAGTCCATCTTGGTCGTGCGCACCTAGTTCCTTCTATGGTTGTCCTCCGGCCGGCTAGCCTGCATATGCATTGTTATGCACAAAAATTTGAAGACCAATATCTGACAAACTCAAACCCATTATTGAGTTCTTAGTATGGATGCACATAAAATTTGACGCCCAAACTCGGGAACACATGTTGAACAGATATACACTAAAGAACAAAATAGTTTATTTTGTCCTGTGTATCCAAACATTAGACTTTCAATCATTTTATCTCACAAACTATGTCAAGATTGGTTTTGAAATTTATTTTGCATGCATAATTAATAGAGAAAAATCCTATTTGCCTCCCTCAACTATTAGGGGCAGCGCAATCTATACCTCCAATTATAAAACCGGGTAACCAATACCCTGAACTCATCACCTCGGTGCAATTTACCTCCCTGGGCGGTATTGAAAGCGGTTTTGTCCGACATGGCACTGTGAGTCCCACATGTCGGGTGCCACGTCATTTTGTTTTCTTTTTTCTTTTTTTTCCCCTTCTCTTGCTGTTGAACACCGGCTTCTTCGGCATTTCGTCGAACATGGGCGGTGCGACACGCTTCAATCTGGAGGCGACCTCCCAGTGGCGGACCCAGAATTCATTGGATGGGCATTCAAAATGTGAGAGTGCAAGAATTTCAATGACAAAGTTGCATAGTTCAAGAGATTTTTTTTTTCAAAAACCAAGTTAAAGTATCTGATCATGGTCTTCTCTCTTAAAATTTAACACCTAAGGAGCATGATTTTGATCCTTATTGCTTTACATACATATACATATATGAAAAACACATGCTTAGCTTGATTGTTTTGACAAAACTTTGGGCATTCAACTGAATGCCCATGAATAATGGGAGGTCCGCCACTGCGACCTCCCTGCTCTGCTCCAGCCACACTGCGACGAGCTCCCCGCCCCGAGCTCCCCGCCATGTGCTGCTGCAGCACAACTGCGTGACGCTGCGCTGAGAGCTCTCCCCGCGCCAACCATGGCCATGCGCTGCTGCAGCAGCGCAACATTGCGCCGAGCTCCCCCCGCGGCCATGGCCCAGAGCGCGAAGCTGCGCCGAGCTCTCCCCGCGCCGCAACACGCCAACCATGGCCATGCGCAGCTGCTGCAGCAGCACGATGCTGCAGCGGAACCACAAGACCAGCGCAGTGCGAGCGGCTCACCGGCATCGCTGTCACGGACATGGGGCTGTCCATCAGCATCTCTGGCGGCGGCGAGGTGCTGACCGTGGCGAGGGTGAATGAGGAGTCAGCGCGAGAGTAGCTTTTGCAGGCGATGGCGAAGAAGGCGGCAGCGGACGAGGCAAGCGCAGGCAAAGCAGCATGCAGAGCTGCCGAGCAGGAACTGGCAAGCGCCCAGCGGATGCGGCACCAAGCACATGTGCTCCTGCTCCTCATCAAGCCGGGCGCAGGTGTGTGATTGGAATTTGGAGAGTGTGTGCCTGGAATTTCTGCCGCTTCTTGCTTGCATTGTGTGATTAGAATTTGGGAATCGATTGCGTTTCAATTTGGATGGGGAATGGCTAGCGATGGCGGGATGATTTTGCTGCCCGCATGGTGTTCGACAAAATGCCGGAGAAGTGTTGTGTTCAGCAGGAGAGAGAGAAAGAGGGAAAGAAAAAAGAAAAAAGAAAAAAGAAAAAAAATGACGTGGCACCTGACATGTGGGACCCACAGTGCCACGTCGGACAAAACCGCTCTCAATACCGCTCTGGGATGTAAATTGCACCGAGGTGATGAGTTCAGAGTATTGGTTACCCGGTTTTGTAATTGGAAGTATAGACTGCGCTATCCCTAATAGTTGAGGGAGGCAAATAGAACTTTTCTCTAATTAATACTAGTATTTGGTGAAAGCTAGAAACTTAAAACTTGGCCCCTTTTATAATTTCTAAGGTTTGCTTTTGATAGGTCTGGATCGGGCTTGGTAAAGCACAAACCATACGGCTGCAGATAAATTCCTGTCTTTGTCGTCGCAATGCCATGGTAGCTAGGCATCAGGCTGGCAGAGTATTGTAGATTCGTGTCTGATGTTGCATCGCATGGTGTATAAGATGGATCATGCAAATATTAACATGGGGAGAACTAACAGCCTGTTCGTTTCGCTGCAGCTGCGGCTGCGGCTGCAGAAAAATAACTGCGAACACTGTAGCAGATGCAGAAACACTGTAACTGCTGCAGAAGAAATAACTGCGAACACTGTAGCTGCTGCAAAACAGCCGCTGCAAAGCAGCGAGACGAACACGCTGTTACCTTGTATCTTGTCCCTTTATATAGCCCAAACGCTAGTCCATCGGTGCATAGTATAATTTTCTTCTTCTGCGTGAGCTCCTGCTGTGTTAAAACATCCAAGTCGGTATAAACCAAGATCAAGCACAAAACAATTAATGAGAGTAGGAGGCATCTGGAACAACCCCCGCAGCGCTACAAGGAGACGAATCGTCATACAGGAGAGATAGTCAAGCTAGACCAAGACACTACGGGAAACCGGTTATTTACCGAGTGCAACGAGCACTCGGCAAAACCCTGTTCCCTCTCAGCAAAAGGTTTGCTGACACTCAGCAAACCTCTCTTGGCAAATTCCAGCCGGCAAAGAGGGGTTTACCGAGAGCCAAATGTCGGGCACTCGACAAACCTTTTGCCGAGAGCCCGTTTAACCCTCAGCAAAAAAAAGGGGGCTGACGGCGTAAATGGCCGTCAGCTCTGATTTGCCGAGAGCCACTGACGCCAGGCTCTCGGCAAACCCTGGCCACTTTGCCGAGAGTCCTTGCCTGCCTCTCGGCAAACCCTGGCCACTTTGCCGAGAGTCCTTGCCTGGCTCTCGGTAAACCCTAGCCACTTTGCTGAGAGTCCTTGCCTGAATCTCGGCAAATAATTGTTCCAGGTTGCAATAAAATGTTTATTTTTGCTACAACCTGGACCACAATCACAAATAGAAGACACATATATTATCAACATCATCAGATACACATGTTTATCATCACCATCACCATCATAAGCATATAAAATGACCACAAACACTAAACCACATCACATTCATCTCAAATCCACATAGAGAGTGTCACATAGTTCAAATACAAAGTGTCCACGTAGTTCAAATACAAAGTGCTCGACAACGACAACTAAAAGTCTATGAAATGCAAGCTAGGGATAGTAGGTTTATGAAATAGAAATGCAACTACAAGTTCATTGAGTTGGCCACCTCGCCCAAGGGCTTGTAGGCGAGATTGGAAAGTTGGATGCCTCGGATTGGTTCTGCAAAATCAAAAGATTACATGTGACACAAGATTCATAGAAGCTAAGACATTGGATATCCTATTGCGAGGAAAAAAATGAAAGTCTAAGTATCTCAAGTGACTCACCGGAGTGCCGGCTGGAGAAGCGCCGACGTTAGGAGTAACGCCGACGGGAGGAAGAACGCCAACGGGAGGAGGAACGCTGGTTAGTCCCGGGAATAGGTCTGGAGGTGGCGGCGGCGCCCCGGTATTCTGAAGGTACGTTAACATCGAGGAGGGCGGTGGAGGAGGGCCGAGGAGGCGCGGAGGGCGGCGGTGCGGGGTGGGCGCGGTGGACGACGCCGCGCTCGGGCAGGTCGTGGTCGACGGCGGCGGCGGGGTGGCGGGGCGGCGGTGCACGGCTGCAGATCTGGCGGGGCGAGGAAGAAAGAGGCTGGCTCGGCTAAGTGTTGAAATCGCAAAGTTTGCCGAGAGCCCGAGATCTAGCTCTCGGCAAACCTTTTTTGTTTTTTTGTTTCTTTAATGTTTGCCGAGAGCACACAAGAAACTCTCGGCAAATGATTATTTTTGTTTTTTTCCTTCACTTTCAAATGTTGTTTTGATTGACATTTTTATTTCAAATTAAAAATTACTCAACTACAAAGTTTCGTAACTTTTTGATACCTAACACTTTTATTTTTACAATTTCTCCATCCGATCTCATTTTAAAAATTCAAATTTTCAAAATTGAATTTAAAAACGTATTTTTCATTGATATTTTTATTTCAAATAAAAAAGTTCAATAACTTATCAACTACATAGTTTCTATAACTTATCAAGAGCTACAAATTACATCTCGACTATTTCTCTACCCGAGATTACCCGGAAAAATTCAAATTTTCGCTTTCAAGAAATTCATATGTATTTTTTGGTGACAAAGAAAATTCAAATTTCAAAAGTATTCAACAGCAAAGATGTGTAACTTTTGAAGACCTACAACTTCCATTTTGATCATTTTTTAATACGATATAATTATAGCCACATTGTTCACTAATTTCAAATGTATCTCTTCATGTTTCTATGAACTACATGGTATGTTTGTAGTTTGTGAACAAGTTTACTGTCACTTTGTCGAATGAAGAAATGACCAAAATAGAAAGTGTAGATCTCTAGATTTAAGATAACTTTGTAGTTTACAAGATTTTCATTTGAACAAACCTAATGCATGAAACAATTCATTGAAAATAACTTTGCCGGCCGAGAGTGGCTCTCGGCAAAGGCACTTTTTTTTGCCTAGTGCCTTCTTCGCCGAGAGCTCGCCCCCCTACACTCGGTAAAAAGATTTGTTTTTGCTGAGTGTTCCCACGCGGCTCTCGGCAAACCGCAGCTCAGGGCCCACATTTCTGACGGTGTCGCGAGTTTCGGACGGCCGTCAAATGTTGCTGAGCGTCTGGGTTTTGCCGAGAGCCTTCCCCAGGTTTGCCGAGTGTATTTCTGAGTGCTCTCGGCAAACTTATTTTTTTTGCCGAGTGTTTTATTTTGCCGAAGGTTGGCTCTCGGCAGACGTCGTGGAGCCGAGTGTCACGGCTTTGCCGAGAGCTGTTCTCGGCAAACCCTGTGTTTGCCGAGTGTCCGATGAAATGCTCTCGGCAAAGCCTCGGGCACCCAGCAAATAACCGGTTTCCCTTAGTGAGAACCGGTTTCCCGTAGTGAGAGCTGCTGGCGCTTCATTCACCTGACCGATTCGTTGATGGCCGGGGTGGTCCCTACAGGCAACGCCGTTCGTTGATGGCCACCAAATGGTCTTTCTACATTACGCCGTTCACCGTTCGTGTGTCACGGCTATGGACAACATCCTGACGTGCTCCGATGACGACGACATAACTGCTGGCGAAGTAGCTAGCTAGGCTGTGTGTGCCGTGTGGTAGGAGAACCAAAAGAGCCGTGCAGGCTGATGCTATGCAGTAATCACCGAAGCAGATAAAGCTCTCCACACTCATATTCCTCTATATCCTTCATCTAAAAGGAATATTCTGTCCTAGTCATCGAGATTCCTTCCTCTATACCAATTTCCTCTGCACCTATCATTCCTCTATATCCATCCTCTATATCAACTACCCAATATTTTATTCAACCATCTCCAACTACCATCAGTGGGGTCCACTTGTAATTTTATCAAAATATATCCATCTGAGATCTTGTTTTGAAGGATTTATTGAAACGAATTTAATGGTGCAATTAGAATTTGATTTGGGTTTTTGGTTTGTGAGTTATAACATTTTTTAGTTCGTTAAACAAGTGAGGCCCACCACTCTCTCACCTTTACCCCTCTCTCTCTTCCAACTGGCTCACGCCGTACCGAATGGAGCAGATAGCAGAGCCGATAGAGGACTTCCTGGCTTCCTCTCGCAGTAGCGGAACGGAGGGCTTCCTCTTGGATAGAGGGAGCCGTAGAGGACACCGCTGCAGCACCTCCGTCCGGTAAACGCTCCTCTAGGGAGCGGTAGAGGGAGCCGGTGCGGGCAGCCTAAAAGAGTCGTGCTGGCTGATGCTATGCATTAATTACAATATACGCTGCTAGAATCCACAAGTTTCCCTAGGCCTCAAATCAGTAGGGAAAGGGTGAAAACCCCTAGGGAAACATTTTCCTTACCAGGTTTCCTAGGGAAAGATTTCTAGGTGCTGTTTGGATTTCTGGAAATGCGACCTGGGTTAGGGAAATGGGGAAGGCTGGATATCATTTCCTATGATTGGATAGTGGGTTAGGGAAATGAAGACGGATTGGGTTAGGGAAATAGGCACCTCATTTCCCGGCGATGTCATCCCACCGCGAGGGGTGGGTTATGGCGGGAAGAGACGCATCGGCACGTGAGGTGAATCGACCCCTCGCCCGCATCTGTGGCCCGCCGCCGCGGGCTGCCGTCCAGCTGCCCACGCCATCTCGCCGGCCGCGAAGATGGTTCAGCTCCAGCCACCGCCGTAGATTGCTTGAGCTTGTGTGCGGCGCGCAGGCGTCTGGCCCGGGCCGCATCTCCCTGCCCCGGGATGCAGCCTCCCCTGGCCGGGCCTCGCCTCAGCTCGCCGGAACCATCGACGAGTTCATCACGCGATTGGCTGCCAAAAAAAATCCTTCGCCCCGCTTGCGGGCACAGGATCCTCACCAAGCTGGTGGTGAATCCTTCGCTCCGCTTGCGTGCACAGGATCCTCACCAAGCTGGTGGTGTCCGCTCGTCCAAGATCGATTGGATTTTGGAGTACTGAACTTGATTTTGGGTCAGAGGAGAGAGGGAGAACGTGGAGCAAGGAAGAAGATAAACTCGGGGAGGAATGGTCAATGTGGCTGGTAGTGTGTGGGCCCCACGCTATTTCCATATCCCAAAGCCCAAGTATCCGAACAATGGAAAGGAAATGGAAGCGCCTATCCCTAACTCAAACCTGCCTCCTATATCCCACCTCATTTCCATTTCCCTAACCCAAGTTGCATCCAAACATCACCCTAGGGAACATGACGGGAAACCCCTACGGTTTCTCACCAAAACCGTAGGGAAACTTCTGCCTTTCCCTAGGAAACGAAAGACCCTAGGGAAACTGAGCAGGTAACAAAAAAAATATAAAAAGCCTCTCGGCTGAGCCGACTTGCTGCCCGAGCCGAGCCGAACCCCGCCGCCGCTGCCGACACCCGTCGTGCTGCCGGAGCCCGCCGCCGACGTCGCTGCCCGCCAGCGCCTCCCAAGAGCTGAACATGGAAGCAGAGGGACTGCACCCGTCGCCGCCGGCCTGCCCTCGCCAGCGCCGCACGTCATCGCTGTACATATGCTTCCTCGTCGCCGCCGCCCAGCATCAGTGCCGCAGCAACCGGCTCTCTCGTGCGCTTTTGATGCTGGAGCAGAAGGCTGAGGCGTTGGGTCTTGGAACGGAGGCAACGCCGCTCGTCGCCGCAACACAAATAGAAAAGAACAGACCAAAATGTACATTGAAAATTCCATATGCGAACAACAATAAGAAGAATCCACTTTCGAATGCATGGGTCGCAGTGGCAGCTACAGCCGATTTACTAATCAGTAGCACTAATCAATCAATCAGTAACATCCAAATCTCGAATAAAAAAAGAGAAAAACAATGAGTTGCTTCTTTGCTGGATGGGTCACGCTGAGGAAGAAGCCAAGATTCTGGTCTGCGCTGCAAAAGAACTCGAGTATCAAAACGCTGCGTGAGAAATCCCAGGGCAAGAATAGAAATGAGGGGGGGGGGGGGGGGGGGTGAGGGGGGATTTCGAAGAAATTGTGGAACAAGAAGATCTAGCCACAGATGGGTTGCAAGAAAACGAAACTGAGCAACAGGAAGACGACGGCCACCCACCACCCCTTCACGGTGCCGAGGCGGCGCCGGCGCTGTGCACGCACGGGCCGCTCTCAGACTTGTCGACGCGCTCCGCGAGCTCGAGCACGGCCTCCGGACAGCTACGGCGTGCGCTGCAGGAGAGAGGGAGGATAAGGATGAGAGAACGAGTGGCTTCTGTGTCTTTGTGCGGTGAGAGAGAGAGCAGATGAGGATGGGAAGACAGAGTGGGGTCCACCGGGGGTTGATTTCCCTACGAAAACAGGTGGAACCGTAGGGAGTGGCTTTCTTTCCCTACGATTTTCATATGTAGTCTAGGGTACGGCTGAAAACGGACGGGAACGGTCGGAAAACGGCCTAACCGTTTCCATTTCCATATTTACATCACCGGACGGAAACGAAAACGGGAAAACCGGGAACGGGAACGGTCGGGACAGTTTCGGTCATCCGAAAACGAACCAATCCGGACGGGATATACGGGTAACGGTACGGTAACCCATGATAAGCGGGAACATCGACCCAACATAACAACATATATATCAACTCCAACCAGGCAACCGCTCATAGGAAATAGCAACATGCAATCGACTCCAACTCAAGAGGATGTAAACACATGAGAATAGACAGAATAGTACTTGAGTAGCATACAACCGAATAGCATAGTCTGCATAGAGCTAAACACCACAAGTCTTAATTAAGTTTGAACAACAGCTAACATCACCAACACGGCAACACCAGTCCACCACCGATTAGGACATAGGTTAACATAGAGCTGAATAATACAAGTCTCAGCCAACAAAATAATACAAGTTTAATTAGTGGGCACAGCCCAACCACACATAGCTTAATGCTAGCCGGCCTATACGATAACAAATTCGTCATCGTCCATCGGCTCCGGGTTGCGGTCATCTTGTGCTCCTTCATCCATTTCATCCAGCGGCGTTCCATCTTCCTTCTCCTACAGTTTTCAATCCAGAAAAACATGTTAGTTATAATGCAGCAACAAAGAAGTGTTAGTACAGGCCGGCTTGCAGCACACAAGTGAGCAAATATATTAATTATAGTGGAAGAAACAAGTCAGTTCAGCAACTTACCCCATCTTCAAGCTTCAATGCAGCAACAATGGCCTCGAGCAGCTCAAGATCAACCATGATGCTTGGACATTTCTTGGAATCTTGAAACACAAAGGCAAAGGTGAGAAATATAATTTTCAGAACTGAAAAAAAATTGGAAACTGGTACATATCAGCATACAAGGTTCACCTTTGCGTTCTGCAGCGATCCAGTCCTTGGTGCATATCAGCGCTTCAACCATGTCAGGATTAAGGCTGCTGCGATAAGGATCAACAACACGACCTCCAGCACTAAAAGCAGACTCAGAAGCAACCGTTGACACTTGTACTGCCATGACATCTCTAGCCATTTTTGAGAGAATAGGAAACTCTTTTGTCTTGCCCCTCCACCAAGATAATACGTCAAACTGACCACTATGCTTCAGCAAAGGTTCAG
The DNA here is from genome assembly GCA_007726485.1 of Eragrostis curvula. NCBI lineage: Eukaryota > Viridiplantae > Streptophyta > Magnoliopsida > Poales > Poaceae > Eragrostis > Eragrostis curvula. Next base: position 7,256,526 of record CM017445.1, on the reverse strand, counting down.
CCATGTACTTATCCAGCTCATTTAAGTCTTCATGATCATGGTCATTTGCGTCATACAAGAAGCTCTCAAGTTCATCATTTTGATTCTCCATCAAGATATCATCTGTTCTACTAGTTCCAGCTGCACCACTCTTTGTCTTGGAAGGTGAAGGTGTTAAACTAGCATAGAACTGATAGAGTTTCTTAATGTCACTAACAAATTTGTCCAGTTCAGTTTGGAACAGATCACCATGGAATTTTTTCATGTAGAATTCTATCAGCCTTTTCTTGTACCTAGGGTCCAGGAAGCATGCAACAGCTAGAGCAGTACTAGACTTGGTCCAATATTTCTCAAATTTAATCCTCATAGCAACAGCCATGTTTCTAATGATCAAATTGTCACTATGACACCATTTCTCAAGAAGCTCTTTGATCTCACAAAACCCCCTATAAAATAAATTTGCAGTGGGGTAGGAAGTACCAGACAGCAGCTCAGTGAGATCATAAAACTTCTTCAAACACTGGAAAATGGTTAAGGCCATGGTCCACTCATCGGGTGTTGGACAGATGGGGTCATACCTACAAAACAAGTGGCAGAACATATAAATGTTAGCCATTTTAGTAGTACAAGTGCAAAAAAACAAAATTTAGCAATTGCAATAGCACAAGTGTTGCTGCAGCACATACCTACGGCGATCCGAGGACTTGAGCCTCAAAAAAGCAGGCTTGAAATACAATGCATCCCTAAGCATCAGATAAGTTGAGTTCCACCTTGTTGAGACATCAATTGAGAGACCTTTTGTTGTATCCAGCCCACACTCAACAGCACGCTTCATGAGTTCTTCATACTGCAGAGGAGATGACTTCACAGCTAACACAATTTTGTTGATCTTGCCAACTGTGGTTGCAATTACAGCCAAACCATCCCTAGCAACCAGATTGAGTATGTGACACGCACACCTCACATGAAAGAAGATGCCCTCACAAATCAGATTGCAACCACTAGTATCTTTCAGATCTTTAATGACATCCTTAACAGCAACTTCATTAGCAGAAGCATTGTCCAGAGTCAAGGAAAACAACCTTTTCTCAATGTACCACTTAACCATGACTTCAGAAAAAGTTTGTGACAGCTTTTGACCGGTGTGGCGACCTTCTACATTAAAGAAACCAATGATTCTCTTTTGGATACGCCACTCCTCATCTACCCAATGGATAGTGACACACATGTAGGATTTGTTCTGACAAGAAGTCCACATGTCCATAGTAGCACTAAACCGACACTTAACAGTTTTCAAGTATCCATACAACTTTTCTTTTTGTTCATTAAAGATCTGCATGATATCTTTTCTCACAGTGATACGGGATCTGATAGGGAAACTAGGACGCAAAGACTTGATGAACTCAACAAAGTAGTCATGCTCCACTATGTTAAAAGGGTATTCATGCATGATTATTGCTAAGTACAGCTTCTTTAAACTTACTTCTTGATCATACTTGAAGGGCTGTACCGCTGTTATGTCCTTGCCATGATCCTTTTCAGTCTTCAGCTGCAGCTGCCCTTTCACTATACGATGTGAGGACTTCAAGTGGTTGCGAAATCCTGTAGTTCCATGGCTGCTCTCAGCTCTGTACTTGGCTCTGCACTTGGGAAATTACAGTGGCCCCATGTCTGAACATACTTCTTCCCATCAATCTCTACTATCACATCCTTCTTGGTGAAGTACGCCCACACATCAGATGTGCATTTCTTGGTTCTCTTTGCACAAGGAGATTCCTCTCTATCAAGGTCAATAACAGGTGGCAAGTCATCATCAGCAGCAACACCACCAGCAGCGTGGCCTTGTTCTTGTGCTCCAGAGTCACTAGCACTGCCACTACCACTGCCATTCATGCCAGAGCCATCACCAACAGCTATACTTGGATCTGCTTCATCAGATGGGATAGAAAATGTCTCAGCTGCTGGTGTTGATGTGGAGCCCGAAGCAACTTCTTTCCCTTTTCTCTTAGATCCTACAAAAAAAAAGGGTAACATTGTTATCAGAGTGCAACAGCAAGACCACTACTAGTCTACTAAGAGCAACATTGTTGTGTGCAGTGCACAGATGGACATGGACAGAAAATATAGACTCGTTATGTGTACCAAAACATGGACAGAGAATAGAACACTTCAGATCGGGCCCCAATCCTATGCAATCTAAATTTTCACATGCAAGAGACCACAGATCAAGCACCAAAACAAGAAGAATACAGTAACATATAACAGGAAATCACAGATCAGGCGCCAAAACCTCACATAGTCATATGCAGCCATAAACTAAGATGCTAATCTAGACTATCTAGTGGACATGCTAATCTGATGGACATCTTCCATGACAAAACCTCAAATGCAGGCACTAGTAGCTACAAATTGATATACTACTCTAGTGGACATGTAAAGATTTCAGAGTGTTTTTACCTTGAGACTGAGGTGTCGCGTTCCTTGATCTGCTGGTGCCAATCGAGGGCGCATTGTCCCCGAAAAGCATCCGTGCAGTTCGGTCCAGCGTCGCGTTCGACGGACGCTGCAGACCCGGCGGCCCCATCCTCAGCTCGTGCTCTCCTCTGCTCCGCGCGGAGCCGCGCCCGCGTCGCCTGCGGGAGCGCGCCGAGCTGCTGCGAGCCTGCGGGAGCGTGCCGAGCTGCTACTAGTCGGCGTCGAGCAAAGTGGCAGAGGCGGTGGCGGACTGGCGGCGGCGGCGAGCGAGCAGAGCAGGAGAGGCAGGAACGCGCTCGCGTCGCGCACTCGCGCGGGTGGTGTGGCGGCTGCAGACTCGCGTCGTGCGGGTGGAGTGGTGGAGGCGGGACTGGGGGTGGCCGGGTGGGAGAGGGACTTTATGCGTTAGGGTTTGAGGGGGGTGAGTTGGTCTGGGCTTGACGGGCCAGTGCTTGATCTGCTGGGCTGAATACCGGAAGCCCATAAAACGGTATCAAATTCGGGAATTGTCCGGCTGTATACGGGATCCCGGCTTTACGGACGGAAAAACGTTCTACCATTTTCGATCCCGCGTCCCGTTTTTTTTTCCCGTTTCCGTACCGTCCCGTTTGCATCCCGCCTATACGAAAACGATCGGGAAATTACGGGAACGGTAGCCGGACGGGACGGGATTTTACCGTCCCGTTTTCAGCCCTAGTCTAGGGAAACTATCTTTCCCTACCACTGTTAAAAAAACTCTAGGGAAACAATGAAAGTCCTAAGGTAACTGGGAGATTCCAGTAGGGTTTGGCTATATAGCAGATTAGCCCGTGATGCTTTCATCTGACACACTGAATATATATCACAATCCTAATTCATAGATACACTAAAGATAAAGCATTGGTGCTAAGACATACTTATCCACTGACCAATTAACTGTCCTCTCACATATACACACCATGCACAAATATATCTCCAACATCTCAAGACACATATTTGAATCAGTAAAATCTGAGTCGCGCCTGTCAGGGTCCGGCGGCCTTCAGCTGTTTCTGAGCGCGTGTGGCAAAGATGACCCTAGCTACTTTCACCATTCTATGGAAAGAACAATCATTATTGCACAAAAAACATAATAAATTGTAAAGAGAAATAATTAAGGAGTTGTTAGCTTGTTCGAGAAATAAATACGTGATTGCCAACACCAAAAACATTTCCATTGGATGAGATAGTTAGGGATACATACCTGTTTGACGGCCCGGTCTTGGCCCTCTTCTTGTCAATGAAATACTTGATGTCATCGAGGTAGTCATCCCAGTCAATGCCAACGCCATAAACACATCTGAACTCCTCATCTGTCCAGTCGGCGGTATGGTTAGTGACGAAACGGGCTCCACCACGCGCATTAGCAGTAGCCTTGTCCGCAATCTTTGCAAAAGACTTGAATATATTGTACCGCCGAGCCTTCTCCTCCTCACTTTTGTAAGTACGGCCATATTCCTTCATCCAGTCCTCAAACCTTGCCTTCATTGCCGCCTCGTCCTCCTCCGTCATAACATCCATATCAGTCACCTCATTGACGGTCTTATGAGACACCTCTCGGGCCCTCTTCTGCGCAGCAGCTACCTTGGTCATTTCAGCAAGGTAGTCTTCCAAGGAGAAGCCGCTGCCATTGTTCTTCAACCTTGTATCGATGCCTACCTCCTGCTTGATGTCCACCTTCTTGATGGCTTCCCTGTTACTCACCTCACTGAGTGGCTTCTTGTGGAGCACCTCCTTCCGCATCTCCTCCCTAGCTACTGGTTGATCATGCATGGCTTGTTCAGACATGTAACGAATCACAAACGTTAATAAAGACAGAGTCATACCTGAACAATCTGAATTTTTCTTGAAATACAGAACGCCGAACAATCCAGCCACCGCAGCAGCGACCAAAGCACCATAACAGCGGCCAGTGGCGGAGCTATAGGGTGGACAGGGTGGGCCGCGGCCCACCCTGAGATTTTGGTCGCGGCCCACCCCCACCCCATTCCCACCCAGCGGCCAGCCCGGCCTGTTGCAAAAAAAAAAAAAAAAAAAAACGAAGAACAGAGGAGGAGGAAGGGAGACGCGAGCGGACCATTGGAGCCTGGAGCGAGCGACGGAGCGAGCTAGGGTTGGGGTTGCTGCTGACCCGCGGCGACGGCGCGACCTCTCCGGCAGTCCGGCTCCCGTCGACCTCGAATCCTCCCCTGCGCGGCCCCCCTCTTCTCCCCTGCCGGCCAGCGACCCGGCGACGGCAGCAGTCGGCGGTGACCCCCGGCGGCGCTCCCCTGCGCGACGACCCCGGGCGGCACTCCCCTGCCCGGCGACCCCCGCGCGGCGCGCGCGTGCTCCCTGCGCGGCGCTGTGACCCCCCGGCGGCGCGCGCTCCTCCATTCCTCTCCTACGCGTGGTGGAGGCGGGCTGGCTGCCTGGCTGCCGAGCTGGCGCTGCGCTCAGCGACGGAGTTGCGGGTGGGAGGCAGCGGCCTGAGCGGCGACTAACTCAGCGGCAGCTGAAGCTCCTCCATTGCTCTCCTCCCTACCAGCAGTTTGCCCGAAAGGTTAAGGCTCTGATCTTAATTGTTTTTTCAGTTTCAATTGAACGAATTGGATAATGTACATTAGGATTCACTGATTTACTGATTTAGGTAGCAGATTGTATGTTGGCCTTTAAGTTTGTTGAGCGGCGAATTTTTTTTTTTCGGCCCACCCTAAGTTTCTATCCTAGCTCCGCCACTGACAGCGGCCACCAACGGTGAGAAACCTCTGTATCGGGACGAGAATCATGAGACGCCCGTGACGAAGCAATTTTAGACGTATGATCTGGGAGCAACGCATACACGTACGCTGGAGTTGAGAGAGCGTGCCGGCCTCCGCGCCGCCGCCTGCGCTAGCCGGATTCCCATGGGCGAGAACCTCCGGAGCGACATATCTCAATCGCTCGCTATCCTCCTCCGCCGTCCTCGTTGCTCGCCGCCGTCGCCGCAATTTTGTTTAGATGAGAGACTACGACGATTGAACAGGTGGGCCGTGGGTCATTAGGAGAGGATGAGGGAGGACCGTGACGCGTTGGCCGGGGTCTCCTGGATATTATAGAGGTATAGGCTTCGTACAAAAATCTTACCATTGGATATAGCTACGTAATTATAGATCGACGACGACTGCCATGCACACCGCCGCCCGCCTCACCCTCCGCCGATCGCTTGGTCTGGGGACGGGCCTCCGGCGAGCCGCGGAGGGTCCTCCTTCGCAAAGGCTTCTCTCCGGCCAGCTCCTCCCGCGGCTCTTAAGCTCCGATGCGCCCGCTTCAAGCGAAACTCCACCCCAACCCAACAAGGTATATCCCATCCGGTCTTAAGCTCTCATCTATCTCGATAGATTGCCTTGATAGGTGAACCTAGAATTTTTGTTGTAACACCCTGTGTCCTGCCCATATTTAAAAATCACTAAAAATTTGAACTTTTTCAAATTTAAACAAAATTCAATCAAAGTTGAAGTCAAATCCATGCCAAATTTAAAATTTTGAATTTTAAATGTGCATCAAACACCACCATCTGCATATTTGGAATTTCCTGATTTTATTTATGTGTTCATTTGGTTTTGATCCTTTTTCAAATTTGAAATCCATTCAAATTTGAGTCCTAGAAATTCCTGGGAAATGTTCAAACTTTTCCTTTCTCCCGGGCCGCCCTTCTTCCTTTCCCCTCCCCGGCCCACTCCCTTTTCTTCTTTTCCCGCGCGCCAGCCCACGGCCAGCTTCCCTTTCCGCCGGCCCAGCCGCGCCAGCCTACTCCCTCACTCTGAGACACTGACAGGTGGGCCCACCTGTCAGCGTCGTCTCCCTCCTCTGGCAGCGGCGCAGAGCGCCCATGCCGGCGTCGTCGACTTGTCGCGTCCGGCTACAGCACGCGCCGCGTCACGCACACGCGCGCCTCGTCGTCTCGTCCCATCACTCCATCGCGTCCGCCAACCCCGCGGCAGCGCGCCCATCTCCCCGCGCGGACTCACGACCAGGACCGCCGAAGACCGGCGAGCCCCATGCCTCAACGTCATCCTAGCTCAGCCGCGCTCCCGTCTCGTCGCCTCCGACACCCTGTGCTCCGCGCTGTGGACGTCGTCACGCTCTCGTCCTCCGCGCCTAACCCTGCGCCGCGTCGCGTCGCATTGAAGCTCGGCGACCAAGCCGACGACCACCCTCTTGACCGCGCCCAACGGCTCGCTCCGCGGCCGCCTTTAAAAGCCGCAGAGCTCCGCGCAGCGTCCCTCCTCTCTCTCCCGCACTCAAACCAGCTCCATTGCCGCCCAAGCATCCCAATTTCCATTTCTCCCCATCTCCTTCCCCGACTCCGGCGGCTCGATCGACGACATTCTGGCGAGCAACCAGTGAAGCTCTGCCCCTCTTTCTTCTTCCCTCAGCTCCGCCAAGCTCTGGCTAACGCTGTCGCTCCTCTTGCTTTTGCAGTTGAGGTGCAGCGCATGGCGAGCACGGCGGGCTAGGGATTCCGGCGACCTCGCGCAGGCAACAAGCCCTTCCGGCGTCTCTCCGCCTCCGTCGACCCCACCATGAGCACCGCCTCCCTCTCCTCTCTCTCCTACGCCCCTCCTCTTCCTTCCCCGCGCACGGGCGCGTGCTCCGCACCGAGCTCCGCCACCCGCCGCCGCGCGACCTCGTCGCCGGCAGGCTTCCTGGCCGCATCCGGCCACACTGAGGTGCGCACCACACGCGGCGCACTCACGCGCACGCGCACGGCCACACAAACGCGCACGAACCCGCGCGCATGCTCTTCTCCCCTCGCGCGCCGCCGCGCTCCGCCATCTCCGGCGAGCCCGCGCCGCCTCTCCGGTGCCCCGCGACGTCACCGTCAAGCGGCCCTAGCTCCGCCTTCACGCATAGATCCCTAGGTGCCCTTAGCTTCGCCTCTTGTGCCCTGTAGCCGTCGCCGGTGAGCTTCCCGGCGACGCGCCGCCGCACGCGCGCCGCGCTCCGGCGCAGTTCGCCGTGACGCGCGGCCATCCGACGTGGCGTGCCACGTCGGCACCCGGGCCCACGGAGACCCGGTCTCCTCTGCCCCGTCAGCGCGAGTCCACGGACTCGGCGCACCGTGGACCACCCTCACATGCACCTCCGGTCCACAGCCCTATGGACCGAGTCCACAAAACAGTCCCGCACAGTGACCCCGGTCCCAGTGGCCCACCTGTCAGCCACACACAGCCTCTGGAAATCGCTAAGTCCACACGCGGTTTGTACCTAGAAGTTTATTTCGAACACTTTCTCTTATCAGAAAAATTCCATAAAATTCCCATAAATACTAGATTATCTCCTAATCATTTTGCAACACTTGTTTACTCCACAATAATTAGGATTATGTCTATGGTTATTTACTTAGCTTAATCCTATTTATTTCTTATATTGCAAACCAGTAAAATCCATATCTTTTTCATCTTAGCTCCAATTTTGGTGATTCTTTCACCAAAATTCATCTAAAATCATGAACTATCTGTTGTTACCAAAACCCTCTGTTGTTGGTCTCTAATTGGTCTTCATTTGATTTATTTGCTTGTTAGTTCAATTGATTGATCGTTAGATTTATTCAATCGTTGTTTACTTTTAATCAATAGAGGAGCAAGCTTTTGAGGAAGGAGCTGAGGATCCGGATTACGAGAACTTAGAAGAAGAAGACTTTGGTGAAGGCAAGTTCTAACCCCTTGATCATGTTGTTCCTATATTTGCAAATATCCAACTTAGAGCCCAGTTTAGAAATAAAATGTGCATGATGTTTAAATGTGATTTAAATGCTTAGTATGATCCTAAGTACTGTTGATTGCCATGCCTTGACATTGCTTATCCTGATTCCATTGTTAAACCTAGGATTCACTATCATTAATTATTTAATGATATGCTGAAATGATATGCTGCTTAGGACTTATTACCATGTGTATTTAATTAATCTTGCTATACATACTTTTTGGTGTGAAATGGTGTGTGTTTGGTGGAGTGTGTGTGAATATGAAATGTGGGATGGTAATATACTAGTGATAATTGTGCAATCCATAGTGGGGATTTTCCTGGCGGGAGCAGGCGAGGTAGTCCTCAGTGGGGAGGCCTATCTCTGGGACGCGACTCCTCCTTTGAGGATAGCTATTGAAGATGCTTGCTTCGGTCGTATAAGGACCGGTTCATGTGCCGCCTTGCCTAGCACTTTTCGTACAACCACATGCCTTGAATGGGAAAGGTTTGGAACCACACCCTACTATAGTGTTCACCCGGTACGCACCTAGAGGGCAGGAGTTGCAGCGGAAGCCAGGAGAAGACTCGACATAGCAGGTGTCGGGATCCGGCATATGGTGATTATTCAGGCCTTTCTACATGATAATGATGATATCGTGAAGCCCCTGGTTGCAGTATTTCCGTGGTGGTGCTGTGGTGACACCTAAGTAGGTACGGGACCATGACGATGGGGAGGGCTGGTATGCCTTGTGGGGAATTGTGTACAACCTCTGCAGAGTTAAAAACCTATCATGATAGCCGTGTTCCACGGTAATGGGCAACGCGAAAGCTTGTGCCACACAATGATTAGTATAACGGTGTGAGTTACTTTCTTGGTATGTTTTTAGAATACTCTGGTGTGGAACCGTGTGCTGGTTTTCTGCCAGCATTAAAACTTGGGAACTGGCGGGATGGACTGCATCTCCCCCAGGGCCACAACCCCACTAAATACCACTGATAATCTTGATAGTAGTTTGTGAACTGTTTTGTTTTTCAAACAACCGTTGCATAAAACTGGCTTTCCGCCCAGATGATAAAACCCTCAGCCTATCCTTTGGTTTCACCCTTGCATTAAAGTATCCCTCGTTGTTAGAACTTGTTGAGTACCTTCTGTACTCACCCTTGCTTTAATCATTCAGATGAAGAGCCAGAGTACATGGAGGATGGTGATGAAGAGTAGGGTCCTATCTGCACTCAAGATGCCTGTGCTAGTGCCGTTTCCGTCTTCTGCGGTAGTAGTGTTTAAGTGGTTCTGCTGTTGCAGCCCACCAGTATGCTGTTTGATGTAATAAAGTGGCCCTTGGCCGGTTGTTGTAAGACCTTTTATGTATGAAGGCTTGTATGAGACTTGGTAATATTTATGTAAGTGATGACTCTGTGATATCAGTCTGTGTAAAGTGTTCGTATCAGCGTCTGATCCAGGGACTGATACGGTAAGCACTAGTGCTCCAGAAATGGGGTACGACATTTGTATACGTAGCTTTTGTTTTATTGGTGCTCTCCTTTTAATTCAAGATATGAGTTTAACTTGATCACAGACTAACACCGACATCTAAATTTGAAAATTTCAGAATTTGCTTGGAATTTGTAACGAGTCCGAATTCCCACAAAACTTTTATCCGTTCAATTTTTACCATGTTTAAGTGCAGGTTTCTCACAAATATGCAGAAACGTGCTAACATATAAAGTATTTACAACATTAACATCTGCCCCAAATTTACAATTTTATGACAATATTTACAAGCATGCTACTCCGAAACATGCTAACGAGTCGGTAGTTGGGCTTTACCTTTATTTAGTTTCTTTAAAGAACAATGGTCCCTCTCTTTTATTTTTCTCTGTATCCTTGACACATCTGTGTTTCCAGTGTTAGCCATCCAACTGACTTGCCCATGGAATGTGAAGTGCTGTTTGAATTTTCCAATCTGAGATGTTTTGTATATTTTTTCCTTTGCTTGTTAAATAATAATAATATTACGCCTCCTTAATCTTAGGACCTCCTTAATCTTAGGATGCCCAGAGTACATTGCACATATCCCTTGCCTGTGCATATAAGAACATTAACAAAATAAATGTTGTTTTTACAGCATTTCCCATCTCCTGGGTATGAAGTTGAAGAAAGTCTTGAAATGGTATTCAATCGGCATGAGGAGAAGAGAATGGAGCTGATCTGCTTACTCATCAAAGCTCTCGACACCTGTGAACCGACGCACAAAGACCTTGTCATGGAGAAATACAAGGAGGTGGAGCACCTCCGTCGAGAGTACCTTGCTAAGGCACAGGCAAACGGTCAGAATACTCGGAACTCAAAAAAAACTCGACTTGCCGGGGGTAAGACCGCCCCCGACGGCATTTGTTTAAGGAGAAGAGCCTTCTCACGCAGGCCGAGAAAACCCCCGAACCCCCTCCCCGATCTTACACAGGGACTCAGCTGGCTGTTGTGAGCTCCGGCACGAGTCTTTACCATGTGCTTTGATCCGGGGAAGGCGAGAGGATTTTTTTACACTGCAATGAACAGTACCATCTCTGGCACTGTTCACTGCATCGCCCGTGCCGCAGCTGGGACTCGATCCCGGGCCGACAGGAGCGAAGCTCCCGGAGCTCTCCGGCTCTGGCCACTCGGGCGTCCCAGCGTTGGCAATACTCGGAACTCAGATAATGGTGCCACAGGGTTAGTGGCAAATGATACTTCCTTGTAATTAATTGGTATTTGTTTGTTCCATTTATTATTGCTCATCCTACCTCTCTGGCTGCTATAAAGGTCCAAGACAGATGGAAAGAAACGTTGGAGCATTGTGGATCTCCTTTCAGCTTCCGCTTCAGGTGTCCTTCTAGGCAACATCCTTAGTGATCTGGAATCAAAAATGGAGCAGAACAAACTCGAAAATTATTGAAGTGGATTCAGAAGGCCGGTTTGAAGATGCATGTTGTATATTATTAGTACACCTATAGTAATATGGATATTTATTTTTATGTCTGTGCAATTTGAGTTGATCCTTGGCGAAGGACATCGGGGGCGAGTGCCACTACCAAAGGTCTCGAGTAGAATTTGACAAATAAACTTTGCAAATAATCAGACCCGATATGCAGATACTCTGCTTCCAGAGATTATGCAGACAACAGGGAGGCTTTCTTAAGTTTTTATAGGAAGAAATAGAAAGCCAGTTGCTTGTCTTACATACTTTGGTCTTGCATCCATCCATTGTTTAATTGGGTTCAGCTTCTAATTTTATTAGTTGCTGCGGAGGCACGTGCAAAAACTCCTTGTACTAGGATACTTTTTAGAAACACTACTGGACAGAAATAACTCATATTAGTGAAAGGGGTCTTGGCCTAGCGATTAAGGCATTCGAGTAGCACCTCTCAGTTTCTGAGTTCGACTCTCCAATGGAGCGAATTTTCTAGGATTTAACGGCTTTGTGCTTTCAGTGGTAGGCGACGTGGCCATTGACAGCGAGGCGCCACTGGTTACTTTGTTAATCTCAAAGATTTGCTGGCTCAGTCTTTGAAGATGCTCATAGGGGTATGGGTTGCGTATGTGCGTTCATAGGGTGAATGTGCGTGCATTGTGAGTGTCTAAGTTGTACTGTGTAATAAAAAAAAAAGTCATATTGCCACACATTGTTCTCAAATACCTCTTTTCCCAACATGAGCCAGAATTTCTTGTTGGGTCGCGCACAGCTTGTCAATTAAACCAGAGTAATGAAAGCTGAGCCGTTGGATGGCAGATGGACGGACGCTCGCCCCTCTAATGAGTGTCAGCCGTCAGACGATCCATGCAAGTGCCAGTCCACAACAGGTAAAATCCGAATTTGGTAACGTCAGCAATGTGTGAAAACTGCTTAGGACAGCACGCACAGCCACTCCGCCTGAGTTCCACTTTATTCGATTTAGGCAATTTACTCCTATATGATGGAAGAACCGCCAGCCCCGATCTCGCCGTCGGCTGACGGTGCCGACAGGGGCATTCAGCGTAGGGCTGGACCCCTGGGGTCGCGCCTGTCGAGGCAGCGCGAGCTGGAAGCCCATGCCGGCTGCTCGGTGTCGGCGATGATTTTTCTGCCGCGAAGGCTGAGGTGGACGATGGCACACTGTGGTGGTCCAACACCCTTCTTGGCATGCATGGCAACGCCGCATATGCCAATGCCCCTCCTCGGAGCTAGAGGTAAGGCCGTTCAAACCCATCTCTTATTTTTCTTCGCCGGTGCCACCGTGCTCGGAGCCTCCGGTGGAGGGACGTGCGCATGAATCTGCAAGCAGAAACCTGCACAATCACCAGCAAGGAATGCCCGAATGCAAGATGCAAGTCATCTAAGGAGGGTCAGCCATCAAACAATCCAGGCAAATGCAAGTCCTGAAGTCCACAGCAGGTAAGATCTGAATCAGGTGACGCGTGCGTCAGTAGTGTGTGAAACGACCGAGGACAACATGAACAGTCCGCATGAGTTTTACTTCAATATTCGAGGCGAGAAAATTAGCTCCGATCTGATCTCGCCACCGGGGGATACCTAGAAGCAGGAACGGGCTGAGCGGCTCCGATCTCAGCGTGTGGTAGCTAGAGCCCCTGGGTTCGCTCCTGTCTGGCCACCGCGAGCTGTAGCTCATGCCGCGACTATTAAGTGTCGGCGACGAGGCCGAGGTGGATGATGGCGCAGCGTGGTTGACCAACGCCCTCCTTGGCCTGGTGACACCGCATATGCCATCGCCTTCACATATGTTCTGGAGGTGAGGCCACTCGAACCCTTCCCTGATTAATTTCTCTTCGCCGGTGCCCCCGTGCACAGCACCTTCGGTGGAGGAACATGCGCCTGAGCCCTCCGACAAAGAATGCCCGAGTGTGTTCTCAACACCCTGCCATTGCCAGCAAAGAATGCCTGAGTGTGTTATTACTCTGGTTTTTGTTTGGTTTTTGTTCACTGAGTGTTTCTGTCCAAATGGACGGACGCACGTCCCTCTAACGAGGGTCAGCCATCAGATAATCCAGGCAAATGCCGGTCCACAACAGGTAAGATCGGAATCAGGTGACCAATGACAACACGAACAGTCTGCGTTGAGTTTCAATTCAATATTCGAGGCGAGGAAATTAGCTCCGATCTCGTTACCGAGGGATACCTAGAAGGAGGAGCGACCTGCGCGCGGCTCCGATCTCAGCGTGAGCTAGCTGGAACCCCTGGGTTCGCTCCTGTCTGGTCACCACGAGCTGTAACCCATGACACGACTACTCAGCGTCGGCGAGAGGAGGCCGATGTGGACGATGATGCAGTGTGTGGTTGACCAACGCCCTCCTTGGTGTGGTGACGCCACATAGGCCACCATCGCCCTCCGCATAGGTTGTGGAGGTGAGGCCACTTGAAACCTTCCCTGATTTCTCTTCGCCGTGGCACCGTGCACAGCACCTTCGGTGGAGGAACGTGAGCCTGAGCCCGCCGGCAAAGAATGCCCGAGTGTGTTCTCAACATCCTGCCATTGCCAGCAAAGAATGCCTGAGTTTGTTCACAACACCATGCCATCGCCACCATCTCCACCGTCCCTGGATAACCATAACTTGTGAGGCTCTCATGGATATAGATTGAGTTTATATTGACGACACTGCCACGGGTGTTGCCGAGAAGAATATATGCTGATTGTGTCAGTGTGCCGGATGGCAGCAGTGGATTTGGCACATCTCCACACGCATCACTAAAGCAGGCCAAAATGAAGTTCAAGAAAAGCGGCTGCCGCGTTTGTGGACACGAATTTAGGCATACCTTCCAAACACCGTTCAACAAACTCAAGGCCAAGCACAATTGCCAAATCCTCTAGTTCATCTGGAACAGACATAGATTATTCTTGTTTCTTTACGGGTGATGCAGTGACCGATGAGGAGGCCAAGCATAGATAGCCTCACCTTACGTTAGAAATCATGGCCCTTCGAAGAAGGATGTGGGAGCAGTACCAAAGGATTCTCCAAGTGAGCGAAATACATTTACTTTATTTTCAAAAAGCACATCTTTTTAATTATTGTGGTACTCATGGTAAGAATTATATGAGCTTCCTTTTGCAGGGCTAGTGAAGCTATCTTGGACGTCAAACATCAGTACTTGCAAGCCAGTGTATGTGGATCTATTTTATGCATTGGAGATTGTGCATCTCTTAAGGTGAGTTAGGATTTCATGACATAGTTTCATTTTTTAGAGCTTTGTGGACACAAAGGTTATAATTTTGTTACGTAAATTTTGTTTTGTTTGTAACCCTATACTGGAAATAGTATTTTTGTGTTAATAGAATAATTATGTGTAACACGTTTTTACAAATCAATCACTCATGTTACAAGCACACTCAATAACACAAATGCTTGTGTTATTATGAAATATTTTTGTAACATATTCTTACTTGTGTTACAGATATGTGTTACAAAAGACATGTTTTATAATAGTGTTTTCAGATCGGTGTCACACAAAGTACATCAATTCGTACTGGCTGGCTCGGGTCTATCTATGTACTAGGCATTCTCAGCAGCCACAAGGAATAGGGGATGCACGCTTCTTTCCTCCGTCAGCAGAGAGTGAAACTGCTGAGGACAGCAGTGAGTTTCTGCGTGAGTCTGCAGGCAAGAAATCCACCTCGTCATTCGAGGCGAGGCCCACGCCGGCCGCGATTCCGGGAGGGGGGGGGGGGGGGGGGGCGTATTCAGCGCGGAGCTAGAGCCCCTGGGGTCGCTCCTGTCTGGCCACCGAGTGTGTTCTCAACACCGTGCCATCACCACCCCTCCACCGTCCCTCGATAACCATAACTTGTTGGCTGAAAAGGCTCTCTTGGATATAGATTGGGATTCTCCAGACAACACTGCCACGGATGTTGCCGAGAAGAATGCAGATTGTGTCACTGTGCCGGTTGGCAAGAGAGGATTTGGCACATCTCCACACAGATCACTAAAGCTAGCCAAAATGAAGTTCAAAAAAAGCGGCTGCCGCGTTTCTGGAAACGAAATTAGGGTTGTCTAGATCTTCTAGACACCGTTCAACAAACACAAGACCAAACACAATTGCCAAATCCTCTAGTTCATCTGAATGCACAGATAGCCTCAATCACTGCCCTTCGAAAAGGATGATAGGAGCAGTGCCAAAAGATTCTCCAAGTGAGCAAAAATACATTTACTTTATTTTCAAAAGGCACATCTTTTTAATTATTGTGGTATTCATGGTAAGAATTATATGAGCTAACTTATGCAGGGCTAGTGAAGCTATCTTGGACGTCAAACATCATTATTTGCAAGCCAGTGTATGTGGGTCTATTTTATGCATTGGAGATTGTGCATCTCTTAAGGGGAATTAGGATTTCATGACATAGTTTCATTTTTTAAGCTTTGTGGACACAAAGGTCATCATTTGAGTTTGGCTTTGTTTGCAACACTATACTTGAAACATTATTTTTTGTTTATAGAACAATTACCTGCAACACATTTTTATAGACTAAGCATTCGTGTTACAAGCACACTCAATAACACAAATGCTTGTGTTACTATGAAATATTTTTGTAATATCCTTAGTTGTGTTACAGAAGACATGTTTTGTAATAGTGTTTTCATATCGTTGTTACACAAATTTTTTAGAGCTGAAGACATAATGAGTTTTATCGTGCTAGTTCCTTCACCTAGAAATCATTTATGCCTCAAGAAGCAAAGAATCACACGAGAACATCAGGGCTAACAAATATGTGCCGTGGCCACTGTGTGGTGCTATTGCGGCCAACGGACTTGTAATATTCTAGAGTCTTCGACGGCCATTCCGGCACGGCCGTCGTCGAGCACTTAAAGTACGTGCTGCACGGCGCCATCGACCAACAGATTCAGAGGGAGCTGCTTGTGGAAAACCCGCGGTCTCACTCGTCCAACAACATGGACGCGTGGGGGATGGGGATGGCGACCATCCGGAAGGCGTTCCAGTTCGTTGACAATGAGCTTGGCCTCCGTGAAGGCACCACCGGAGAGGATGACGAGGCTGGCCCGGATCTGTCGACGTACTACCGTCCTCAGCAGCCACAAGCAAGCCTCCGGTAGCCACGGCGAGTTGATCCAAGGAGCCTACGTCCGGCGGCCACTGCGAGGTGCTCTGGAGGATCCCGCGTTCGACGAGTAAAGGGATAGAGCCTGAACGGCATAGAGCCATCGAACTAGCAAACACCGATGATCTGACAATTCTAGAAACCACATTTCAAATATTAGATGAATTAATGTTCCGGGTTCAATGAAAATTGAAACATGTTCCTCAACATGCACTACCAGAAATCACTTTTTTCCCGAGTGTCCCACCCTTTCCTGACCGCCCATAGCCGCCTCAGTTCGTACTCAGAGGTGGCAAAGGAGGTCTATGGGCAAGACTATGATCCAAGGTCACACAACCTCAATGGAGAAGTCGTCATGAGGGCTGGAGGAGGCAAGAAGCATGGGCGATACTATCTCGGTGACAGCGTCATCGACACGGCGAGTACACCACGCTCTCCCAGATTCGTGCATAGACCGTTAGCGGTGGCCCGAGCATACGCCAACGACCGACCGCTACACAGGCCCTTCAGGTTATTACAGTCACATTCCTCGTTCGTTTGTTTTTTTTCATTTGATTCAATATTGCACTCGAGTTTAACTTTTGATTCAATATTGCAGGCCCAGCTTGAGGAAGAGAGGATGAGGCGAGAGCAGCTCGAGGTGACTTGGGTGCAGACGCAAGTGCAGGAGGTGCAGGCGCAGATGCAACCGCAAATGCATGATATGTACACCTACTTTTACACTCAGTTCGCGACGATGGCTCACCCCCTGCCGCCACATCCGACATGGGCTCCTCGTCATCTCATTTCTTCTCCGGTGAGTCTCTTGCCAATCTTACACAACTTAGAGACTTAGAAAACATAGACAAACTTACAGACTTAGAAAACCTAGAGACTTAGAAAACTTAGTTGTGCTATACATGTTGTATCACAAATGTTATGTCTTCCTTTGTGCAGCCGATGTCTGGGTCAGCGGGGTCGAATGCTGGGGCTGGGGCTGGGGCTGAGGTGCAAGACGTGGATCTATCGGCAGCTCGTATGCTTTTCCCACCAGTACCCCCACCCTTTGATCCATGATTTATGTTTTGTGGACTATATGTGTCGCTTGTGAGTATTTGTGAACTATTTGTGGACTTGTAAGCGTTTGTAGACTATTTGTGGACTTTTGAACACTTTGTGGATTATATTGGACTATATGTGTATTAGTTGTTGAATTGTAATGGACTATTTGAGGATTTGGATGTGGATGTGGTTGTGAAATGGATGCATATTGTCATATATAAAAAATGCCTGTGTGTTTGTCAATTGGATTTGCGAAAAAAATAAATAAAACAGGTTCTTAAAAAACACTTTTGCCGAGTGTAATAACACTAACACTCGGCAAAGGGGGGCACCTTTGCCGAGTGTTAGTTGCACTAACACTCGGCACCCTTTGCCGAGTGTCTGCCAATAGTGCACTCGGGAAAGCTTTTCACCGTCAGGTCGCCGTCTGTCAACTTTTGTTTCCCGAGTGTCCAGTTTGACACTCGGGAAAGCTTTTGTCGAGTGCCCGACAAAATACACTCAGGAAAGGGTGTATTCGCCGTGTATACCCACGCCGAGTGTGCTTTCCCGAGTGCTACACTTGGCAAAGGCTTTCCCAAATGTTTTTGAGGCTTTGCCGAGTGCCCCAGGCACTCGGGAAAAGGACGGATCCTGATAGTGTTGGCTCAATATGGATCTGAAACGTTCAGTACTATCCACTTTCTTTCACAATCAGTCACAATCATAATCGGCAGTACAATCTTGCTACCATGCCGTTCTACTCGATACGCAACGCACGCACACATTCAAAATTGGAATTAGAAAACATTGAACTTTGATCGAGGGATGCTACTGAAGTGTTACGAGATAGCTTCGGATATGGCATCGTCGATCAGGTCATGGCCGCTGTACGTACGCAGGGGCTTCTCCAGGGCAGCTTGTCGTGGCCGCGCGCCGTAAGCTTGCCAGTGGGTCACAGGATAATGGGCTGGAATTCCTTGTTGGGCCGCGCACAGGTTGTCAAACTTTATAGCCGTTTGATGACAGAATGACTAGGGCCAGCTGTCAGACCATCCAGGCAGGTGCCCGTAGTGCGCGTCAAAGGAATCAGGTGACGGCGTGATGCACGCTTCTTTCCTGCATCAGCAGCGCGTGAAACGGCCGAGGGCAGCAGCGAGTCATTCCAGGCGAGGCCCACGCCGGCCACGATCTCGCCGTCGATCGGCTGACGGCGCCGCCGGGGGATTCGATTCCGGGAGGAGGAGCGGGCGGCGCGGCGGGGGTATTCAGCGCCACAGGGGTCGTGCCTGTCCAGCCACCGCGAGCTGGAGCCCATGCCGCGGCTGCTCGGCGTCGGCGAGGATTTCGCCGCCGATGTGGACGACGGCGCGCCGTGGCGGTCCAACGCCTTCCTTCGTGTGGCTGCGCCGCATCCCTCGTCGGAGTTGAAGGCTGCCGCGGCGGAGACGTCGGCTTCGACGGGAGACCGTCGGGAGGTAAGGCCATTCGAACCCTGCCCAGATTTATCTGCGCCTCCGGCGTTCTCGGCAGCTCCGGTGGAAACCTGCCTCACCATCGCCGGCACAAACCTGCCCCACCATCATCAGCCCGAGTGCGTCCTCAACACCGTGCCCTCGCCACCACCTTCACCATCGCCGGATAACCACGACTTGTGGGCTGGAGAGGCTTTCGTGGCTATGGATTGGTGTTCTCCTGAGAACACTGTCACGGGAGCGATGGTAGATAGTATTTGGGACGCAAAGGATGCTGCCGAGAAGAATGCTCATCGTGCCATAGAACGTTCGTGTTTCTTTACCGGTGATGTAGTGCCTGATGAGGAGGCCAAGCGAAGATGGCCTCACCGTCACGTTAGAGAGCACCGCCCTGTGAAGAAGGACGCTGAGAGAAGCAACACCAGAAGATTCTCCAAGTGAGCAAAAATAACTTTGCTTTCAATAGGCACGTCTGTTTAAATGTTGTGGTACTCATGGCAAGAATTGTACATATGTGTGAGCTACCTTTGCAGGGCTAGTGAAGGTATCTTGGACGTCAAACGTCATTATTTGCAAGCTAGTGTATGTGGATCCATATTATACACTGGAGATTGTGCATTTATTAAGGTGAGTTACGATCTCTTCTTTTATTTTGATGCAATGTGTTGTGCCATGTTCTATGAAATAACACTAAGGATGGATAATTTTGCAGGGTCCGGAGGGTAAACCACATTACATAGGCAGGTTGTTAGAGTTTTTTGAAACAATCGCCGGTGAATATTACTGCAGTGTGCAATGGTTTTTCAGAGCTGAAGACACGGTGAGTTTGATCGACCTAGCTAGTTCCTTCACCTAGAAATTATTTGTGCTTCAAGAAACAAAGAATCACACGAGGACATCAGGACTAACAAACATGGGCTGCGAAGTTTCAGTTTACTTATATAGATTACCTAATAAGCTTTTCAACCTTTCTTGAATCTCAGGTTATGCATGGCCAAACACAATTTCACGACCAAACAAGGCTCTTTTACTCAGAGCTCAAGGACGACAATTTGCTAGACTGCATTGTTTCTAAAGTGACAGTTGTTCAAGTTTCTCCTTGTGTATGACTCCATGTATTTTTTTCTGTGAGTGTTTAGCTGCTACATATTCATATAAAAAGTTTGATTTTCATTTTATGCTACAGGAAAATGTCAAGTCAAAGTTATTTCCTTCATTCCACTATTACTATGACATGAAGTACTCTCGGGAGTACAGTACATTTTCTACCATGGTAATGGGTGAGTCTTCTCGAAACGTAGCTTTTCTTATGTAGTTGAATCCTGACTCAAGAGATCTGCAAGGGCTAGTAATACCAATTAATCAGTACTTGAATTTTAAATATGCTCTCCTGATGTTGCAATTTGTTTTAAGTTCCTTTTTTTTCATTTTATCACGCTGATTTCTAAAGTGTACTGTCTTGTTATAGCATTGGATTCTTGTAGCTTTTATTCTATAATTTTCCAGGTTTTTTAGCTTACTAGTCCAATTTAGATTCACAAACTGCAGGAGATACAAGTGGGACATTGCAGTCACATTTCACAAGTCAGAAGCAAAAGTTCCCTGCGGCAGAGACAAGGGAGCTCTCTCTGTTAGATCTGTATTGTGGTTGCGGTGGAATGTCAACTGGACTTTGTAATGGGGCTTGTGATGGTGGTGTGAATCTTGTAGCGGTACTTGTACACAAATTTCAGTATTTGCTATAAGTTAGCTGTTATTTCTCCATCTTTTTTATGTTTTTCCTTATCGTTAACAGAGATGGGCTGTTGATGGTGATGCAGTTGCATGTGAGAGTTTCAGACTGAATCATCCAAATGCCCAGGTACTTATCTTGTTTTGTAATCTTCCAGTGTCATCGTAAAATCAAAATTCTGTTTCTAGATTTTTTTATGCACATGTGTATACTCTTGCACAGGTCCGTAATGAAACTACAGAAGATTTTCTTGACTTGTTGAAGGAATGGGAGAAGCTATGCAAAACCTATGCAAAGCTCCGTAGTAAAGGTCTCTTCTGACGGTTCAACAGAATCTAGTATTGAATCTACAGTCCCACCTGGAGAATTCGAAGTATGAAAGATAGTTGATATTTGCTTTGTTCAATCCTTGTAGTTACACAATGGTAACTTAATTACTTCCAAGATTTATCAATTGCAACCTTCAATCTAATTATTTGAACTCTAATTAATTTTCTAAATATGTAAACAATTCCCTTGCTAGTTTCTTTGCTGTGATTCAATCGACAAGTTTCACTCTATTACCTCAATCCTGCTGCAAGCTGTTTGTTGTTAATACTGAGAAAAATGAGCCGCTTATCATATGTGTAGGTCCGTTGGGAAGGTTATGGGCCTGATGCTGACACATGGGAGCCAGTTGAAGGGTTAATGTAAGAACAAAATTATTTAAATTCTTATAACTACTCCCTTCACCATGGTATGAACAGTTTGGCTTCAAATATTGCAGGAACTGTAAAGAGGCAATTAAGGATTTTGTTGTTGATGGGCAAAGGCGGAAAATATTACCCTGTAAGTATTATCCAGCCTTGAGATCAATATGAAATGCAGTCTTGACTTGAAGTACATTTTTGTATGACTGAGAAAAACATGATGACAAGTTGTCAACTATAGTCTACAAGTGATCAACATGAAATTCTGAAGTATGTTTCAATTCATGATATTGAAAGATATGATAAACAGATACATTTGCTGAAGTAACAAATGCCTTCCTTTCCCTTGTAAGTCCTTCAGGATCTTGCGTTTTTCCTATGAACTTGAACCGTTTTATTGATTTCTTTTCAATTCCTGTGAAGTTCCTATGTATGATTCCAACAAAATTCCTCCATCCATGGTTCTCTTAATTTATCAGTGGGATAACATTTTGTCATTTGATGTGGAACATGTGCATTTTACAGCCACTTCCTTATATTTTAATAATCATTATTTTCTCAATGGAAGGTTAGTTTTTTTCTTACTCCGTGTTTAGCGTAATTGTAGGTTTTGTTGAAAATTTCGACAGCACATGTGTATGGTGCTAAACTTCTGGTATTATCGAACTATAAATCATATGCGGAATGAAACAAATCATCTCTATACATAATTAACATGGACAAAACCAAACATGGTAAAAATAACTGGTTGTCGTTCGTGTAGCAAGATTTGTGCTTCTTTGCTGGTGCCAACATTTTTAATCGAGATGGTAACATGTTGCCAGATGCGTGGAAGCAAACTAAATAACAATCAGAGCCCCACTGTAGCATAATATATCATTCCAGCCCCTGTAATATTCAGAGCCTTTGTAGTAAATAAATCCAAACTTTTGTATATAGCTTCTTTGTTATTAATACACATCAGTTAAAGTTAAATGAGTGGTGTTGTTATGAGTTCTTACAATCCCATTACTCAAGTTTTCTATCTTTCATATCTATATATTCAGGATGGCATTGATGTCATATGTGGGGGCCCACCATGCCAAGGCATTAGTGGCTTCAACCGCAAAAGAGAATTGGAGGATCCATTCAAATGTGAGAGAAACAAGCAGATTATTGTTTTCATGGATATAATCCAATTTTTGAAGCCCAAATACATTTATATGGAAAATGTCCTTGATATATTGAAGTTTGCTGATGCAACACTTTCAAGATATGCTTTAAGTAGACTAGTTGCTATGCATTATCAAGCAAAACTAGGAATCATGGCTGCTGGAAGTTATGGTGTTCCACAATTCCGGATGCGTGCTTTTTTATTAGGCTGTCATCCTAAAAAGGCAAGATATTTTACTACATTGAGCAGTTACTGTGTAACACCCCAAAATTTCAAAGCAAAACAAAAAGGAATAAAAATCACTCCAACTTTAAATTTTTGTCTAACTCTTACCTTGCCACGAATTTTCAAAACAAAATGCACTAAATAAATTCAAACCTAGTTAGAAGATGATATTTTCTAAATATTAAAAACTTGTGCTCAAGTGTTTGCTTTCATTTAAAATTCACTAAAAGTTTGAACTTTTGAATTTACAACAAACTAAAATAATTGTATGTTAAACTCTAGCAAATTCACCTCAAATTTGAAAACTTTGAATTTAAACCTGCACCAAAATAAACCATGTGCATTTTTGAGTTCCTAAGTTTATTTTGAGTTTTTGCCTGGCTTTGATTTCCAGTCAAATTTGAATTTGCATTCAAATTTGAGTTCCCACTTAATTCCAGAAAAGAACAAACCTTTTCTTTTCCCCTAAACCTTCTCGGGCCTCATCCTCCTTTCCCCCTCAGCCGGCCCAGCCCAACTCCTCTTCCTCTTCTTCTTTTTCTGAAAAACCTTGTAGTGGGCCGCTTCCCTTTCTCCCAGTCCAGCAGAAGCCCACCGCGGTTCAGCCCAATCCGGCCCGTCTCCACCTCCTCCTCCCTCCTTCCGCCCGACGGGCAATGGCGCAGCCGCCGCCTTCGGACCGCCGGTCCACGCCGCCGTACGCGCGTGCGCGCCACCCGGCCAACAACGGCGTCGCCGTGCCTGCGCCGACCCCACGCACCGCGCCGTCCAGCCAACCGCCGCGCAGCCGTACCGCGCCGCGCGCCGCGTTCCGCGCTCCGCATTTAACTCCGGCGAGATCCCTTCCCCTTGAAGCTTCCTCTCCTCCGCCTATAAAACAGCCTCGAGCTCCTCCTCTACTTGCTTCGCCAGCGCGCACAAGCTCTCCTCTCCCTTCCCCACTCCCCCCTCGCTCGAGAGCGCTTCCCCTTTTTCTTTCTCTCTCCAACTCCGGCGACCTCCTCCGTCGTCCTCTCTCGCCGTCGCAGAAGCGTGCCCCTCCTCCTTTCCCCTTCGACGCGCTCCACCAAGCTGTGCGCCACCTCGGCGTGCCCTTGCTTCGTGCAGCCGCGCCCTGGACGCGCAGATCGACGACGAGCGCCTCCGTCGCCGTTGCTCCCTCGACGCCGACCGCCTTCCTGACCTCGTCCTGGTCGCCCGTTGCACGCCCCGGCATTGCCTCGCTGACGTACACCACCCCGACGCACGCGTCCACGACGCAGCGGGCTCCCTCACGCCCGCCACGGAGCGCCACCGTTGAGCGCCGCCGCCGCTGAACTCCGTGCCCCTCTTCATCGCCACGCGCGTCACCGCCCCCTTCGTCGACAACGCCACGCGTCCGAGCTCCTTGTCGACGTTCCGCGACCCCCGGACCTCTTCTCCGTCCCGCTCTGCCACCGGAGGCCCTCCCGCGACGAGCACCATCGCCGCGCTCCGCCTCCCGCTGTCGCAGACGCGTCCCCGTCGCTGCGCGACGTCGACGAGTCCCGTGGTGAGCTCTCCATCCTCTCCTCTCTGTCCCAGTCCAACTCCCGTCAAGTTTGGCCCACCGGAGCGCCAGAACGGCTACTCCGGCGAGCCCTAGCCATGGCGCCGCCGCGTTCCTCGTCGCCGACCACCGAGCGCCGCTTTCAACCACCCCGGGCCGTCCATTTGTCAATCAACGGCTGAGATTAAATCGCACATACCCTTTCGATTTCATAAAATCTCAACCGTTCATTTAAGATCCAACGCACCAGATTCGTTGGTCCACCGTAGATCTGTGAACCGCGACCTCTGACCGGTCCACGGCTCCCGTGGACTCGGTTCATGGGTTTTTCAGTAAAAAAAATAAATCAATAAACTCTTGAAAATCCCCAGGTCCTGTATTCTTGCAGATAAGCCCTTGACCTTTACTGTAATTCTGTTTAAGCCCTGCCTTTTTACAGAAACAACCTTATAGTTCTCTGTAATTATCTTTTAGCCCCTGTCTTTTTTCACCAAGGCCCCTAAACTTTCCCATAATTACAGATTGGCCCCCAAAACTTTCTGTAATTACATTTCAGCCCCTAAATCCTTTTGGTAATTACAGATATGCCCTCGGTATGTTTCTGTAATTGCATATAAGCCCCTAGAACCTTTAAATACTCAGATCTTTTCAACCGTAGCTCCGTTTTGGGCGATTCTTGCGCCCACGCGTTCGTAGAAACGCGTAGTACCCTTTGGTACTACTCTTGGAGCTCTAAAATGGACCAGCAAACTGTCAATACCATATAATCTTCCCTCTTTTGATGTTCTCCCGTATCGGCAAGTCATATGACGTCAATGTCACTTGTCGCAAGTACGTGTTCGTCATTTGGCGGTTAGCCAAACCAATCCTGCAACATCTTTCACCTTAAAACCTAGTACCCCCTCATCGCAATACATCATTCCGCCTTAACCTGGTATGTCACCCGTACACTTTCACTCGCTAACAATACACCTACCCAATCTTCGTGATGTATCGCTCCGAAATCTAGTACCCTAAATACCATGCCGGCAAATCCTATGGCGTCGTTATCGCTTGCCACCAATGCTCATTCACCTCCTAGCGCGAGTGTCAACAATCTTGTTGTATCATTTCACACCAAAACCTAATATCTTTTATCGCGACTCAGCTACAAGTCTAACCTATCTCAACCCTCGCTCAATCGACCTTAACCTATTGTTTACCACCGATCCTTACCAAGCTTTGTTATTTATTACTGTTCTCGTATTTATGTGGTCCTTCATTGGAGGTTATTGGATTTATTATTTCATCGTTATTTAATTGCTGGTTGATCTTAATAAATTGATCCTTGTCTTTTATTTGCAACCGTGCACTCATGTCATGCATAATCACGTACACGTACCCTTGTCATGCGCTTAGCTCATGGAAAATAATTAATAGCTTAATCTTAGTAATTAATCAATATAGTAAGTAATTAATAGTTAATCACCATTAGTTAATACCCTAACATAAATAGGTAATTAAGGTGACACACTTTGCACTGGTACGCTTGTTGCATGAGCCTTTATATAGGTTACGACCTATATGAAGACTTAGTGTTGCAAGTGTACGAAAAACACATACACGCGCCCTTTCCACCTACATGCACGCATGCACTTATCATGGTTTAGCATCCCACCTTCACATCAAAAGCCCTAGTGCCCGATGCATCACCCCTAATAGCCTCTATTAAGATAATAAGATCTTCCTAAAGTAAAACCTAATGCATCATGCATAAATTGTGTCCTTTGTCTTCTCTCGGTGTTCTATCGGTTCTTTTGGAGTTAATTGGATCTTATTTGGTTCTTCTCGACCTTTCTTTCTTTTGCGGTAGTTGATTTATACGGTGTTTGTCTATGCGCTAGCTTACGTGAGATTCGAGGAAGAGCTAGAAGAATTCAAAGAAGATTCAGAAGACCCAAGCTTCAAGGACGAGCTTCGACGAAGGACTGAACACATCAACCTCGACATAAGAGTCAGAAGATACGAGTTTCTAGAAGGGATCTGAGGACTCGGATTACGAGGACGTGAAGAAGAAGACTAATTAGTGAAGGCAAGCTCTACATCTCCTTGATCATGATTGAACCTACTGTTTTCGCAATGCACCTATAGAGCCTACTCTAGTATTATGCATTACTGCTATTTTACTGATTGTGTAGCTATGGACCTACTTGCTTATTGATATTGATGTCTGTTACCTAGACGTTAATATATAAATCCTTGTTTATCCCTTTGCTTACCTGTCACCTTGATAACCCTAGGATAGTTCCATCATTTCTATGATGGCACTTTTACCTTGCTACTAGAATGCTTAAGACCCCTGCAATGTCTCTACATTGCTACACTCTACACACATATATGTTTACAACTGTGTTAAATGAGTTTGGTGGTGTGTGTGATATATAAAGGGTTTGGGAGTAGCACAACTGTGTTAGGTGATGATGTTGATGGTGGCGGTGATGATGGGATGGGTTGGATTGCGGGCAAGGCCACTAGTGAATGGATGTTGGTGTTATAGGCCCCTAGTGTGGGATATGGTGCTTGCCCGGCCATATAAGGACCGGTTCTGACGCCCGTAAACATAATGATTCTCGTACAACCACGGAACCCCCTATGGGAAGGACCTACCCTATCTTTTTGGTATTCTTGCAAATGCCATCTGGAGGCCAGTCGAGGCAACGAAAGCTCAGGAAAAGGACATAGGAAACGTACCTATGATCCGGCTCGCGGAACCCGCTATAGGTTACGGGAGTGCCGCCCGTCCTGGTATATGTTACAGGATCCTGCTATTTGTTACAGGAGCATGACGTACCCTTTTACAAGCGTACAGTGCCAGTGTGTGACCTTTCATGTCACAAGCCCCTGGGTGTGATTTCGTGGTGGAATTGTGAGACTACTCGGAGGATATGGACTAGGCGTTATGTACCCCCTTGCAAAGGGTGCATAGCTCGTGGGAAAAGATGTACAACCTCTGCAGAGTGTAAAATTCATCCGAATGGACGTTGTCACGGCATATGACACATTAATGTTGCGCACGTATGGATTAGCCACTTCTCTCTTTCCTTGGCGTGTGAGTGGGTTGTAGTCAGCCCGTGTTTTGGAAGTGATGGCAAGTGTGCCGGGTCGGTATGATCCTTGAGGTCAGAAGGCCCAACTAAAACTTAGGAACTGGCGGGAAGGCTCCATACTCCCCCAGGGCCAACCAACTAAAATATTGACAATCAATTCCCTGTTTTATCTATGAATCCTTGTCTTGCTTTAGTGAACCCTGCATAAAGCTTGCTTTGCTGCAAATAAACCATATAGCCTCTTCCTTGCTAAGACCAAGTATGCATGTATATATACCCTTGTGTAGTGTAGGGCTTGCTGAGTACCTTATGTACTCACGCGTTTGCGATTGTTGGTTTAGTAGGAGAAGACTTCGTAGAAGACGACGACGATTGGGTTTTCGGTTCTGCATCTCAAGTCTGCTTGTGGCTTTGGGCCAAGGTTTCCGCTGTTTGCTTCGCCGTTAGCTGGTTGGTTGGACTTGGATATTTCCTTGTCGTACCGCCACTAAGGGTCCTATATCAGGTATTATGCTTATTTACCAATACGAAGTATGCTTTTGATTATCATATCTGTGTTCTTGTGCGTATCAGCTACTGATCCAGGGACTGATACAGGATGCACAACATATTCCAGAAATGGGGTATGACAGAGTGGTATCAGAGCAATGCTTGACTGTAGAACGAAAACCTAGGATCTGTTACGCTCGAAAATGACTATTTTCAAAACTAGTTGCAAAACTTCTTAATAATAACTTTTCCCCTCCTAAAAACCCTTGCTTCCTTCTCTCCAACAAGAAGAAGTATCTGATCTGGAAACGTCCGTGCACAGGAATGTTCAACCCAATGGACAATGAGGACTATGTGACCGTAGAAGTGGAAGGCAACTTGTACTAGGTTTACCGTGCACCGGATATGGTTCCTAAGCAGAGCAATGTTAAGGCCGCTAAAAGCACCAAACCACCAAGAACATGCTTCTATTGCCGTAACCCTGGACACAAGATTGCCAATTGCCCCTACCAGGAAATCAATGAAGCAAGAGCTACGGTTACCCACATGACACATGAAGTACCTCAAGTCCCAGCACCACCTGCACAGGTTCAATCTGTGGTACAGCCAGAGCGTCAAGAGCAAGAAGCTTGGAATAACATGGATGACACGTACCTGTCAACTCCTGTCCTCGCAAGTGTACTTGCAAAGTTGACTGATCTGAAGGAGTCAGTAAAGAAGATCAATGAAGAGATCGACGATCTCACGAAGCTGCTGCAACCAAGAGATGCTAATGAGAGATGCAACAAGGAGAGAAAGAATGTCATACAAGGATCTGGTCAAGTTATGTCTGGAAAGCTCAAGAAGCCCCTGATCGCAGCAAAAGGACATACCTTTCACCAACTGACTGATATGCATGAAGGCTCAAGCAGTGCAAATCTGCCGCTCATAGCTAACAGAAGGGTACCACCAGTCAGTCGGACATGCTTTGCCTGCCGAAAGCATGGGCATTTCATAGCGGATTGCCCTGAACTCCTCGAGCAAGGAAATAAAGATGGCAATAACTAGTGGCAAAAGATTACAACCCTGTAGACGACAAAGCATGGAGTATGCAAACATGTAACTTGTGCCAAGATATCCAAAATAAGTCCCTCATGAAGGATGGCTTGGAAGAATGTTGTCACATTCAATTATGGCAGCTTATCACAAGGATTAATGGTAGTACTTGTAAAGAGTTGTAATCTGGATAATCTAAGTTGTACTAAGGTGTAATCCTGTTTGTGAGCAATAAAAGTATCAGTGTTGCTATGAAATAATGTCTTGAGCCACTCTCAGAGCAAAAATGGAATACAAGTCCAGCAAATCAACCTTGTGAAATGCAATGATCATGAATACATGTGCCTGGTTAACTCTAAACATCAAGTCAATGAAGCCCCTTCAATGCAGAAGTATGTGCAAATGGCTTTTCTTTAACCGACCAAGTCATATGACCCTCTCGATTCCTTTTTGGTCACGGACTATTGGTCGAGTTTTGAGGACAATCAAGATCGATAGTCAGCTTACCCTCGAGCCTTAAACCTCGTTTTTAGTACGCTTACACTCGAAGCCACAACAAATAAATCACGTTGTTTGTGTGATTCGATGTTTTCCTTTTGTCGTTTTGGCTCCCTACTTCTTGATTGTGTGCTCTTTACCTAATCAAGTCAAACAATATACTAACATAACAACAGTCTAATGTAGCAGCTTAACAACAGCTTAAGGCCAAAACCCCCACCTAACGCATGCCTAAATCCCTGTTGCTGGAAGCAGGATGCCGCCGAAGAAGTCTACCAAGACTCAGAACCGCCAGAAGCGCAAAGCAAAAGCACCTGGAAGGCATGACACCGTTGGAAGAACTGCAAAAGGTGGAACTAACAAAAGAAAGAAGCTAGCTACTCAACAACGTCGTGAAGCAAGTCAAAGAGGCCCCACCGCAGCCCACAACCAGGAAACTGAGGCAGTTCACCATGATGAAGAAGAAATCAACCAAGAGACTGTCAACCATGACAACCAGGATAGTAATGTGATGCCTCAACCACCGCCGGTCAATCTCACAGACGTGATGGCCAAGCAGAATCGACTCCTGGAAGTAATTTCTCAGGGACAACAAAGCAGTTATGGAATTAATTCTAAGATAACAGAATTTTTGAAGCTCAGGCCACCTGTCTATGACAACACTGAAGATGGCCCTTTAACTGCTGATGATTGGCTAAAAAATGTTACCAAGAAGCTTGATGTTGTGGCAGCCAGTGATCAAGAGAAAGTGATGTTATCCACTCACCAGCTAGCTGGAGTTGCCGCAGAATGGTGGGATAACTTCAAGGAAACAGTTGCGGACCAAGATGGTATTACATGGGATGAATTCCAACAAGCCTTTCGTGAATACCACATCCCAGAAGGAATCATGGACATGAAAGCAGATGAATTCCGTAACCTGAAGCAGGAATCTATGACAGTGAATGAATACATTAGGAAGTTTATGAAGTTAGCCCGATACGCCCCAGATGAGGTCAATACAGATCAGAAGAAGCAGAACCGTTTCAGAAAAAGTGTCAACCATAACCTGAGAGTACATCTGGTCACTCACAATTACCCAGACTTCAGCACACTGATGAATAAAGCCATTTTGCTTGAAGAAGCTCTGACAGATCAGGAAAATGACAAAAGCCATGAGATCCAGCCATCTGAGCCAGAAAGAAAAAGTGAAGTAAAAGAATGGAAACATCCCCAGAAGGAGGGATATCCAAGGAAGAAGAAAAACAAACCACATGCCACCCCTCCTGGCTCTAGGGCTCTCAGTACTTGTAAGCAGAGTAGTGAAGGAAAACCACAAGGAAAGAAGGTACCAAGAGCAAATCAGAAGTGCTACTTGTGTCGGAATCATGGCCATTTCATAGCAGACTGCCCTGGAGCTGTCACGCAAGGAGACAACGAGTGACAACCTTGTCGAAGTACGATCTACTGTATCTTGAGTTTGGACGTCAAGGGTCACAAACTTTATGTAAGGGTGTTGTAATATGAGCAACATGTTGTACTCTGTGCTTTTAAATATCATTAGACTGTTGAATCAAGAGTTGGTATGATGATGGCATATAGGGTTGTCTGTCTTGGATAAGAACAGGTTTGAAACGACATAATTGGAAAAGTACTTACCTCCGACGCCGGATAAACATCCACAGTAAACTCATCCTTGGGAATAAATTAGAAATAAAGGCGTTTGGAAAAGTCACCCATGGAATAATAAGAAAGGCCTAAATATTATTGGATAAGATAAGCAGAGCAATAATTGAATGTTATCCTTGGTACCCAAGCTGCAATTCTTTTAAGTGGGGTAGTACCCCTCGTACAACCCTGAAGAAAGGAACTCCGCAACATCAATCGACAGTACCGAGGATCACTCCAATGACAAGAATCTACGATCAAAGCCACAACACTAAGAGGTCTTCGGCGAAATTTTGGGATGTTACCACCGTCAAGCAAAAGACACAAGAGAAGTTCTACACCATCTAGAAGCTTGTTCGAATCTCGAGGACGAGATTCCTTTTAAGTGGGGTAGCTCTGTAACACCCCAAAATTTTCAAAGCAAAACAAAAAGGAATAAAAATCACTCCAAATTTAAATTTTTGTCTCGTTCTTACCTTTCCATGATTTTTCAAAACAAAATACACTAAATAAATTCAAACCTAGTTAGAATATGATATTTTCTAAATATTAAAACTTGTGCTCAAGTGTTTGCTTTCATTTAAAATTCACTAAAAGTTTGAACTTTTGAATTTACATCAAATTAAAATAAACATATGATAAACTCTAGCAAATTCACCTCAAATTTGAAAACTTTGAATTTAAACCTGCACCAAATTCCACCATATGCATTTTTGAGTTCCTTGTCTTTATTTTGAGTGTTGTTCGATTTTGTTCTCTGTCAAATTTGAATTCGCATTCAAATTTGAATTCCTGTTAATCCCAGAAAAGAATAAGCTTTTTCTAACATCCTAAACCTCCTGGGCCTCATCCCCCGTTTCCCTTTCTCTTCCCAGCCCAACCGTTCTGGCCCAGTGGTGCAGCCCAGCCGGCCCCCTTCTCTTCTTCCTCTCTCACCGACAGGTGGGACCCGCCTGTCATCCCCCTCCTCTGGACAACAGGCTGCACCCACCATTGGACCGCCGGACCGAGGGGCGCCGCCGTCATACGCGCGTGTCCGGCTCCCATTGCTCCTCCTCCCCACTGCCCAGGCCAACGGACAGCACGCGCGGCCGTTGTCCCGTTCCTATTCGTCGGCGGGTCGTGCCTTAACTCCTCCCTCTCCCCCATTCGTCGACGAGCTGGCAAGCCTTCGCCCCGAAGCTTCCTCTCCTTCCTCCGGCTATAAAATTCGACGCACGACACTCCCCTCTCCCTTCACAGCTCTCCCCTCCCCTCCTCGAGCTCCCAGTCACCCCAATTTTCCTTTTTCCCCTTTTCTTCTCTTCTTCCCTGGTGAGCCTCCGGCGTCCTCTCTCGCCGTCGCAGAAGCGTGCCCCTCCTCCTTTCCCCTTCGACGCGCTCCACCAAGCTGTGCGCCACCTCGGCGTGCCCTTGCTTCGTGCAGCCGCGCCCCGGACGCGCAGATCGACGACGAGCACCTCCGTCGCCGTTGCTCCCTCGACGCCGACCGCCTTCTGACCTCGTCCTGGTCGCCCGTTGCACGCCCCGGCATTGCCTCGCTGACGTACACCACCCCGACGCACGCGTCCACGACGCAGCGGGCTCCCTCACGCCCGCCACGGAGCGCCACCGTTGAGCGCCGCCGCCGCTGAGCTCCGTGCCCCTCTTCATCGCCACGCACGTCACCGCCCCCGTCGTCGACAACGCCACGCGTCCGAGCTCCTTGTCGACATTCCGCGACCCCCGGACCTCTTCTCCGTCCCGCTCTGCCACCGGAGGCCCTCCCGCGACGAGCACCATCGCCGCGCTCCGCCTCCCGCTGTCGCAGACGCGTCCTCGTCGCTGCGCGACGTCGACGAGTCCCGTGGTGAGCTCTCCATCCTCTCCTCTCTCTCCCAGTCCAACTCCCGTCAAGTTTGGCCCACCGGAGCGCCAGAACGGCTACTCCGGCGAGCCCTAGCCATGGCGCCGCCGCGTTCCTCGTCGCCGGCCACCGAGCGCCGCCTTCGACCACCCCGGGCCGTCCTTTTGTCAATCAACGGCTGAGATTAAATCGCACATACCCTTTCGATTTCATAAAATCTCAACCGTTCATTTAAGATCCAACGCACCAGATTCGTTGGTCCACCGTAGATCTGTGAACCGCGACCTCTGACCGGTCCACGGCTCCCGTGGACTCGGTTCATGGGTTTTTCAGTGGAAAAATAAATCAATAAACTCTTGAAAATCCCCAGGCCCTGTATTCTTGCAGATAAGCCCTTGACCTTTACTGTAATTCTGTTTAAGCCCTGCCTTTTTACAGAAACAACCTTATAGTTCTCTGTAATTATCTTTTAGCCCCTATGTTTTTGCACCAAAGCCCCTAAACTTTTCTGTATTTATAGATAGGTCCCCAGAGCTTTCTGTTCTTACAGTTAAGTCCCTAAAGCCTTTCTGTAATTACTTTTCAGTCCCTAAATCCTTTTGGTAATTACAGATATGCCCTCGGTATGTTTCTGTAATTGCATGTAAGCCCCTAGAACCTTTAAATCCTTATATCTTTTCAACCATAGCTCCGTTATGGGCGATTCTTGCGCCCACGCATTCGCAGAAACGCGTAGTACCCTTTGGTACTACTCTTGGAACTCTAGAATGTACCAGCAAGCTGTCAATACCATAAAATTTTCTCTCTTTTGATGTTCTTCATATCGCCACTTCATGCAACGTCAATCTTGCATGTTGTAGCTACCCGCTTTATCATTTAGCGTTGAACCTAACCAATCATGCAATATCTCTTTGCCTCACATCCTAGTACCCTCCTCATCGCAATACATCATTCCGCCTTAACCTGGTATGTCACCCGTACACCTTCACTCGCTAACAATACACCTACCCAATCTTCGTGATGTATCGCTCCGAAATCTAGTACCCTAAATACCATGCTGGCAAATCCTGTGGCGTCGTTATCGCTTGCCACCAATGCTCATTCACCTCCTAGCGCGAGTATAAACAATCTTGTTGTATCATTTCACACCAAAACCTAATATCTTTTATCGCGACTCAGCTACAAGTCTAACCTATCTCAACCCTCGCTCAATCGACCTTAACCAATTGTTTACCACCGATCCTTACCAAGCTTTGTTATTTATTACTGTTCTCGTATTTATGTGGTCCTTCATTGGAGGTTATTGGATTTATTATTTCATCGTTATTTAATTGCTGGTTGATCTTAATAAATTGATCCTTGTCTTTTATTTGCAACCGTGCACTCATGTCATGCATAATCACGTACACGTACCCTTGTCATGCGCTTAGCTCATGGCAAATAATTAATAGCTTAATCTTAGTAATTAATCAATATAGTAAGTAATTAATAGTTAATCACCATTAGTTAATACCCTAACATAAATAGGTAATTAAGGTGACACACTTTGCACTGGTACGCTTGTTGCATGAGCCTTTATATAGGTTACGACCTATATGAAGACTTAGTGTTGCAAGTGTACGAAAAACACATACACGCGCCCTTTCCACCTACATGCACGCATGCACTTATCATGGTTTAGCATCCCACCTTCACATCAAAAGCCCTAGTACTCGATGCATCACCCCTAATAGCCTCTATTAAGATAATAAGATCTTCCTAAAGTAAAACCTAATGCATCATGCATAAATTGTGTCCTTTGTCTTCTCTCGGTGTTCTATCGGTTCTTTTGGAGTTAATTGGATCTTATTTGGTTCTTCTCGACCTTTCTTTCTTTTGCGGTAGTTGATTTATACGGTGTTTGTCTATGCGCTAGCTTACGTGAGATTCGAGGAAGAGCTAGAAGAATTCAAAGAAGATTCAAAAGACCCAAGCTTCAAGGACGAGCTTCGACGAAGGACTGAACACATCAACCTCGACATAAGAGTCAGAAGATACGAGTTTCTAGGAGGGATCTGAGGACTCGGATTACGAGGACGTGAAGAAGAAGACTAATTAGTGAAGGCAAGCTCTACATCTCCTTGATCATGATTGAACCTACTGTTTTCGCAATGCACCTATAGAGCCTACTCTAGTATTATGCATTACTGCTATTTTACTGATTATGTAGCTATGGACCTACTTGCTTATTGATATTGATGTCTGTTACCTAGACGTTAATATCTAAATCCTTGTTTATCCCTTTGCTTACCTGTCACCTTGATAACCCTAGGATAGTTCCATCATTTCTATGATGGCACTTTTACCTTGCTACTAGAATGCTTAGGACCCCTGCAATGTCTCTACATTGCTACACTCTACACACATATATGTTTACAACTGTGTTAAATGAGTTTGGTGGTGTGTGTGATATATAAAGGGTTTGGGAGTAGCACAACTGTGTTAGGTGATGATGTTGATGGTGGCGGTGATGATGGGATGGGTTGGATTGCGGGCAAGGCCACTAGTGAATGGATGTTGGTGTTATAGGCCCCTAGTGTGGGATATGGTGCTTGCCCGGCCATATAAGGACTGGTTCTGACGCCTGTAAACATAATGATTCTCGTACAACCACGGAACCCCCTATGGGAAGGACCTACCCTATCTTTCTGGTATTCTTGCAAATGCCATCTGGAGGCCAGTCGAGGCAACGAAAGCTCAGAAAAAGGACATAGGAAACGTACCTATGATCCGGCTCGCGGAACCCGCTATAGGTTACGGGAGTGCCGCCCGTCCTGGTATATGTTACAGGATCCTGCTATTTGTTACAGGAGCATGACGTACCCTTTTACAAGCGTACAGTGCCAGTGTGTGACCTTTCATGTCACAAGCCCCTGGGTGTGATTTCGTGGTGGAATTGTGAGACTACTCGGAGGATATGGACTAGGCGTTATGTACCCCCTTGCAAAGGGTGCATAGCTCGTGGGAAAAGATGTACAACCTCTGCAGAGTGTAAAATTCATCCGGATGGACGTTGTCACGGCATATGACACATTAATGTTGCGCACGTATGGATTAGCCACTTCTCTCTTTCCTTGGCGTGTGAGTGGGTTGTAGTCAGCCCGTGTTTTGGAAGTGATGGCAAGTGTGCCGGGTCGGTATGATCCTTGAGGTCAGAAGGCCCAACTAAAACTTGGGAACTGGCGGGAAGGCTCCATACTCCCCTAGGGCCAACCAACTAAAATATTGACAATCAATTCCCTGTTTTATCTATGAATCCTTGTCTTGCTTTAGTGAACCCTGCATAAAGCTTGCTTTGCTGCAAATAAACCATATAGCCTCTTCCTTGCTAAGACCAAGTATGCATGTATATATACCCTTGTGTAGTGTAGGGCTTGCTGAGTACCTTATGTACTCACGCGTTTGCGATTGTTGGTTTAGTAGGAGAAGACTTCGTAGAAGACGACGACGATTGGGTTTTCCTGTCTGCATCTCAAGTCTGCTTGTGGCTTTGGGCCAAGGTTTCCGCTGTCTGCTTCGCCGTTAGCTGGTTGGTTGGACTTGGATATTTCCTTGTCGTACCGCCACTAAGGGTCCTATATCAGGTATTATGCTTATTTACCAATACGAAGTATGCTTTTGATTATCATATCTGTGTTCTTGTGCGTATCAGCTACTGATCCAGGGACTGATACAGGATGCACAACATATTCCAGAAATGGGGTATGACAAGCAACCCTTTGGTTTACAAAATAATGTGTACAACTTTCTTAGGTGACAAATGGAGAAAGACGCGACAAGATGCTATATATAAAGGAACCACAAACGGAATTCCAAAGATACATTCGAACATTTACTTCTGGTATGTTGTACATACATTGAGTTGTACATTCCCATGCCTATAAATATTGCTTTTATACATAATCGAACCGTGACTGGTTCCATGGAAAAAATCAAAAATTTATCAATAAATATTAAAAACTTTGTTTTTTTATTTTAAGGAAATTCATTTAGTTTACATGCGTAAAATTCTTAGATAAGATAAGTATACCAAGCCAGCAGGAACTAAAATACCGAAAACATGCATGGGGTGTGTTATGTACCTCCCTCTGTTTGTTAATTTCTACATTTCACCTTTGACCATAAACCGATTGCCCTTTTTTGCTGCACAAGAAGTTCGAAATGTGATGACTTAGCTCAAGACTTCAAGGACATTATTCATTGGGGCTGTTTTACATTTGTAAGGGGAATGAAACTTTTCGTGACAATGTCATGAACATATATTGGGAATGGGGGTAATGATAAGTAGTAATAACTATTTCCCCATTTTTGAGAAATAGCGAGCTTTTGGTGACGTTTGCAGAAATTTTTTCATGATATTTATGCTGCAAAATCCTTACATTATTCTCTCTCTTTCATCCATGCCT
Organism: Eragrostis curvula; assembly: GCA_007726485.1. Classification (NCBI taxonomy): domain Eukaryota; kingdom Viridiplantae; phylum Streptophyta; class Magnoliopsida; order Poales; family Poaceae; genus Eragrostis; species Eragrostis curvula. The sequence continues at coordinate 7,219,395 of CM017445.1, read as the reverse complement.
TTTTGTGCTCGGACCCACAGGTCATGTCATAAATGATTCTGAGTCAAAACTGTATGACCATCGACCAAGGTCACTGGGTAATGATAACTACATAATATTATCAAAGATTCCGAAGAAAAAGGTAAGTTTGAGATTCCTGCATGTAGGAACTTTCAGGAGCAGTAAACCCTGCAATCTCATCAATCATGTTTCAGGGAGCAAATTTTAGGGACTTTTCGGGAGTCTTAGTAGGTCCTGATAATGTAGCAAGATTAGATCAAACAAAAGAGAGAGAAATTTTGCCATCTGGTCGTCCTCTGGTAAGATTCTCGAGACAAACACCGTTGCACGATACAATACTATGCACATTTAACTGTTTACATGATTGTGCCGACATGTGTGATCCCTTATTTTATGTCAGATTCCTGATTATACACTATCGTATAGTAAGGGTAAATCCCTAAGGTTGGTTTCACTGAGTTCAGTTATAGTATGTATACAATTTCTCGTCCATGTTCATCAGTTCATTACCATTACGCTGTAGGCCATATGGTCGGCTCTGGTGGGATGAGGTAGTAGGAACCGTGCTGACATGTCCCAATGCCCGTGTGCAGGTTAGTGGTAACTCTTGATTTTGTTCTTCTTTCATTTTGTTTTTCATTCAATATATATGCTTACATATTACCTTTTAGCCATTGATACATCCTGCACAAGACAGACTGCTCACTATTCGTGAAAGTGCTCGTTTGCAAGGATTTCCTGACAGCTTCCGGTTTCATGGAACAGTCAAAGACAGGTATTTGTCTTATCTTGTTTTTCTAAAGATAAAACCACTCATGCATTTGATAGGTCCTAAACTACACAATGCTGTAGTTAAGCACTACTTCGAAGGTCTTATATACAGCCTATAGATAGCTGATGGTATTTCAATAGTCTGTAGCATTTAATTCGATCTTGTTCCTGTTTGCAGGTATCGCCAGATTGGTAATGCAGTGGCCATACCCGTTGGCCGTGCTCTTTGGTATGCCTTGGCAATGACCTGCCTTAATAAGACTGGAGAAAATCATCTTATGGTGCTACCACCCAAGTTTGCATTCTCTCATGACGTGAATGGTCTTCCTAGTTCAAACAGTCTGCAGAATAACCAAACCAATCAATAGGAAAGTTTGACCGTAGTGCATAGCAGTCCAATCATGCCCCAGTTGGAGTTGAAGCCTAACACCTCCAGTCTTGCTTCAATAGGAAACATACCGGCTCAACGCAGCGACTCATGCTGGTAAAAAGCAGCAATCGGCACACCCATTTATTGGTGGGAATTAGATAGAAGGAATCAGATAATTTCAACTGATGTTCACATATCTTCATTCATTTAATTTTTCGTATATACATCAGAAGCTTAGGTAGTGGCTCACAGAAGAAGTATCTCCAAAGAGTTTGTACATCAAATACTGGGTATATCAGTGGAAAAAATTGCAAGTGAATGAATAAACACTAGCTATATATATCATCTGGTTTGTCTGGTTACTAGGAAATAAGTGAACGAATAAAAAAGCATCAATAAATCTGTTCTAAGTTTTGATGAAGCGTCTCCGCTTTTCGCAGGATCGAGTCGGAAGTGCCGGTGAACGGACACAATAGCACAACATATAAAAAGCACAATTTAAGTCTTAAAGTGATTACATTAGTCCAATTAAAACAACGAGTAGCACAGCGGAAGTCGAAACGATACAAATCCAAGTCCAAAGATAAAGATACAAGCACACGCGCTCACGATACAAGTGAATTCGCATCCAAAGCCATGAAGAAGCGAACTCGAGAGGAGATCACTCCTCAGTCTCCCAGTGGGCTGTCCAACCAAAAGGAAGCTGGCCATCCCACTGTCCACCTCCACCCGTAGAGTCAGGGATAAAGGTGCTACCTGCAATAAAACATAAAGAGCTAAACCTTGAGCAACTAATACTCAGCAAGACTTACCCGTCAACGTGGCTATCTACAGCCGACTCCTAATATGCAAGGCTACAAAAGGGTGGCTGACTCGATAGCATAACTCGCACTAATTACTTGATCCTTACTTTCAAGTTTTAATTTCAAGTTAAGTACTTATCCAGTAAAATAGTGTACGTATGTCTAAAACAGATATAAGTAACAATACATCAGATAAGCAGCATAATCATAATAATGAGATAATAAAGTAATAGTAATAGACTAGTATCATCATATCATCAAGGATATCACACTACGATGTGACGCAGAGAGCAAGGTTGCTCTTGACCAAGAGCGGCGGCATCGATGTACATCCTGCAGGAGAAAACCTTACCACACGCCACACACGCGCAAAAGTCGCATGCAGCAACCGTTCGCAAAGGTCCCCTAGAGCTGGCTGGGTCTCACACCTCCCGAGAAAGGCCCTCCCGCACGGTCCCCGTCCCAGACGTACGCCCCGATTGGGAGGCATCATTTCTCTCCCGAGTACCATGATAGAAAGTGCAAGTATCCGCAAGACACCAGGGCAACCTAAGCTGCTAAGTTTACTAGGCCCATAAAAACACTAGCATGTGATCAGTACGTTCGAACTTGCTCAACAGGACCAACAACGGACGGTCCTTAACCGACACAGACGGGGCTACCACCGTGAAGGCCCAGACTTCTCCGACCATCCTACACAAACAATTCCCCGTCCGGTCTCAACAAATCCTAAATCCATCTAGTACAATCCAGGGTGAACCTATCTCGCGAGTGGGACCTACCACTCGTCTTCTACCGTCCGCTAGGCACTAAGCATAGCAAGTTCTAACGTAATCTAGACCACATCTACAAAAATAGGACACAAGGTAAATCTGGAAGGGTATTCCGAATGCAGTTCTAAGGTTTCACATCAACTCCTAATAAACCTAATGCACAATCAATGACTAGCCCCAATCAAGTGCGGAATTAAAAATCCTACATAGGGAGGCATGCACCGGGGCTTGCCTGGCTCAGGAGTGTAGCTAACTGGGTCAGCGGGGTCAGTGTCCTGCAGCGGCTGCTCCTCCTGCACCTACTAGGCCTGCTCCTCTGGCAGCTGGAAGTCGAGCGGCTCCGAAGTCGTCTCTACCACTACACGTTATGACAAGGAGTAATACAAAGTTAGATGCAAGAATGTGATGCAATTAATGATTTAATTACTTGATAGGATAGTCACTTACACTGTAAATGCAAATGATTAACTTTGTTAATTAATTTCGTCTGGAGTATTTCCTTCATTGACTTTTAATTAACTTAACCATTTAATCAACTTGAGTCGATTTAAATAAATATTTTGACTTCAAAAATTAATTTATGTCCAGTGGCATTTTTCTGGTAAAAGTCACCACTGGGAGTGATTTATGGTGAAGTTTGGTGATTTATTGCTTTACAGATTAATTATAATAATTTGTGCAATGCAGAGAAAGATTTAAATCATAAGAAAATGATTAGACATCATATGATAGTGAAAAAATGCTCTGTATGTGTGTTACCAGATTCTTTACAAGCACGTAGGAGTTCAAGATTTATGGAGCCACAGAGAATTTATAAGGAATTAAACAATATATGCACATATGTGTTTTTCAGAAAATACACAATCTGTAAAAGGTTGGTTTGGCATTTTTTTTTGGACAGAGCTTGTTACAAGGAGTCCAAAAAAATTAGATTCACATTTTTCTGATGTGTATTTATTTTTCTATCGATTTTACAAGCTTCTGGCAAATTTTTGAAAATTAAACTAATTCGGAAAAGGACTTAAAAAGATGCGGACCAATCAGATCTGGGCCACAAAGGCGACCACAGAATCTGGGCCGCACCGGATCTAGGCTCTGCCACACCAGATCCAACCAATGGTTTGAGAGGACACACGTGTGGCCACAGAGTCGGCCACACGGGATCCTGCGTGGCCACACGGAATCAAGGCCGTGTGGTCCGCGGTGCGCTGGCCGGAAGATGGCCGGAGTTGGGCGGTGCGGCTCGCCGGAGCGAGGTTCCGGTGACCATTCGGCGAACGGCTAACACGGAAAGAGAGAGCGTGAGATGAGGGTTTCACCTCGACGATCTGGAGCTCGAGAAGATGGCTGGAGGACGCTCGGCGACGAGAGGCGGCGGGTGGCGGAAGTCCGACGAGGTCGCGGGCTCGCGGTGGTCGACGGGGAGCTGCACGCGTTGGTGCTCCGGCTTCACGGAGATGACGTGCACCTCAGTGACCAGCAGGTTGACGACGAGGTGGCCGGGATGACGGAGTTCACGGAAGAGGTGGCGGGACGAGGTTGACCAGCGGCGGGGAAAAGCTCAGCTCCGGCGACCTCGGTTGCGGAAACGCGAAGACAAGGGTTCACGGATGTGCGCGACTGAGTGTAGCAGCTTCAAACGCGAGCAATCGACGAGCCACTCACCGGAGAGAGAGGAATCGGCGATGGGCCGTCGAGCTACCCTATGGCCGGGCTCGAGGAAGAAGCTCGAATCCTTGGGCTCGCGGTACGCGGACGCGAAGGCGACCTCGACGCTATCCCCAGGACGACATGGCGGCTCCACGCGAAGCTTCGTCTGGGTCGGAGTGGGCTCGTCGATGGCGGCACCGGGCGGAGCTTGAGCTCGGCAATGGCGCGGTGCGGCGAGGCTAGGGTTAGGAGGCCGGGAGTGATGGAAATGAGGGAGAGACGACCGGGGAGAGAGTAGGGCGTTTTGTGGCCGCGACGCGGGCGAGGAGCGGGCCAGGGGGCGGCACGGCGCGTCCGTACGCCGTCGGCGACGTGGAGGCAAAGCTCCGACACGCGCAGTGAGACGGACATCACTGACGAGCGGGTCCCACAGCATCTTTCGCATTTTCCCGAATTATTCAAACAAGAATTTTCCCCAAATTTTGGCACATCATTTGTAGTAGCAAATGAACTCCAAAATTCGTAAATTTGGTACCTGTGGAAAGCTCTTGAAAAGATCTATCATCTGGCCAACATGTACATCTGGAATCCCAAGGGATTTCAAATGGAAGCTGATCAAAATTGGTTACTTTCTAAGATTTGGGGATTTATTTGGGAAACCAGATGAATTTCAAAAATCATCAAAAATTCTCCAAAATTCTGATATCCGAAGTTCTATCTACTGGTATTTTTGGTTGCTCAAGTTGTTATGCAAAAGTTTGAGTTTCTTCAGAACCTTGGATTTGATAATTGTTTAAATTTTGAATTCGAATTTTTGGGACTTGATTTGAATTTGCATGTTCTGTCCATTTGGGTGTGCACTAACTGGACATCAGTGACACGGGGTGTCACAGCCATCCCCCCTTAAAGAATCTCGTCCCGAGATTAAGGAGAAGGAAGGAAAAACTAAAGGCGAAAGAGCGAAGAACAAGATGCAAAATTGGAACAACTAAATAACGCACCTCGGAGGTAGAAAACCAGGAAAATGGGAGTTCAAGAACTCCTCCGTCTCCCATGTGGCCTCGGCCTCAGAGGGGTTGCTCCACTGCACCTTGAAGAACTTGGTGGTGCTTTTCCGGGTGACACGGTCCTTCTGATCCACGATCTTGAGGGGCTGCTCGGGATAGGTCAAATTTAGCTCAAGCTGCTCAACATCACTGACCACTCTGTCTATAGGGACTTTCATGCATTTCTTCAATTGCGATACATGGAACACATTGTGAACACCGGAGAGGTTGGAGGGCAACTCCAATCTATAAGCAACGAGTCCACACTGCTCAGATATCCGGAACGGTCCAACGTATCGGGGTGCTAGCTTCCCTCTGACACCAAACCGACATACACCCTTCATGGGAGAGACACGAAGGTATACGTGGCTGCCAACTGCAAACACCAACGGTCGGCGTCTTCTATCAGCATAGCTCTTCTGTCTAGACTTGGCTGCTCTCAAGTTCGACTGAATGCGGCGAACATTTTCCTCTGCTGCTGCCACTAAATCTGGTGTGGGAATGACCCCCTCATCAGTCTCAACGGTCTCCTCGGGTGCAGCTGCTGGCTTTGACTTGAAGATGACTCTCTCGCCGGCCTCAACCCAATTAAGGGGAGTCCAACAACGACGTCCATACAAAGCCTCAAACGGTGCCATCTTGATACTCTCCTGATAACTGTTGTTGTACGAGAACTCTGCCAGTGGTAAGCTCTCATCCCAACACTTGCCATGGTGTAGCACACAGGCACGAAGCATATCCTCTAGAATCTGATTCACTCTCTCTGTCTGACCATCTGTCTGAGGGTGATAAGCTACACTGCGAATCAAAGTGGTACCCAAAGAAGCATGCAGCTGCTCCCAGAAATGAGAAACAAACTGATGTCCCCGATCAGAAATGATAGTTTTGGGCACTCCATGCAGACAGAGAATCCGGGCGATGTACAACTCAGCATACTTCTTCACATTGTAACCTGTCTTCACTGGAATGAAGTGAGCAGATTTGGTCAGTCGATCAACAATCACCCAAATAGAGTCATGCTTCTGTGATGTGAGAGGTAAACCAACAATGAAATCCATGCTAATATCCTCCCATTTCCAAGCAGGAACGCTCAAAGGCTGAAGTAACCCCGCAGGCTTCATATATTCTGCCTTGACCCTCCTGCAAGTGTCACACTCAGAAACATACTGTGCGACCTCCCGCTTCATGCGGGTCCACCAAAAGCGACTCCTCAAATCCTGGTACATCTTGTTGCTGCCAGGGTGGATGGAATACTTGGACTTGTGCGCCTCATCAAGAATCATCAAGAAACTTGTGCTGCTCATGCTCCTCCTCTCGCCGTGCACCGGCCTCGGCCGTGCGGCATAAGTCCCGCCGCACAGCGCATCCTCGCGTTGCCGGCACCATAAGCTTGCCGCACGCGTGCACCCATGTCGCCGCCTCCTTTTTGGTTGCCGACGCCGCCTTGAGGCCGGGTTGCTGCCGCCGTCGCTGCCCTGCGCGCCGTCGACGCCGTGCTCCGGTGCTCGCCGCATCGCGCGCACGCGCTCGCCATAAGGGCACCACGGAGGCACCCCTCGACGGAGCCGTGCGCGACTGGTTGCACGCGTGCGCCGGCGAGAGGTGCCGCCTTGGCTGCCGACGGCGTGGCTGCGCGGGTCGCCCTCGGTCGAGCTCGTCGCACCGTGCAGCAGAGGGGAGTGAGTGAGAGCTGCGGCGGAAGAGAGTGAGGAAAGGACTGGCTAGGGTTTCGTGAAAGCCTTCGGTTTTGTTCAGCTGATCAGCGCGCTCGGCCGTCCGATCCTCTCCTACCTCGATCCAACGGTGCGCGTCCCGTCCTCAGCTAGGCTGGGCCAGATGCGCCACGCGTACCCGCGTGCGTCGGGCCGAATCGATGGCCCGCTCGTGAGTTTTCGGGCTTTTAGCCCGGCGGCCGACGCGCCACTGGGCTGCGCTATTTTTTGCGCGCCTGGGCTGCGCGATTAAGTTGGGCCGCATTCCATTTTAAGCTGGGCTGCGTGCGCGAATTTAAGTTTTCTCAGCAAATTTCACTATTATTCCTTTAAGTTTTATAAGAAGAGTTAAGCATTTTTTTTTCATGTTCAAGTTAAGTAATTCATATGTATTATTTATAAGCTCAATTTTGCTGCACACTTTACAAGCGATATTTAAGTTTTCAGTGCAGTAAAATTCCTCATTATTTTCTAAGTTTATTTTGGCTCATTTTTACAAATATTGTTTGGGAAATTGATTAAGCTAAATTCTTAAGAATATTTTAGTAGCAATATTTATTTTGCTAACTTAAGCTTCCGATGTCATCTTGAGAATATATGCTCATCAACTTTGTTAAGATATTTAGATTTTAAGTTGAGCATAATAACATTAAGGCATAAGTTTAAGATTAAATTTAGCTCTTAAGTTGAGCTACAAATTTTGGGAATTTTAACATGTACTATGTACATATTTTATAAGTACCATTAATTCTTCTATTTTATACAGAATCATTAGATTTAAGAGCTCCCCTTGATGATCAAAATAAGTATTTTCTCTGCGAAACTAACATAGTGGGGAAAACATTTTCAGTAAGTTAATGCCCAGCATATATGATCTTTTCTCACCATGTTTAAGACATTATTTGAGTTTTGTATGGGAATATTAAGTTGAGATTATTATTATGTTATATTTATTTTCGCTGAGAATATTAAGTTTGATCTATTAAGTTTGCCTATAAGTAAGTTTTATGCTGTTTTCATTATAAGTTAAATAAGTTTCGCTTGTTTTCCCCATCGGTGATGCAAGTTGTTACTTATTTTGCATGATTGTAATCAGACCACTGTAGGGTTACTCTCATGCTATTTAGTGCATCTTATTGTACTATTTTAAGTTTTAAGATTATTCCTTTAAGAGTTCACTCACCATCCAACATGCCTTAAGATTAATAAGAAATGCATAAGTTTGCATTCATTAAGTGTGCTCTAAGATTTATAATGCTTCATTACGCATATCTATGCTCACGCACTATTTATTAGCACATTAAGATATTTACTAAGAATCATTATTTGGCTATGTCTTTTCAGCTGAGAGACACATGAGGATAATTAAGCCCTTCAATGGCATCGATTTCCTTCAATGGAAAGAGAAGGTAAGACATTCTCAAGTTTCTGGAGCTTGATTATGTGCTTCATAAGGTCAAGCCATTTCCTCCCACTCCTGGCATTGAGGACTATGAGGAGATGATGTATGAGCATCACTTCAAATTAGATAAATGGGAAAAGGACAATAAGTTTGCCAAAAGAATCATCAAGCGTTCGATTTCGGACAGCATAAGGGGAGATTTTGATGATCATGAGGATACAACTGCTAGTCAACTCTTCAATTTAATTGAGATAAGTCACAGGAGAGTCTGTACAAGTTTCCTCATCAAAAGGCTTACCACATCGCGTTATGATGGGCACAGTGGTTTAGTAAAGCACATACGCCGCTTGTGTGACTGTGCTTCTGAACTTAAGTCCTTTGGAATGGACATCTCCGATTCATATTTAGAACATTGCATTAGTGAATCCATGTAATCGGGGGAGTGATTCTTATAATTAGTCGATATAAGTTGAAGTTTTATTCTTAAGAATTTCATTTAGAATTTGTTAGTGGATTCAATAGTTAGCTTGATGGCATTCAATATACTTTAGTGAAACCTTTTGGTTCAATCTATCATTGTTCTATGAGTATATTTCTAAGTTATGGATTTTATCTCTTATATCATTAAGTTTTAAGTTATTACCATACTTGCTTCTCTACAAGCAAATTTCATAATTTAATTATGAATCTCTTAATTATGTGAGAATTAGATGAGATAAAGTTAAGTGATGAGACCTGGTTGAATTTTGTGGCACGCTCTCGTTTAGACCACAAATTCGAGGGGAGAATGGCATGTCTCATCAATTTAAAGATACTCCAGTTAATAATGTCATTTAAGAATTGCTCTTGTCAGTTAAGAATTGATCTTAGAAATATCTTAATAATTCTCTCCATAATATTTTCATTGTCCATAAGTTTCAAGGACATAATTAAGTATAAGTTTTAAGCATAATATATTTGCTATATCTTATTGCTTAAATTAAGAACTTTAAGTTCAAGAGCTACATTATCATGCAAGACATGATTATTAAATTACCATTGTGATGGGAGTTCATACTCCACAAAGACCAAATGTCTCAATAAGTGTGAGTTTTGTTCTATATTCCGGCCGCCGCTGTTTATGGGATAATTCTCACAGGTTGTGTTGTGCCACCCATTTTCTGGCCACCGCTGTTGTGGGTTGGTACAATGGAACCGGAGATGATTGAAGTGTGATTGTGTTCATGATACTGGCCACCGCTGTTTTTGTGGACATTTAATCATAACTTTGCCGCTCTAGTTCATTTTCTGGCCACGGCTGATGTGTCCTAGTTTTGGCAAAGGAAGCTGATCAGTGGTATAATAAATTTCGTGCCAAGATAAGTTAAAGAGCTATCATTGTAAATTTATTTTACATAAGTTTATGGGCCGACACACTTAATATTCTGATTATTCAGGGATCAATGAAAGCTCATATGGAAGGAAATGGGGGAGAAGAAATCTTATTGAAATATAGGATAAGTTTCTCTATATTGATGATTTAAGATGAGATGTATATACATACAAACATATATGATTTTCTCATATCGTGCCATAAGTATTCCTCCATCCTTTTCTAACTCTGTTGAGGATTTACATTAGTTGTATATCAATAACAGAGACCCGTAATGTTTTAATAATAAGTTAAGTTAAGCTTTGGGCACAAAAGTAAAAGCCTCAGTTATTCCTAAGATTATGTAAAAGAAGTTATAAAAAGGTCTCTGAATTTTGAACGTAAAGTATAGTTCATCTCATAGCAACTTTCTGATGGAGTCAAAGCAATAGACTGTAATGGGTCTGCAGATTTTTGAAGAAGTGATTCCAAAAGAAAATAAGATGTTAAGTTTATAACTCACTATGAGTTGGTACATATCATGGGTAACCGTGATTTATTTTATAAAGTTAAGGTGGATTAATTAATATTCTGATACTCTAAGGTGATTATTTTCTTCGTAAGTTGAAAGAAATAAGCATGCATTTCAAGAATGGAGAAATAATTTCATCATATCATAAGATACATCTAGTGGTGCTTTCCTAAAGTTCTGGGGGAGTATGACACTTTGATGGGACCAAAGTGAGTATTGGGATTGTCACTCAAGCACAAAAGTTGAGAGAGGCTCTGAAGTGACACTATATGAATGCAAATATAATTATGCCTGTAAGTTTTGCGTGACATAGCAAATTTTATCATAAATATAATATTAAGAATAATATAAATAGGAAGACGTTCCTAAAGCTTCAGACAGAAGCTATGTGCTAAGCAAAATAAGAAATTGACTTAGCATGACAAGCCGGAATGCTTGACAAGATTTTATTAGTCTTAGTCCAGGGAGGTCCACTGGAAAAGGTGTTTAAAGTTAAAGGCACCATATAACATCCTTATTTTATTAATTAAGTACTGTTCAGATAAGGTTTTGTGATTGTGTATGGATGTAAATGTGCACAATGAAGTTTTATATCCTTCATTCTTACAGATATGAGCGATTCTGCAGAAAGCTCTAAACAAGATTTGCATTATTTATGTTGATTTTGTATGGCATGTTTCAGGCAGGCATATGAAATATATTCCGGTATTATTAAGTCCACATTGATAGTACTCAATGTTATTGTATTTGATTACAGAATTCCTTAAAGTAATGACATATAGTTGATGGTGTCAAGCCCATTGACAACTATATTGTTATGTATGAAAAAGGGTCCCAGGATCAAGTCATTTAATGCTTTAAGTAAATAGCTAGCAACATGACTAATTGAGGGTGTTGTCTCCTATTCTATTTCGCGAAATTAGTATGGATTTGGTGATTACCTGAAATATAATTCTGGATGAGGCCGAATAAATAAATCTCCAATAAGATCAGTAAGTGTTCTATCAAGGTACTGTAGTGGACTTTGGTTAATGTGTCCCGGTATATCTGTAACTAATGTTTGCCGTGACTCATTCGCTGGGTTTTTGTTATGTTATTGAGTGTGAACATAATGCGAACATAAGTTTAAGTTTAAGATTAAGATTGTTCGATTAAGTGGGAGACTATTGATCTGTGTATGTCCACATGCATGTGATCGATAATATGAATATTATAAAGAATAAGGTATTGACCTTTGGTCAAGGGGAAGAATGTTGGAACTGATCTCAGTCAATATTGGACCAAGAAGCCCATCTTAAAGAACAACTAACCCCTTTTAGTTGTCTTGATTGGGAGGCAAACCTCAGCCCACGTTTTGGGCCCGGCCCCACGCCTACAGCACTTATAAATATGAGGGGAAACCCCTGGTTAACCCTAATCCGTGATTAACTCACGAAATTAAGCCTAGGGTTCATTGTAACCCTAATTCTACCGATCCCTAAGGTGCTGGAAGTCGTGGAAGCCCGGTGTCCATGATTCTACATCAACCTGCTGCCGTTCTTCTACCTCTATTGCATCTACATCGAGTTCGTCATCAACTACTTGATCTGCATCCACTGCAGATCTATTCTATGGCGAACCTAAGATCAGGTAGGGTAAGTTTCACATAATTCAGTTTCAGATTAGTTCTAGGGCATGATCTATATTCTGACTAGCTGATCTTGCTAAGTTAAACGATGATTAGTTCTAACAACTTTATGCTGGTCTTCCATATCCTTAAAGGTGCATAGCTAATACTATCCCCGAAAGCAATACAACACATATGCCACAACTTATGCGCATAGTTATATTTGTTTCTCAATATTCAACGGTGATGTGAACCTTTTTGTGGACTGAAAGCAGTCAACAACTAGCTAGTGTGTACCCGAGGACACTGGAAAATTCGACAGTATTTGCCTTTTAATTTTCAGTTGGGAAAAAGACGCTAGAGCGATGTTTGGCATCTAACATTACTTACACTCATGACACAGAGCTTTTCGTTTGTCCTGACTAGCCGAATACCCGTGCGTTGCTACGGAGTATTCTTTAAATGCATGAATTCATGTTGTAGAAACATTAATATGAACATTCGTCTATATTATTGGATAACTGGACCATTGCGCCGCCGGTTCCTAATTATCTATAATTTATGAGAGATAAAAGGGATACATAGAAGCAAAGAAAACTACTTCATTG
>CM017445.1:7044654-7206671 GCA_007726485.1 Eragrostis curvula | reverse complement strand
CTCCTTCTTCTGTGTACATACGGACTTGAATTGAGGGAGTTGTTCGGACTTGACTTGATCTCTGCTTTGATGGTGAAAAAGGCACCAGCTAGCATTGGCTGCAGCTTCAACTCATTTTTATATTTTATTTTTCTTGAAAGAGCGAGGGGAGAGATTTTATTACAATCAAGACAAGGAGAGGAAAGAGACGAAAGGTAGTTATCCGCAATAGTGAGGCTAGCCAGCACTCTCCTGGATAACTAAACTAGAAGACTTTTGTTGCTTCACGTCGTCAAAAGAAAATAAACTTCGCATACTGGTCAAACTTTCCATCGTAAGTCAATGAAAATTAAGAGAGAGCACTGTCTCGAGATGTAGACACATTACCAGAGCCAGGAATAGGAAGCTTCAGGAACTAGACTCCCTACCAGATATACACACGCTATATATACAAGCGGGATTCCATTGCTACGTACGTCCATGTGGACAGAACATAGACTTTTGAATGGTTATGGAAGGACACGCTCATGTGGACAGAACATTCGAATGGTTATGGAAGAAATCCAGTCAGCCAAAGCATCAAGTATTCTTTTGGCTACTGACCAAAGATAGGCTAAATACAAGGGGAATGTTAAGGAGAAACATGTTTCTAGACTCATATGCGTGTGAGCTGTGCATCCTGCAAAGAGAAGAAACTCATTGCACCTGTTCATTAGGTGTAACTTTGCCAAAGCCTGCTGGGAGTCAATTAGAATTAATGTGCCAAGGCATCTCCAGGTTATGCCACTAATAAAATGGATCAAAAGGAGACTTAATGTTCCTTTCTATATGGATATATAATACTGATGTGCAGGAGCATTTGGAAGGAAATGAATAACTGGATTTTTCAGGGCATTGATTCTACAGTTGCAAGTTGCCGAGCAAGATTCTTCAGTGAGCTGCATATGGTTGTCCATAGAGCTAGAAAAGGAATTGATGATCCACTGAAATTATGGATACAGACAAAAATCTAGTCCCTGTACTTTTAGTTTCTTTTGTTTCCTTTTTGTATCATGTACTTTATTCTTTTTAATTAAATATATTAATCCGTAGGGGGCTCTTTACCTCCTCCAGTTCATTAAAAAAAAACATAGGCTTTTGAAGACCGCAATAGTCGTCTGTCCTGGAGAACGGATCTTTGCAGACGCACAAGAAACATTGGAGGGGCTATGCCTCGAGTTTGATCCAAAACCACTTCCGTGCCGCCAACCATCGATGCATCAGTATTGCTCACAAGCCCTTCATCAGTGAAGGATGGAACACTGCTGAGACGAAGAGAGAGCCGTACTACCATTATTTCAAAACAGGCCGCCATCACCTTCGCCTGGACGACGTCGCCATGGACACAAAACCCATAGTCAATCGCATCTCATGGAAAAAACCACAAGAACGACATGGATAGAACTAACACAAGACAAATTGTCATCACCGCTTCGATTGCCGAAGAGGATAGACATAAAAAATTATTTGGACTACTAGATCTACTAGAAAGGATGGATCCCTGCTCTCTTTTCTCACGGGCGACTGACCGGAAGAGGAAGAACAGAGGGGATCAAGGAGGAGCGGCGGCTAGGATTTCTTTCTTTGGTGCGGCAGCTAGGGTTTCTGTCTAGGCCCCTTTTGATTGGATGTGTGGGTGCCGGTTTTATGTGATCCATCTCAGTTTTAACTATCTTAGAGCATCTCCAAGAGAGCTCCAAAAATAGTCCCCAATTTTTTTTTTTGAGCCAATCAGAAAATTATTGGGGCGCAAACAGCCATTGTAAACCCAAACAGCTACTAGCTAGAATCGCAAGGCTTTACTGGATAAGGTCGAAATGTAGCTCAGGTATCAGCGCGCATACAGAACTGCTGGATCACAACTCAAAACCCCTTGAACAGAAGGTGTGGAACCTGTTTTAGAAAAACTTATATGAGCATGTGGATAACGGGTGGTCGTGAAAGGGGTTTTGGCCTAGTGGTTAAGGCATCGAGTAGCACCTTTGAGGTCCTGGGTTCGACTCCGGGTGGAAAACAAATTTTCTAGATTTAACGGCATTTGTGCTTTCAGCGGTAGGCGACTGTGGGCGTAGACAGAGAGGCGCCAGTCCTTAATCTAGAGGATTTGCCGGCTCAGTCTTCGAAGATGCTCATAGGAGTAGGGGTTTGCATATGTGCGTTCATAGAGGTGAGTGTGCGTGCGTTGTGAGTGTCCGAGTTGTACTGTGTCATCAAAAAAAAAAGATAACGGGTGGGTCAAAATGGGCGCATTTGGAGCTCCTGAAACCTCGGTCGTCCTGACTTTTATGCAAATTAAGGTGATGTGGCTCTCTCTGCCTCACATTTGGCATCTGGCAGGTCGTTATAGTGGGCAGATTGAAACACATGGCCAAAGGATTGGATCACCGGTGTCTGACTATTTGTCGTCCTAGCCATAGTACATAGGTACAGACGTAAATGTGATATTGATGCAGTATTGGCCAATCTGGCTTTTCTCCTCACACGATATAAAATGTATGACCCTCAAGCAACGACTTAAAGAATTCTTAACTAACACGAAACGATAGGAACTCGTTGCTAGCTCTGGTGCTGTGTATAGATACAGACAAGAGCTTGGTCACAAGACTCTGCCCTGAGCGTGTTGGAACTTTGAACAAGATGGCATCCGTCCACATCCACCGCACCTCAGCAGTGACCCTCCCCACCACCATGGCACCACTCCCTCTGTCCGGCAGCCTGCTAGTCAGCCTACATTTTAAAATGGCAACATATGTGCCTTTCTTTACAAAATATAAATCATTATTCACTTTGAAACAATTTTCTAATGAGTGAACCAGTGGCATGAACATCCGGTTGGATGGGTTTGACTATTTATTTGTCCTAGCCACAGTACATATGTACATACATAAATGTGATGTTGATGCGTTTTTTGGTGATAAGGCTCCCTTTTTAAATGTTCCAATAATGTGTATTATTTCACCATACGACTCCAATTTATGGCCTTTAATTGCAAGCGAGAATTATAGCTTAGAAAGAGTGAATTGCATTGGTGGTACCCACAACTTGTGAGATGGTTTACGGTTTAGTCACACAACATTAAAATTGCTCAGTTATATAACACAACTTGTTATGCTGGTGTATATGAAGTCATAAAGCATACCACAACATCATATTTTGATGATATGATAGCAAAGAACAACAACTATATAGGCAAAGGGATGTCACATTGACATATATGGCATCGGTGTGGTGGCATTGATAAAATTAATTCAACAAAGTTTGTAAGAGTAGCAAAAAAAAAACAAATTGACTTTTTCATATGCCTCGTGACATATGTGTTGTGAAAACATATCTTTGAATATATATTGAATCTTGATTTTATTTTGCTCCACACAAACTTATTCTATAATCTATCTTTAGTTTATGACATCATTTGCACCCCATAACAAGTTGTGTGATCCGATTAAGTAATTTTAAGTTCTATGACTAAAATGCACCTACCACTCAAGTTGTTGTACCACCAGTGCAGTTTACTCGCTTAGAAATAATTCTTAATTTGGCATTTGGCCACATCAACTATTTACTAGTTCTAGTATATAGTGCATTCATAAATGTACAAGACCAGGAGCTTGATCTTTTTTTTTTTTTGGGATATCCAGGAGCTTGATCTGCTGATTATGCCCTAAACGTGGTTGAAAGTCTAAAAAAGATGCCATCCATCCGCATTCACTGTGTGACAACCCAAATTCTTTTTCATTCAGAAATAAGGAACAAATAAAAGTAACAAAAAAAAAACTGCATACGCCACACATTTCAGAGAACTCTAGGATTCTCTGATCTCAACAAGGCAGGGATTAATAACACAAAAGCACAATGAGTCAGCACTATCATGCACAAAAGAAAGTGACCACTATAGGAAGCAACATACCCTCCATAATGAAGAAGTACTGCTTCACGCTCATACACGGGCTATATATATCTCATAGGATCACGATTGCACGAAGCTTTAGAGGGAAGACTAAAACCAAGATCAGAATGACCCATAAGCCTTCACCACGGGCAAAATCAATGTCACGCAGACACTGTTACAACCTCCAACCATCGACTTATATACAATTTATATATAGCAGATCATTATGTATAAACAATCAGATGGACTACGACGAATGATTAGTCATTATAAAAGGAAACAGCTACTAGCTAGAATCGCAAAGCCTTAGTGGATATGGCCGATCGACGTACACAACTGCTGAAATGATGCTCACGTACACAATTGCAATTCCCCACCCACCCTCGCATCGAAGTCAGTGAAATGATGCTCCTATCAAGGTTTACAATACCGAACCAACCGCGGAAACCGGACACCACCGGTTTGGCCAGTTACCGCGAAAACCGGAGAAACCACTCGAAAACCGATCAAAATTCAAATTCCAAAATTTTGAATTCAAAAAACGGAATACCGGGCGGTTTTATCGGTAAACTGGATGGTTTGCCAAGAAACCACCGGGGAGAAAAAAAAAGATGAAATTTGATCTCTGAGTGGGATGGGCAGGGAGCCTGTGGCGTCGCGTGCAAACTCATCTTAGAGGAGTAGAATGCCATCGACCAGACGGCGGACGGCGGACTCGGCGGGCGGAGTCCGGCAATGCAGAGTTTTTTTTTTTAACCTCATGCAGACGCGAGTTGCAAGGGATCAGGTGGCGAACGAAAGGACGAGGAGCGTCCACGTCACCCAGGAAAACCGGTGGAAAGAGATCAGGTTTGTTTTCTTTTTATTTTCCTTTTTTGGCCTGTAGCTTTGCCGTAATTTTTTGGATGACCAAACAAACTTATTTTTGAGTTCTTGTTCCACCGTTCTCCTCCAATTTGCGTCTAGTTGTTTTACATATTTTTTTTCAATTTTTTTTCCAAATTTTCTATTTTTTTCAAAATTCAAAATCGAAAATCGGTGAACCGAGGAAACCAGACCGGACCGGTAAGTCCGATTACCGCAAAAACTGGTCAAGTTCTCATCGGTTTTGTAAACCCTGGCTCCTATACGGATAGAAGTTAGTTTTCTTCTACAGGTAAGAGATTTGAATCATGCCTAAATAATGGTCCAGTTCATTCCAATCCCATTGCGCTTGTTCGCCTAGATTTTGTTGCAAAAACCATTTTGACCAATTTGCACATGTCTAATATATTAAATCCATTTTGGCCAATATAAATTCATAGAAAAATTAACTGACTAAATTAACATTGTCAAAGTTTTTAAATGAGACTTATTTGTTTTACTTTTATTAAAAGCATATCAAAATATAAAATTTTGTGGAGACTTTTTAAACTCTAATCGTTTTTTCTTTCGTTCTTTCTTTTTCATGTTTTTTTTGCAAAAGCTCAAGTATGGATATTGTACTCCCTAAAATTTGTAACTTTGACAAGAACACCATGAACTACTCAAACAAACAGAAATGGATTTAATCTATTAGACATGTGCAAATTGGGGTGGTTTTTGCAACAAAACCTAGTGTGTGGGTGTGGATTTGCAACAAAGGCACTTATGGGTGGGAATCTCAAACTTCAAATCAGTTATGGGGTGTTTTTTTTGCAATGAAGCCTTTCATTTGTGAGTGGTCTCAAATCTGGAGGATAGCACCCGCCACCCACAACCAAACAAGGAGAAGATCGCCGCAGCCGTCGCCATGGCTGGAAGGAGTAGACTACCTGCCATTCTCGAGAATGTTGCTTCCATGCATGGCGGCAGTCACTTGCAGGAATCCATCACAGGATAGCGCCGCTGCCATAGTTGACGGCAGGGAGGAGGAGATCGCGGCTTAGAGGAGCCACGCATGGCTCGACTCATTTTTCTCTAGGCGTAGTTGTTTGGAGATTGAAGAGGACGGACACGTGGCAGCGATCGAAGCAGTGCCGCACTGGAATTTGTTTGCAGAGATTTTTCTTCCCAATAGCCATCTTTATCTTATATTTACTAATTAGACATTCCTTTCGGTGTCTCCAAGTTAATCGGAGGTAAATCTTAGAAATTACAAAAAAAAAAAGCAAAACATCTGACAGTATATTTAAATGCTTAGCAAATCATGACCATTAGATGTTTATAACCATCACGTATAGAAGGTCAGCCGGTACAAACAAATTTCATATAGAAAACAGACTCCCAACTTGACGGATACCCAAATCAGGGTATCCTGATCTAGGATACTTAATCCTGCTAACCGTCTCAGCTTAATTGTGTAGGGCCCACAGGAACAGGTACACGACAACAGAGCGCTCGAGGGGCCCACGGCCGACCCCGAGGGCACATACAAGTTCCGCCTCGCCCGACCCCCAGTCGGGCGGGCCCACGACTTCTGCCCCGCCCGACCCCGAGTCGGGTGGGGTCCACAGACTCCGCCTCGCCCGACCCCCAGTCGGGCGGACCCACGACTTCCGCCCCGCCCGACCCCGAGTCGGGTGGGGTCCACAGACTCCGCCTCGCCCGACTCCCAGTCGGGCGGGCCCACAAGCCGCGCTTCGCCCGACCCCGAGTTGGGAGACTTCGTCGAGAAGATTTTCCTCTGGCAAGGAGGACAGGCATTTACGACGAGTAGCTGGGGAGCCTTAACTCTACCCAGCAACTCATATACTTGCAGGCACGCGATCTGACCTGCACAGTGACACCCGTCCCATCTCGCGGCGCCGCCTGACACCTCGAGTACAGCAGCGGGATGGCTACGGCATCATCATCACCCTGAACAGGGACGAAGACCGGACCGGCGACAAGACGGCCGCGACAGTCTGGGTTGACATCTCGACCACCTGCCCGGCGACCAGGCTGACAGGACGCCGCCTGACTAGAGCCACAGTAGCGGCTAGGGATCAGACTAGCGCGGCGCGTAGCCGCGCTGCCCACAACCCGAAAGCCCCGTTCCCATTTGTAAACCGGCTCACTCCTTGACTATAAAAGGAGAGCTGGGTGCATGAGGAGGGGGGGCCCCGGAGAGATACAACACACACAGACATAGAGATACACACGAAGAGGCTTGGAGTCTTCCTCCTCCCTCGTCAACACTTGTAGTTCCCCTCTGCAAGTCGAAACACGAACTACCCACGAACTGGACGTAGGGCATCGATTGCCTGAACCAGTATAAACCTTGCCTCTCTCGCAAAACCCTCGCCATCATAGAAGATTGTTAGACGCCGTAGTACAAATTTACTTGTCGGCCGGTTTCTTAACACCGACACAACTGCATCAACGGCAGATAATCTCTCATCACGTATTGAAGGGCATCCGGCACATGCTACAGAGATATAATTATTGTCCAAGAAACGAACACCTAACTTGGCATTTACGGCAGCCGGCATCATAACAGTCGTAAGGACCATGTGACCGAGAGGGGGGGTTGAATCGGTGCACATTATCTATTTTTCTCCTAACACAAATCACCCACTCAACTCCTAGCAAGTAGTTCGAGTATATATAAAGGGGCACACTAAGGAGAGTCCTTAATCTTGTGAACTAGTGATAGCATATAACACAAGCACAAAGATATGAACTAGTTCACTAGGCAAGTGCAAACCTAAGATAAACTACAAGCTAGACAATCAAGCACAAGACACTAGATGATCTACTAACCGGTAAGCACACTAAGAAAGAGTCCTTAGATCAACTAGCAAGCAAGCTACACATGAAGTCCACAAGCAACCATATGATAGAAGCAACTAGAGAGCATATGGATGAACAAAGGAAATAACTAGAGCAACAAGTAAACAAGGCAATCTCAAGTACTACTAGCAAGCATGATAAAGACAATAAGTAAATGCAAGTAGTAAAGAGAAAGAGATAGAAATGCTCATGATATTTCCCGTGGTATCGAGAGGATGGCGCCTCCCCCTAGTCCACGTTGGGTCACTCTCGCCGGAGTCTCGACCCCGTCCCTCCGCTCGATGGTGATCCCTTCTAGAGCATTCTTCACCCTCGAGTGAAGACGCGGGCACGTCCCCTCGGCAACTCCGGATGCTCCTCTGAAGGTAAGGATCCGCACGTGATGCGGTCCAAAGGGCGCTTTCTTCACGTAGCTTCTTTCACACGGGAAGCTCACAGACCGTGTACAAACTTGCAGCGGCTTCCACACACCTTGGCAAGCTCACCACGGACGCCTAACCGGTCTAGGTCTTGCCATATACCAAGAGTAACAACCCAAGTCAGCCCTCTACAGCACTCACTAGCCTAGAGATCATAGGATGCACATCGTGTCACTCTTCTCAAGCACTTGGATCACTCAAATCCCTCAAAGTGCTTTTTCTTCCTTCACTTGGCTTCTTGACAACACCTCCCCTCCTTTGGACTGTCCAAGAGCACCTCAAAGAGGCAAGCAACCAGCTATTTATAGGCTCCACCCACGAAACTATAGCCGTTGCAATAAAACTGCTCAGATTTCTCTGGTCACCGTATGATACGGTGACTATCCAACGGTCGACTGGGACTTTATTTCCTGCGAGAGGCACTGTTCTCTTAGTCACCGTTTCATACGGTGACTACTTCTTTCCAGCTTCAGCAACTCGTCCATTTTGCACTTCCCCTGGAAAACATACGGTGACCCACTGTATCATACGGTGACCATCATACGGTGACTCTACTAGAGACTCTCCTTTTTCTGGATTTTCCTGTCCATAGTCACCGTATCATACGATGACTCTTATTCCTTCTTCTCTTCGACTTCGTCCATTTTACAGTTCCCCTGAAACCATACGGTGACCATAATACGGTGACTCTACCAGAGTCTCTCCTTTCTCTGGATTTTCCTGTCCATAGCCACCGTATCATACGGTGACTGCTTCTCCTGTAACTTCTGCTGAGTTGATCTTCACTCATCTTCTCCCTGCAGTCACCGTATCATACGATGACTGGCACCGTATCATACGATGGCTTCTCTTCAGCTGGAACTTGATCTTCTCCATTGATCCTTGCTTCCAACACCTTCTTCCTTGGTTCCTGCACTCTTCCTTTGCAACCCTAGCGCCTGAGACACACCATGCATCCAATTGATCTCTACACAAGTGTTTACCGAAGAGTACCAACTCGAACCCTCTTCATAGTCCGGTTTTTCCTATGGACTCAAACTAACATATAATCAAGCCAACACTTGCTTGAATCTAGCATGTCCTTAGCCTTGATCCATCTCCTTGACCGCGACTCCATCAAGTCCGTCCATGAGTTGACAAGGCAACCAATCCTCCTTGACTTGAGGTAAGAGGTTGGTTTGTGTCATACTTGCTTCCATGTGACCTAAGGATAAGATACTCAAAGCATATGTTAGTCACATGCATGGTTCTCATCGGATCACTAAAACATTCATACCTTGGGGTTTCCAACTCCAATGGCTATGAAGCTTACAATAGTCTATAAAGAAAATCGGGAGATCTAACAGTCGTCCAAATCCATGGCATCTACGTACCGCACCATCTATCGTCTGCCCAGAAGAAAAGTCAATATAATCCCTCTCAAAAGCTACGTGTGCCGCTATGGAGATTGACGCTACGATGTCTTGTACCATCGCCATCCCCTGCCCAACATGCACTCCAGGACATGCCGAGTAGCCGTGGTCCGACTAGCCGCGCCGGAAGAAACTAATGGCGGTGTACACCCCATGCAAGTTTATGACCTCGCTGTCGTCGAGCTTCAAGAATGCCATTGGCTCACGAGAGGCAATAACTAACGTAGGGAGGCAGGGTCACAGCTAGCTTACTCATTGGAATGTGCATATCCATCAGCAAAGGAATGTCATTCACGCTGTACCAAGGCGATTAGGCGAAGGCCATCTCCGTGATCTAAGGCACCAGGGAAAAGGCCAGCTTCCCAACTCTTTTGGGCATGCACAATACACGTAAAACAGGTAATTGTTGACATCCTGAATTGTCTATATGTGTTTCATTGTAGCTTATATAAAACTAATTACATATTTCTTCACACGTCTGCATATATAGATGTGTAATTGGTCTTCAGAAGGGAGTTCTAAATCTGTAACAGATTAGAGATCTCTTTCTTGCAAAAAGAAGGGTAAAAGATCGAAACAAGCTCCTTCTCGATGTACGTATGAAATATGGTGGTAGTAACAACAAAGAGCTAGCATGCAAAAGCATGTCCTCCATGTACGTATGTAATAACTACAATCCATCAAACCACAGAACAATCTTCATATTTAAAAATTCATTTATTCTTTCAGGCAGTGGAAAATTTTCAAATAATATTGGGATATCTTTTTGACAATATAATCGAAAGTTACATGATTTCATTTTTAATTATATGCATTTACTACGTGTTGGTATGCTGAAATAATAGTTGATTTCATTATTTACTACGTGTTGGCAGGCTGAAATAATAGTTCGTGTTGGTGGATAGCAAATATTAGAGCTGAAGAAAGGTTTCTTTGATCTCTTGCATAGAAAGAGATTGGTAGCACTAGATAGGCATGGCGGCAGTGGCATATGAGATGGCTAGGTGGCAAATGTGATGGGGCGCCACCAGCTGGGCAGTGGAAAACCACTGTGTGTGCCAGCGCCAGGGTCTTCGAGCTCGAAGTGGTGTCGTTAGAGCAGAGAAGATTTGGGCATGGCTCTGGCGGTGCCGCAGTGGGGTCACCGCTGGAGATGGTAGCAAGAGGGGGATAGGGCATTGAGCACACGCCACAGATTTGGGAAAGATGAATAAGAGAGGTGACTAGCTAGAGGTAGACCATAGAATACAAGTCGAGCTATTTTGATCTTTGACGAGATCTCAATCAGACTTTTTATGACGTGCATCGACAAATCCATTCCCAAATTTCAGTCGACTAAATATTAGTTACCAATGTTGGATTCGCAACATTGCGATATATGATCATGTTTATGATGCGGTACACTACATGGGATGCTATAGTATTGGCTTATATGACTATTCGTTTGATGTTCACGTTGCTTAGCTCAAACAGATAAAGATTGGAGGGTGTAGCACAAAAACATGATCTGAAAGATAAAGGAGAGTATGGGACGAACAAGATGATGATGACTTAGAAGAAGCAATTCCTATTTATTTTTGGTTCCAAGATTTAAAAAAATAGTTTACATTGTCAACATAACTTTTTAATAATTTTGCAATAGATTGCTAGCCCGTGCAGGTGCACGGATTGATAGGCTAGTAGTACATATAGGTACAGACGTAAATGTGATGTTGATGAAGTTTGACCCTTTATTCCAAGCGAACGACTTTCAAAGACTTCTTACCTAACACGAAATGATAGGAACTCTTTACTAGCTCTGGTGCACTGTATAAATGCAGAACACGAGCTTGGTCAGAAGATTGTGCCCTGAGCGTGGTGGAACTTTGCACAAGATGGCATCCTTCCGCATCCACCGCTCCTCTTTAGTGACCCTCCCCACAACCAACTTGGCACCAATCCCACTGTCCGGCTTCGATAGTATGTTCGTGTCGTCAGAAGTACCGCTCAACTTTGTCTACCTGTTCCCTTCGCCTACCATACCGTTCCCTGAGCTAGCCGAGTCACTGAAGCATTCGCTTGCCCAAGCCCTACAATCCTTTCACCCCTTTGCCGGTGAGCTCACGTACTTGTCTTCGTCCCGCACCATCGCCATCGTCTTCCCAGAGAAGGGTGCATGTGTCACATTCATCGAGGCTGAGACGGTCATCGGCCTCAAGGGGCTCCTGGACGCGGAGGAACTCGACACGGAGGCACTCCGGCAACTCGTTCCAGATATCCGACGTGAAGTCCTGCCGGCACCTGTGATGGCCGTGCAGGTTACGCAGACCGTGGGAGGCGTGGTGGTTGGGTTGGCATTGGACCACACAGTGGCGGATGGGCATGGCCTGTTTCACTTCCTGAATACCTGGACGGCTGCTGCAACTGGAAGGTCCGGATCTAGTAATCCGAATCCGTTGCCCCTACATGACAGGAACCTTGTTCGGTTTGACGGTGACGAGGAATTCAACCGAGCGGTCTTGCGTCACTTTACTCCCAACTTACCAAGGGTGAATACTCTTATCAAGAATAGCAATACTCTTGATGTTTTCATTTGCTTGATGAAATATATTTCCCTTATCTAAAAAACAATATTGATGTTGATCAATTTTTGGCCATATGTATCTCACAGGTAAGGGAACCGAAGCTACATCCTACAGCCAAAGAACAGCAATGCCCCGTTGTTCGACAAACATTTGTGTTCACAGCGACGGCACTGCAGCATCTGAAACGTCGGCACCTCGCCTCTACGAACCCCGATGAGCAGCTTGTGCCGTCCACCTTCGTTGCGATTGCGGCACACGGATGGGTTTCCTTCTCCCGCGCCAGCAGCGGATCCAGTGCCGATGACAGGCCAGTGTTCATTGTCTTCTTGGTTGACTGTCGGCCGGCGCTCATGTCCCTACCGGCGGACCAAGTTTATGCCGGGAACTGCGTCATTTTCTTCAAGGTAGGCCTGAAGGGGTCGGAGCTGACGGGACCGGAGGGACTCGCCCGAGCGCTCTCAACACTGACGGAGGCGGTGAAGGAAGCCAAGGCGGATCCACTAAAGTACAAGGCGGAGTACATTGTTGAGGAGAACCAGGGAGATCGCATCTTCCTCGTGTCGGGAATTCCAAGGTTTGGGTACGAGCTAGACTTAGGCTTTGGGAGGCCAGCGAGGATTGAGAGGGCGCGCCTTGGCTACCACAGCGAGGCGTTCCTCGTGGCAGGGAGGGAGCCGGGCTCTGTGCACGCCATGGTGGCAATGTCGGCAGAGAATATGCCAGCGTTTCATCAGGCATTCATGGTCGATGGCGTCCACGGCCGCCCATAAGTTCGCGTCGACGCATGCATGCTCACTCTTCATCTATTTCGTCAACTCAATCCCTCATCTTTAATGTTGTAATTGTTCCACAAATCAGGGAAAAAAATAAGTAACTGAATACTAATACATATCCCTGTTCGGATGTGTGGTAGTGCGTTTTATCCTCTTCCATCTTAGTTTTAGCTATCTGTATGCTAGTTAGCTCATAAGTTGAGACTAAAGAAATGGTTCTATCTTGTTCAGAGTTTGTCTTTTTTGATGATAAAATGGCAGGAGAGATGCCTTCCTCTTTTTTTGATGATAGCTCTACTATGTCTTGAAATCCAGGTTCGGTCTTGGTTCAATAAGGTGCTCGATTGTGTGGTGAAGTCTAGGGGCGATGGAACGACTGGGCAGATGCTGCGCCTGAAGAATAACATGTCCGACGCCCATCTCATCCAGCTGGTGGTAGCAGCGCCATTGGTCTCCACCACCCCCATAGTATTTTTCCCCGAGGCTTGACCTAGCTGTGTTTACCTGAATTACTTCAGCAAATATTTCTAGCCAGCAAACGGTTCAGTCTTAATGAAGTAGACTGGAAGTAGCTCCCTGACAAGAGACATTTGTGATTTGTGTTAGCAGTTAGCTCATAGAGCTCCACCAAAATGAAAGGCTTAATTGCAGTTCATGCGAGGATGTTTAACGGTTCAATGTGTCCATCTCTTTTACATGTATACAAATTGGGTCTCAAAACATTTTCATGCCGAGGGTTTAGTAAAATCATGAAAATAGTATATTTAGTCTTTTTTGGCTGTTTATGGCTGTGAGATTACTATGCGCCCAAGCGAGATTACTAGCCTCGTATTCAACGGTGATGTCAACCTTTTGTGGACACATGATGACACTGGAAAATTAGGCAGTTTTGACTTTTAATTTTCAGATGGGAAAAAAGACACTAGAGTGATGTTTGGCATCTAACATCACATGAACCCATAACACAGAGCTTTGCATTTGTTCTGATAAAGTCTTCACCCATTTTTCATGACAAAAAAATCACGTCAGCAAGATATGGACATGTAAGATGTCGTGACAAAGAAGCAATTCTGCCGTGCATTAGTTGCCAAACATACAGGCAGCCTCATCTCTGTAAAATCTACTCAACGCACTACTACATACCACAATAAATTCACAATACAGCTCTTGCAGATGAACCAATCCTCAACTAAGCTCGCCACAGAGGCTAGGCAAAATACTTCAATCAGATCTGCGAGCAATAGAAGACCAACGAACATGTTAATCCACGGAGAAATTTGGACCAATAATGACGTACAGCTCTAGATCGATTAGGAGGACGGAAAGAGACGCGGAAGTTAGACGGGGATCCTACCTCAGTAACGTGATTGTCGCTAAGTTGATTTGGAAAAGAATCCAAATATGAAAGTTTAACCTTCATTTGACACTTTAATGATTTAAATGGGGTAAAAATCAATAATATAAAAAAATGGAAAAATGTAAAATATCAGACGCGCATGAAACTTGAATTTATGAAATTAAATAAAAAGTAATTTTCAATTTTAGTCAAAATAAAAAATGACTACTTAAAAATGAATAAAAACTTTCACACTTACATATCCATAGATTTCTGGAGCTAATTAATAATTAGAAGGTCAATTCAAAATAAAACTATTTGTTACCCTTTCTAAGGCTGAAAACTAAAAAAAAAGCATTTAAATTGTACCTGTATCAGGTTTCTCCACACCACAAATCAAAATAGAAAAATCAATTAAAATAATGCAACAACTATAATCCTAGCTCGTACAACTGGCAAATAGGCCCATAATATCGTAGACAGATAAATTAGAAAAATTCTACCTTCAATCTCATAACCTACCTATAACACGTTTCTCAGATCAACCAAAAAAAATTACAAAAACAAAAACTTAAAGACTAAAGTAAAAAAAAATGTGTCCTACAAAAAATGGTGACTATAATTCTAGCCCGTGCATGTGCACGGGTTGAATGGCTAGTAGTACATAGGTACAGATGTAAATGTGATGTTGATGCATTTTGGGTAATAAGAGTTCATTTTGAACATGCCAATCTGTTTTTCTTCCTGATACGGATCAATTGTATGGCCCTTTAGTGCAAGCAACGACTTACAAAGAATTCCCAACTAACACGAAACAAATGGAACTCTTTACTAGCTCTGGTCTTGCGTATAAATACAGAACAAGACCTTGGTCACAATACTGTGCCCTTAGCGTGGTGGAACTTTGAACACGATGGCATCCGTCCGCGTCCACCGTACCTCGGCAGTGACCCTCCCCACCAACATGGCACCACTCACTCTGTCCGCCTTCGATGGTATGTTTGTGTCGCAAATACCGCTGAACCTTGTCTACCTGTTCCCTTCCCCTACCATAGCGTTCCCTGAGCTAGCCGAGCTGGTGAAACACTCGCTTGCCCAAGCCCTCCAGTCATTTCACCCATTTGCTGGTGAGCTCACATACTTGTCTTCGTCCCGCACCATCGCCATCGTCTTCCCAGAGAACAGTGCCCATGTCACATTCGTCGAGGCCGAGACAGACATCGACTTCAAGGGGCTCCTGGATGCAGAGGAGCACGACACGGAGGCACTCCGGCTACTCGTTCCAGATATCCGACGTGATTCTCTGCCGGCACCTGTGATGGCCGTGCAGGTTACGCAGGCCGTGGGCGGCGTGGTGGTTGGCTTGGCATTGCACCACACAGTGGCGGATGGGCATGGCCTGTTTCACTTCCTGAATACCTGGACGGCTGCTGCAACTGGAAGGTCCGGAACTAGTAATTCGAACCCGTTGCCTCTACATGATAGGAACCTTGTCCGGTCTGACGGCGATGAGGAATTTAACAGGACGGTCTTGCGTCACTTTGCTCCCAACTTACCCAGGGTGAATTCTCTTCATTCAAAGAATTCTTTTTCTCGTATGTTAACAAGACTAGAAACAATTTAATGTTTTGATTTGCTTGATAAAATATATTTCTCTTTATAAAAAACAATATTGATGTTGACTTTTCGGCCATGTCTCTATCTACAACAGATCCAGGAACTGAAGCTAAATCCTACAGCTGAAGAACAACAATCGCCCACCATTCAACAAACATTTGTGTTCACTGCAACGGCACTGCAGCACCTCAAACGTCGGCACATCACCTCTATGAACCCCGGCGAGCAGCTTGTGCCGTCCACCTTCCTTGCCATTACGGCACACGGGTGGGTTTCCTTCTCCCGTGCCAGCGGATCCAGTTCCCATGACAGGCCAGTGTTCATTGGCTTCTTTGTTGACTGCCGGCCGGCGCTCATGTCCTTACCTGCGGACCAAGTTTATGCCGGGAACTGTGTCACTTTCTGTAAAGTAGGCCTGAAGTGGTCGGAGCTGACGGCACCGGACGGACTCGCCCGAGCGCTCTCAACACTGACGGAAGCGGTGAAGGAAGCAAAGGTGGATCCACTAAAGTACAAGGCGGAAATCATTGCTGAGAACCAGGCCGGGTATCCCATCTTCATCGTGTCGGGAACTCCAAGGTTTCGGTACGAGCTTGACCTAGGCTTTGGGACGCCAGCGAGGATGGTGAGGGCGTGCCTTGGTTCCAACAGTGAGGCATGCCTTTTGGCAGGGAGGGAGCCGGGCTCTGTGCACGCCATGGTGGCAATGTCGGCGGAGAATATGCCAGCGTTTCGTCAGGCGTTCATGGTCGATGGCGTCCACGGCCACCCATAAGCTAGCTCGCGTCTGCACACGCATGCTCTCACTATTCATGCACGTCATCTATTACATCTATTACAAATAAGGGACCAAATAAGTAACAGAATATGAATACATATATCTGTTCGGATGTGTGGTAGTGCGTTTTACCTTCTTCCATCTCAGTTTAAGCTGTCTTTATGCTAGCTAGTTCATAAGTTGAGAGACTAAATGAATGTTCTGTCTGGTTCAGGGTTTATAATTTTTTACGACAAAATGGCACATCCCCGCCAGCGTTAGTATGTCGACACTTGGATTCAATTGTTACTATGTCGACATTATTCTTAAAGAATAATAATTGCCTTTCATGTCTTCTTCAGTTACATCCTGCCATATATATGTATAACCTGGCTCGATTTATGCTTTCTAGTAGAAGCGTAAATACGTACAGAAAGACCAACACATAGTAGAAGTATGTGTCTCATGTATCTTCATGTGGGCATGCGTGTGTGGACACGATAATTGGTATTGAGAATATGAGGCATCTGGAACTATTGCCTTGCAGACATGGAAGGAGTTGTGCGATGACGAAGACATTCACGGAGATAGGGTGCATCCCGTTCTCCGCGTGGCCTCACTATCGTACAAGCATAACCAAGATAGCCCACGGAGCTCGTGTCCTTCTGTAGCTAGGAAAAATATTTCGGGAACAAAAAAATTTCAGAGGTCACCGATAAACATGAAATTTCGGGAATTTCGAAAATTTCGGCGAACAAAATTTGAATTTTTTAAAAAGTTTTGACATGATTTCACAAGATATTGTCTGAAATCAAGAAAACATCACGGTTGCATATGCAAACAAGACAATTTAGACGCATTAAGGTGGTCAAAGGCGGAATTTCGGTGGTACTGTTCATTTCGATTTCATTTTGGACCCTGCCGAAAAAGACGAAATGTCGGATATTTCGGTGAAATTTCGCTGAAATTGTTTTCCTAGTTCTGTAGTGCTGGTTTTGTCTGAATAGTGTTCACCTTGCCCACGGAGCTCGTGTCCTGGCTGGAAAACTGGCGTGATTCCTGTCTCTTGAGGAGCTGCACCAGTCGGCGAGAGACTCCAGCAGAACACGTTGGACCACCTCGACCTTATCGTCGCCCTAGCCGAGTGCCTGGAATCGTAGATACAAACGGTTCAGTATTCTGCTTCTGCAGGCAACACTCTTACAATAGCTCCAGATCTATCAGTTCAGACCTACCTCTCAGGCTTCGCTTTCATCTGCAGCCTAGGAAGAGCTTCAATTTATGGCATCGAGTATCTCTCCGGCCATGCACGAGGATCATGATGATATTGTATCTCTACCAGCGGATAACAATCAAGCACTCAACACTCAGTAAATAATTTGTGAATACGATCGAATGTGCAACATACTACCTCTGTCCCAAAATAGTTGTCGCTTTTGACTTTCTGGTATCATCTTTGACCGCTTATCTCATTCAATTTTTTTGTGCAAACACTAAAACAAACATGGCATGGTTGTAAAAGATTATAAAAGTTTAAATAATATTTTGTAAACGATTATAAAAATCAAAGGCGACAACTATTTTGGGGCAGAGGGAGTAGCCATTAACAAATCCCTTTTAGAAAATTGAACTCATTTTTTTTTTGAAATGGGAATATTTATTAATATTCCAGCATTCTTTCAGAAGTTTGATTTCCTTGCATATATTCTTCTGTTACATCCTGCTTTATATATGTTACCTGGCAGCTTGAGGTAAAGAGAGACCCAAAAAAAGTACAAATATGCTTGTGTGTGGAAGACACGAGAATTGGTATTGGGAATTAGAGACATCTGGAACTATGTGCCTTGCCTCTCAGGACTTAGATGCAGAAGAACCATGAGGCCGGCAGAGCTAGGCCACATCCCGTCGCCAATTTGGAAGGCAGACAAATCTTAGATTGACTCTCGCAGGACTTGCTGGTTCTTGTGACGATAACACTGATTGCCCGATATATGTGCCTACATTCCTGCATGTCAAGAACTCTTGTTTTTGATAAAGCTGGTTTTGAGTGTTACTGCCTATTGTGCTCAGATTTCACTGGCTTAAAGAGGTTTTACTGCCTATATTATACTAATTCAGGATGCAAGTTAGTCTTCCTAATTTTTCTTCGTTGGTATTTTTTAGATGTCGTAAACCTGTACGTGTCTTTGACTCAAATTTAGCAAACATGTTTTTTTTTCTTTACACTGTTAATGACTATACACATCATGCTAAAAAAATATCAAACTCTAAAATATATGTTCTGTGTGAAACTCAGTGACTACAGGCCTGCTTGGGACTGCTCCACTCCAACTCCACCATGGAGCCGCTCCACCTTGGATTTGTAGAGCAGTTTCACCTTTTTGGCTTATAGGTTAGCTCTAGCTCCAGAAAGTCTGAATGGAAAGGAACAACCAAACAAATGTGCACATATCGACGGCCTAGCTAGAAAGTCTAGATGCTTTGTTGTTGTACTTGGATGACCAAGAGGTGCAGGTCAACGACTAATCAATAATTAGAAGCTCAAATATCCAAAGGACACAAAAAGAATTAACAACAGACCTGAGTGTTTCTTGCTCAACATTATTCAATCCTTGCCAGTACAAGAAAGAATTTCATTATTTGATAATAGTACATTGTACGTTTTTCTTGTCAGGCTTATTTTTCTGATGTTAATATTTTAATTTAATTTTCAAGATAAGGGAGGGAATATCCTTGTCTCGTGGTCTGTGATGAAAATAAAACCTTTCTAATGCATCTATCTATTTCAACTGAAATTTGAATCGTGGTAGTTAGAAATCTACCCATCAAACACATATCTCTCTGCACAAGGGTTGGGTGCGTGGCGTCGAGGCGGCATGCTCTGAGAGGCTTGGTTGGCGTACACATGGAGTCCAGGTCATCGGGCTGGTGGTTTGGGGAACCCGTGGAGGCCTGGATGGTGCATGTGCGGAGGCCTGGGCGTCGACGCACAAGTCAGAACGCAGCGGGGCGTCAGGTGGCGCCGCACATTGGAGGCTGAGCGTTGGGACCATCAGCAGTTGATCCCCCTGTGACTTTGGCCGTAAATGATGTCAAATTGTTGCCCAAATCATTTGTTGTGCTGCCCAACAAAATTCAGAAAACATTATGTCAACATTCATTGAAATTTCAGTAACAATTTGAACTCATTTCAGTTATTCAGTCTGGTTTTGTTTCCTACATCTGGCTAAGTTTCAATCATTGTGATTACAAAAGCCTTAGTAGCAAATCAGTGATTACAACTGATTTTACAAAAAAAAAGTCGGGGTTAGCTGTTCCCGACGGATGGCCATGGCTTCGCTTCTGCTTAGAATAATAAATCAATGCACTAAGGAAAAGATGGAATGGAACAACCAGTCAGATGTGGCGTACAGGGCTGGCCTAGAAAATTCTTGATGCCATATTGATGTCATGCTTGGATGATCAAGAGGTGCAGATCATTTACGAATTGATCAATTGATGCAAAAATATTAGGGGACAAAAAACAATTAATAACCGACCAGAGTATTTTCTGTTCCTAAGTTCATTTTCGAAGTGAACTCTGACTCTTTACTAACAGACAACAGATCAAATTTGATGTTTCGTAGTACATCATTTGTTTTTGTTGTCTGGCTTCTTTTTCTCTGCAGACTATTAAAATATTTATGTTGCTAAGACCATGGCCAGAATATTTATGTCTCGTGTTCTGTAATGAAGAACCAGAATCATGAAGAAAATTGTCCACAATGGTGTCCGGTGCTGAAAAACTATTTTGTAGGCCACATTAGACGATGCTGAAATCCGCTCAACATCCGCAACGCTCAGCACGGATGCCTGGAAACATTTCCTCAGACCATTACATTCTTTACTCATACTTCAGCGTGAGAACAACCAGCAACACATTCTTTATTAATTTCTTTCCGATGAGAACAACCACCAGCATGTGACTCTTCAGCTAGTCTATAGTATTGTACTTTTGAGCATCGGTGCATGTACATGATCGGCACGCCGGGATTTTCAACTCAGCATCGGCTGCTGCGGTGGCAATGTGGCATGCATCGGCGCCTTGCT
Organism: Eragrostis curvula; assembly: GCA_007726485.1. Lineage (NCBI taxonomy): Eukaryota > Viridiplantae > Streptophyta > Magnoliopsida > Poales > Poaceae > Eragrostis > Eragrostis curvula. The sequence continues at coordinate 7,186,065 of CM017445.1, read as the reverse complement.
CTTCTCTCCCTCCTATTTCAGCATCTCTTTTTTACGCCACTGCGAATAGTCTTAATGCTGGTATGGCATACATTTACTTCCAGTAAGTTTACTGAGTGGCTGGCGAAGTTTGTGTATTTGCTGTGCGTCAACATACGTGTATTGCCACTTAATTACTAGTGTTTCCTGCGTTCTGTCTGTTATCGTCGAATGCTGTGATGCAGCAACCAGAGAACCCGTTGCGGGGAAGCGCAAAATCATGTTTCAGGGCCGATATGTGGAACAATTCTTTCCGGTGAAGCCTTGGCCCTTGAAGCTGGAAGTGATATCTTTTGGCTTTGGATCAACAGTGATCAACCAGCGTCTACAAACTGTGGCGAAACGGTGGAAATATTTTTTCAAGAATGGGCTGGGCACGTTTTTCATTAAGAAGGAATAAGAGTTTTATTACAATAACATTGAGAGAAGAGGAAGGGAATGAGAGTACATCATTTGTTCTCGTTATCTAGCTTTAATGTCTACAGATTACTAAAATGTTTAAATTTCTACGACAATGGAGGGGATAACTTTGTCTCATGGTTTCTAATGAAGAACCTAAATCAAGAAAAAACTTGGTAATGCATCTATCTGTTTCCAACTGAAACTTAAACCAGGTCTCAAAAAAAAAACTGAAACTTAAACCAGGGTAGTTAGAAAGCTACCCATCAAACACATAACTCTATGCAATTACTTATGTGAGGAGTCACCTGCAGAACAGTTCGTGATGCCTCTGGTAGTGCTGCTGTACTTATGAAGCAACCGACAATAATAAAGCTCAATAAATCAATTGAGTATACTATGGAAAGTGTAGCAATACAACGAAATTACAAATTCCCATTATTAGAAAAGTAGATTGAAATCATCCTTACAGACGATTCATTTGCCTTGCACGTCATCGTCTGTTACATCCTGCTTTATATATGTATCCTGGCAGCCTGACATGCTTGGTAATAGAATAAATGGCTACAGAGAGACCAATACATGGTACAACCAAATTCTTGTATCCGTGTGTGTGTGTGTGTGTGTGTGTGTGTGTGTGTGTGTGTGTGTGTGTGTGTGTGGAAGGCACGATAATCAGTATTGGGAATAAGAGACATTTGGAACTATGTGCCTTGCTGCAAAGGACCGAGATGTAGACGAACAATGAGGCCGGCAGAGCTAGGCAACATGCCTTCCAGCACTGGGAACGCCGAAAGAGCTCAGATGGGCTCGCACGGGTGAACTTGCGTCATTGTTTTTCTCTCTTGAGGAGCGGAGGCTTGATCCTGCTAACCTTGTTGGACCAGCTGAACGTGCCACACTCGCCGTCCAAGTGCCAGCAGTGCAGCGCTCTGCAGTACGCGATGTGGTGTGAAGTCTGCAAACTGGAACGAACATAAATGAATAAAAAAAAGGAACATTAGTTACTTCCCTCATGGTTACCCTTCCCGCTCTCGTCTCCCTCAGTTACTTCTCTCGCACTCAGCAGCTTGTGCTGGCAGACTAAGACCTTACCGTAGCTTGGCAGCGACCTGGCGCAAACGCGCCCCCCAGACTTTGGGCGAGATCGGTCTGCGGTAGAGGCGACAGGCGAGTCTACATGGATAGGTGAGGGGCACAGGTTCATGACAGTTAAAGGTCGGCGAGGGGATCATGAGAAACACCATGGGGATCGATCAACAGGAGTAAAGTACTAGTATTACACTAATATTATTGGTCAAAAGAATCATTAGTGTGATTATTAAAATATATGAAAGGGTGGGAGGAAAATTTCAAATCATCTGCCCATTAATTGATTTCGTGCACACGACAACCTAGCTTCGAGCCACGGGAACATCATCTCAGCCTCCTCCGGCTATCCTCTGCCGTGCCGGAGTGACGGTGCCACCCTGCCACACCCCGCTTGAAATCGCGGCTCGGCTGGACCGCTCGATGCGCGATGCATGGCTGAAATTAGCTGCTGTGTAAACCCCTCCATACCAGTTTACCATTGACCGTGGCATTGGTCGATGAGTTCATAGATGAATATTTCCAGCATATATAAAAGTAAGATCTGTAAATTCCTTTTTTTTTGGCGTTTTAGCCTCTAACTCAACCTGCAGTTCATCCTGATCTCCCTTTATCTCTTACTATCGTAAAGGGTCTTGGAATAAAATTAGAAAACATAACTTTTTTCTTTATAGTGCTAATGACTACAAACACGTCATGCTAAAAAGTATCAAACTCTAATTTATATAGTCTAAGCGATGCTCGGTGACTATGAAAAAGGTGGAAGTGAACAACACGACAGATGTCGCGTATGTTAGAGTTTGATACTTCTTAGCATGAAGTCCAAGAGGTGCAGGTCATTTAGTAATCAAACAATTGATGCACAATCGGCCAGGGTTTTCTGTTTTTCAGCGCATTAACGAATGAATTAATAATTTTATGTTTTGTAATACAACAGTTGTTTTCGTCATCTCTAGCTTCTTTTTCTTCGGACTACTAATTTTTAAGTTTCTCAAGACCATGGAGGGAATATATATGTCTCATGGTCTGATGTAGAACAAGAATCATGAAACCTTTAAAATGCTTTAAGATATTTCCAACTGAAATGAAAATCAGGGCAGTTAGAAAGCAACCATCAAACACATACATCTCTGCAGTTACTTATGCGAACAGTCACCTGCAGGTGGGCTCTTGATGCCTCTGGTAGTGCTGCTGTATATATGAACAAACCGATAACAATCAAGCCCTCAACACTCAATGAATCATTTGGGCATACTATTGAAAGTGCAGCAATACACCCAAATAGCAACCCCCTCTGTTGGACGATTAAAGTCATCCTTCTTATAGAAGATCCGTTGCCTTGCATATCTTCTTCTGCTACATCCCTCTTCATATATGTGACCTGGCGGTCGGACTTGCTACTAGAACTATAATTGCCTACAGAGAGACCAATACATGGTACAAGCACGCGCCTTCATGTGAGTGTGAGTGTGTGTGGAAATCAAAACAAAAAATGGTACTGGGAATAGGAGACAACTGGAACTATGTGCCTTGCCTGACTCGACGCAGCCGTAGAAGAACCATGAGGTTAGGCACCATCCTGTCCTGTTAGTGTTGTCCTAGGAAAAAAATTTCAGTACAAAAGTTAGAAAAAAGTGTTACAGAGACCTATAGTAACACAAAAATTAAGTGATGCATATGATGGTGTTACTAGAACAAATTCTAGTGTAACACATATATGTGTTACAACTTGTGAAAAAATATGTTACAACAATAATGTAGCAAAGCATGTGAATGTGTTACTATATCTAATAAAATGTGTTACAATATTAATGTTGTAGCACAAATAAAAAAATCAAAAAAATAAGTGGTTGCTAGGATTTGATCCCAGGACCTCACCTTCTTTAAGTTACTAAGTTTTCACTACGCTACACATGCATTTATGATATGAAGTTATCCTTAATTGATTTTAACTTATAAATTATTTGAATATATGTTACTATAGTTCAAGAAAAGTGTTACTAAGGCTTGTAGTAACACACAACAGTAACATTTATTTGTGTTACTGTGAGTTCAAGGCTTGTTATGTTTAGACACATTGATTTCTTTGTAACACTTTTCTTGAAACACAATTTTTGTGTTACTAGATTAATTATTTGTAACACATTTTAACAAATCAAGCATTTGTGGTACAAGCAAACTCCGTAACACAATACTTGTGTTACTATGAAATATTTTTGTAACACATTCTTATTTGTGTTACAAATATGTGTTAAAAAACCATGTTTTGTAGTAGTGGTACCTAAGGATTGAACTCTGGGCGGGAGCTCCCCAGCCATAGTTGAAGCCCGTATAAACCAGAGCACTTCTCCACTTTAGGGAATATGAGGCATCTGGAACTTCATCCCCTCCAAGAGCGGCCCAGAAAGATTACGTGCAGTCAGTGAGTGCACGTACATTAATTGAGTGTCTGGCGAAAGATTGTCTGGATTCTGTGCCTCAACATACGTGGACTGCCACTTGCTAGTGTTCTTCCTTCTGCCCATGATCGTTCAATGCTGTCATGCAGCAACCAGAGAACTCCTTGCGGGGAAGTGCAACGTCATGTTTCAGGGCCGATATGTGGAACACAATACTTTCCGGTGAGGCCTTGGACCTTGAAGCTGGAAATTATATCTTTTGGCTTTGGATCAACAGTGATCAACCAGCGTCTACAAACTCTGGAGAAGCGGTGGAAATATTTTTTCGAGAATGAGCTGGGCACGTTTTTTATTAAGAATGAATAAGAGTTTTATTACAAGAACAGAGAGAGAAGATGAAGGGAATGAGAGTACATCATTTGTTCTCGTTGTCTAGCTTCTATGTCTGCAGATTACTAAAATGTTTAAATTTCTACGACAATGGAGGGGATAACTTTGTCTCATGGTTTCTAATGAAGACCTAAATCAAGAAAAACTTTGTAATGCATCTATCATTTCCATCTGAAATTTAAACCAGGGTAGTGACAAAGCTACCCATCAAACACATAACTCTATGCAATTACTTATGTGATCACTCACCTGCGATCAGTTCATGATGCCCCTGGTAGCGCTGCTCTACTTATGAAGCAATCCACAAACAATGAAGCTCAATAAATCAAATGACTATACTATGAAAAGTGCAGCAACACATCGAAATAACAAAATCCCTCTGTTAGAAAATTGAAGTCGTCCTTACAGAAGATTCATTTGCCTTGCACATCATCGTCTGTTACATCCTGCTTTATATATGTATCCTGGCAGCCTGACTTATGCTTGGTAGTAGAAGGGCAATTGGCTACAGAGAGACCAACAAAGGGTACAACCAAATGCCTGCATGCGTGCGCGCGCGCGTCTATGGAAGGCACGACAATCAGTGTTGGGAATGAGAGACATCTGGAACTATTTGCCTTCCCGCAGAAGACAGAGTCGTAGACGCACTACAAGAAAAATGATTGTTAGTCACCAAAGTACTTGGTCACTATATATGAATTACCGGTCATGATAGCTAGTTTATCACCAACAAACTTGGTCACATTTTGGTGGCTAAAATCTTGTCACTATATGTATATAGTGACCCATAATTGCATATATTGGTCACTAAAACTATATAGCAACCAACAAAATCTTGGTAACTACATATAACGTTGGTCACTAAAATCATATATCCACCAAAAATCTTAAACTTGGTCACTATTAATCAACTTGTAGTGACCAACAAAGAAAAAATGTCCTTGGTCACTAAAACTTGGTGACTAAAAACCTATTTTCTTGCAGTGACGAACCATGAGGCTGGCAGAGGTAGGCAACATGCCATCCAGCGCTGCTGAGGTCAACAGAGCTCAGATAGGCTCGCACGGATGAGGTTGCGTGATTGTTTGTCTCCCTTGAGGAGCGGAGTCTCGCTCCTGCATACCTTGATGGACCAGTGGAACATGCGCGACTCCCCGTCTTAGTGAGTGCAGGTGTCTGGCGAAAGCTTGTCTGGCTGCTGTGCCTCGACATACGTGGACTGCCACTTGCCAGTGTTTTGCCTTCTGCCCATGATCATCCAATGCTGTGATGGAGCAACCAGAGAACCACTTGCGGGGATGCACAAAGTCATGTTTCAGGGCCTTGGACCTTGAAGCTGGTAGTCATATATTCTGGCTTTGGATCAACAGTTCAACAAATGTCTACAAAGTGTGGAGAAACAGTGGAAATGTTTTTCTGAGAATGTGCTGGGCATGTTTTTCATTAACAAGGAATAAGAGTATTATTACAACAACAGAGAGAGAAGAGGAAGGGAATGAGAGTACATCATTTGTTTCCGTTCTCTAGCTTCTTTGTCTGCGGATTACCAAAATGTTTAAATTTCTACGACCATGGAGGGGATAACTTTGTTTCATGGTTTCTTATGAAGAACCTAAACAAAGAAAAATCTGTTTAATGCATCTATCTATTTCCAACTGAAATTTAAACCAGGGTAGTTAGAATGCTACCCATCAGACACATATCTCTACTAGATGGGAACCCCGCGGCAAACTGCCGCGGGGCTAGGTTCAACTACAAAAGGTTATGAAACCCATGTTTTGTATATGGTACATAGTGAAAAGTTGCTCAATTGGTACTAAGATCATGAGTACTATGCACTCTTCTTTCCTACATGCACCTTGGATTAAATTGACATTCTAAATGAGGGTAAATCAATTGGACAGATAGGAAAACAAAATTTGAAAAAATGAGATTCAACCTCTAGATGGTGCTAGACGGTTTTTAATTAAGAAGAAATACAACCAAACAGGCACTCTAGAGATTATAAATGGGGGTAAATCAATTGAATACAACTATTTGTAGTTGCATTTCAAAGTTGCATTCACATAAGGCACTGCTTCAAGTTCAGTGACATTTCAAAGACTGCATTGACATAAGGCACTGTATCCAACATTTCAAATATACTAAGAACTTTACTCTGCATCGAGGCATTCGGTTGGGCACTTGTACGGCATCTGAAACTAATCTTGCCAGCAATACATTTCATATTGTTGAAATAGTTGGTTCTCCTCCCTGAAGCCATCACAACTGGTTCTGCCAAGACTTCATTGAGGGGTTTTTTGATGCCCTTGCTTGAGCATCATTCACTGCGTTTCTTCTGCACAGAGAATCAGATAAGCTTGTTCAAAAATATAGCAATAGGAACTGTTTCAGATTATTTGAACCGACAATGGGGACAACCCCTAATCCAATTCAGAGTCAGAAAAAAACATGTTACAGGCAAAAAAATTTGCTGGACTGTTCAATATAACAATTCTTATAAAGGGGTCATTGTTCTAAAAAGCTAACTAAGCTCCATGGCCCATCTATTTTGTAAAAGGAATATTTGGCACAATTAGAAAGAGCAGGTGAAAGGAAGGCCAGAGTTGTAGATAGTGAGAAAAATCTGCTGTACTATAAGAAAAAGAAAGAATTATTCTTATAAAGGATCCAAGGCAGCAGAGGTTCATGCTCCAATGAATTAAAGGAAACAAAATGTTATTCTACATACTACAGGGTACAGCTGATCAGTGATCATGAAATTACTTCGAAAAATAAGAAAAAAGAGATGGCACGTTAATCATGGTTAGTACTAAATTTTGTCCGCGTATCATGGGCTGCCAACATTTCATGTTAATATAGAAAATGGCAACATATTCAGTTACCTAGAAATAATCGAAACAAAAGAGAGACCAGCAGAGTATTTTCAATGATCATTCATTTTGGGTTGGAAATCACAGTCGCCAGTTCTCCACCACGATATCACACACATGAGAACATAACCTAGTCATAAATTGTGATTGTAGCGTAGAAAACGAAAACGTTAATGTAGTATGCTTATACCGTGTTTCATATGACCTGAAATCAGCAATACCCAGGCTCTTTTGAGTGGATGAGCTGCATCCCTGTAATGTTGTGGGATACCCGACCTGAAGTGAATCATAACTAATAATATGTTAGTGCAGTGGAAACAGGAAAAAAAAAAGGTATATGAGAATCCTATTTTTCTATGGTCTTTCAATTGAGAATGCAAACGTATTTAGCACCGAAACATCATATTTGAATATAAACAAATAGCATAACCCAATCACAACTTTGATTGGAGTCAGGTAAACAAATGCACGATTGATGTTAACCGATTATACTGTTTTTCTTATGAGCTTATATCAGCAGGGGTATTTGGGAGTGGATCAGTTTTGTTGCTGTGCTGCTCTTGCTTGCTGCCACAGACGGCTGCAAATTACAGAGACTCAAAACATGAGATAGAGCTAAATTGGTGTATTTTAGGGGCATGGGCATACCATAAATAACTGATACCTGAATGTAGTTTCACAAATTCGACGACGCTATTGTGTGAACCTGTTAAAACTGAATCATTCTTGTCTTTGAAGGCATATCTTGGAAGGAACCATTCTTCCCCGTTACCTGCAGGTAAGAAAATCAAGGTAGGTAAAAAAACCAATAAATATATAATAATAAATTGTATATTTCAGATTCATACGACTAGATACAAATGTTGAGATTCTAGAATATGGTGTCAGTAAAAAAAAAAAAAGATCCAAAACATGGGACAAACTGAATCAAATCGGTGGATGCTCCAAGTGATAAGATGTAAAGATTGATGGAAGATCAATCATATCATTATGACATACAAAAAGTAGTCCTAGATAGTATCAATGTCCAACATATAGATGCGCACTCAAAGGTGTGACCAATTTGAATACTGCAAGCAGCTGTAGATAGATTATATTATTCAGGACAAAACTGAGGCAGAACCATTTATACAACAGGTGCCATCCACATTCTTATTCAATCATGGATAAAGGTTCAAAATATTGTTGAAATTTAATAAATAACTGAACTCAATGGCAAGGTTGAATTGCCTCAAACCTGAAGCTCTCCTAGCCAATGCTCATCAACAACTGATTCTGCAGTTTCTTCAACTTGTGCTTTTTACATTTGCAATAGGATACAATACAAACAATCAATCAGATACTAAAAACATGTGTTCTTCTTCGAGATGTAAAAAATTAGTAGTAGAACTGACGTTATCCTAAGATGTACCAGTATTTAGTAGGATAAACAGCGTCAAAACACAGTGGTCTTATACCTGATGGTGCATCATAGTGGACATGGGAAGTGAAGGCGATGGCTGCGAACAAAAGAATAGAATATGTTAGGCAACTTACATGAATGTAATAAATCACAAAGGTCCAGTTATGGCGACAACAATAGACAATTAAGGAAATAAATGTGCATTAGCTGTGCTTAGACGTGCATTAAGAAGTAATTGCGAAGAAGATGCAGAAACATGTCTGCAAGAAGCATGGCACGACAGTGAAGCAATAACCAGATATAAGTGAAGCAACCCAATTGGCAGTCTCTAGTTTATTTTCGAAGCATAAACATCTAAGACTCTATGCAACAGCTGGAGAAGAAATTAGGAATTTAACCCTCTCAAAATAATCAGAGATACTTCCTAGTCCCATCAACCAACAACAACAAAGCCATGACAGCTAAGCCAAACAAATTTGTATTCTTCAAATATCTAATTTTTCAAACCATAGATAAATCATCAGCAGGAGACATACCACAGATTATATATGTGCACTTCCTCATACAGATGGAGCTCCAGTACGGGTCCTAACTCAAGGGCACGAACAAACAGTACTTCCCTTGGATACGTGGTCCTCCTCAGCAGGGCAGGAGACTCCTAGGAGCGTAGAGCAACCCAACAGTTGTGGAGATCGAAAGGAAAAGTACCTGGCACCGGAAACGACAATCCCAGGGGGCTGGAGGCCTAGAGCGCGGCTGACCTGGGTGGCCGAACGGGGTCACCGTCTGTTGGAGTGAGGAGATGCCGCGGGAGCTGCTGTGAGAAGAAGGCGGGGAATGGGGCGGTCGCCGGATGGAGTGAGGAGATGCGGCGGGCGCTCGAGGAGAAGCGGGGAAACGGAGCGGCCACCGGTTGCAGCGAGATGTCGCGGGCGCTCGCTGAGAGGCAATCGGCGGCGCATGAGTGTGTGGAGCCGGCCTGCCGGCGCCGTGAAGCTTCTGGGAATCGGAAGTGGGAGCTCGGCAGATGAGAGGACGATGGACGCTTCGAGACGAACACAACGTGGATGACATCGGATGGACGGCGCAGGGTAAATCCGACGGCTGGCAACAATTGCTACAGGGTAACAGTAACGCACAGTATAGCTGCGGGGCCCGCCGGGAGAAACTAAGAATATAGTATGATGCAATTACTTGAACAGTCACCTGCACATCAGGTCGTGATGCCTCTAGTGCTGGGACTCGGGCCGTGCTCGGGCCGGCACGGCACGGGCCCGTCGTGCTTCGTGCCATTCCGTGCCGTGCCGTGACGGCCCGTCGGGCCACGTCGTGCCGTGCCGGTCGGCCCGGCGTGATGAAAATGCGGCCCGAGCACGGCACGGAGCACGGCGGGCTGTCGTCGGGCCGTGCCAAGCACGGGCACGGCCCGGTTTCAATGGAAGTCTCTTTCAGGAATGCGTTTTCAGTGAAGAAAAGACGTATTTTTGTTGTTTAAATTAATTTTTTATAGTGTTACATGGATAAAATAATTTTAAAAATTCCACCAAAATTACAATAGCTTAGGATGGATATATTACATGTGTATATCAAATTTGAGTTCCAAAATCATTATACATTGAGTGTGACAAAGAAAAACAAAGGAAAAGTGAGCTTTTGCAATTTTTATCTCCAAAAATATATTGAATTTTGAACTCAATTTTGGTGTGGAGTTCTTCCAAGTCAATACAATTTCCGGGGAATTTTTTCAACAATGTTTGCATGAATGTGTGTTCAAAATTTACTAAACAACATAGAAGTTATGAGCGTTTGTGACAAATGAGGAGCAGTTCAAAGTTACATGAGTGTAAGTGCCACAAAAAAATTTATACAAAATTCCTATGTGTAGATATGTAGAAGTTGTACATTCACACAAAAAATTACTTAAAAAATCAAATTGGTTGGGTGTTAACAAAAAAGTAAAGATAATGGTGAATAGTGACTATTAGTGTATTGATTGATCAGTACAAAATTGAACTACAGAAGTTTGCATACAAAGATTCCACATGATAGAGATGACTTTTTGAAGATTATAGAAAAAAGAATCATCAAATTTGGACCACGTATGCAAAATCTATACAAGTTTGTATTTTGAAATACGAATCAAAATAACAAAAATAACGTTGGCTAAAGAACTTGACAAGAACACACTGTCGGGCCAAATCCGGGCCGCCTTCGTGCCGTGCCGGCCCGAGCACGGCCCATATAACAGTGTCGTGCCGTGCCGGCCCGATGTGCTAAAAACCCGGCACGGCACGGCCCGTCAGCTCGGGCTGGGCCGGCACGGCACGGAATCCTATCGGGTCGGGCCGTGCCACGGGCCGTGCCAAACATTCGGGTCACGGCCCACCCGGATTTGGCCCGGCCCAAGTCCCAGGACTAGATGCCTCTAGTAGTGCTGCTATACTTATGAAGCAACTGATAAAAATAAAGCTCAATAAATCAATTTTGTATAGTACTGAAAGTGCAGCAATACACCGAAATAACAAATTCCCTCTGTTAGACATTGAAGTCGTCCTTCCTGGAGACGATTCATTTGCCTTTCAAACCATCGATCGTCTGTTGCATCCTGCTTTATATATGTAGCCTGGCGGCCTGACTTATGCTCGGTAGTAGAAGGGCAAATGGCTACAGACAGACGAACACATGGTAGTACAACCAAATGCCTGCATGCGTGCGCGCGCGCGTGTCTGTGGAAGGTACGATAATCATCAGTATTGGGAATGAGAGACATCTGAAACTATATGCCTTCCGGCAGAGGATAAAGTCGTAGGCAAACCATGGACCGTAGACGAAACATGCCATCCAGCACTGGGGACCAACAGAGCTCAGAGAGGCTCTCACGGATGAAGTTGCATGATTGTTTGTCTCTCTTGAGGAGGGGAGGCTCGCTCCTGCAAACCTGGATGCCTCTAGCAGTGCAGCGCGACGTGGTGCGAAGGCTGCAAGCTGGCACGAACATAAATGAAAAAAAAAGAACATTAGTTTGACAGGGGGCCAAACCCCTGGCGTGACAGCTATGTTTGTGCCTGCTGTGTGGAACATTAAGGTTCCACCCAGAATTCAGCTCTTCTTATGGTTGCTTTCGAAAAACAAATTGATGACTGTTGAGAACCTGAATAGTAGAGGAATGAAGAAGCCTAAAATGTGTATGTTCTGTGGAGAAGATGAATCTGTCCATCACTTGTTTTTCAACTGTGTAGTAGCCAAGTGTATGTGGGGATATGTTTCTGCTTATCTGAATAAAACAGTTGGGGAGAATTTTGAGTCGATAGCGTCTCTCTGGCTAAGTCAGAAGAGATTCGGTTTTTGCAATGTTGTAACTGCTAGTGTGCTGCGGGCTATCTGGCTTACAAGGAATGATCTTGCTTTTCAGAGACAGGGCTGGAAAGACATTCTTGTGGTTGTAAAACGTACATGGCAAATCGCAAGAAGCTGGAAGCCGATGCTGAAAGGGGAGATGGAGGAAAACATGGAACACTGGATCTCTACACTGGAAGGATGGTGGAAAGCGCCAATGCAAATCCAAAACGGATAAGGTTCTGGAAGCCAGAAGATGGGATGGATGAAGTGATCTACATCAGGGAGGCCATGCTGAGCTCATCCATTTGAGCTGCTAAGTGTTGTAGTGGTGTTTTGTTTCCTGAACCGATCTGTAATAAGCACTCTAACTGCCTTTCTTGCTAGCTGGAGCTGTAACTAGGACTGTAGGTGCTAGTTAAAGCCTAGTCTGAGCATATCAGATAATGAGCTGTAATACGAATGATCAGTCTCATTTTATATGGGGCAGGGCTGAGGCCTCTATTTCTAAAAAAAAACTTTGCCTCTGTCTCGTCTCCCTCAGTTACTTTTCTTGCAGCTTGTGCTGGCAGACTGCGACCTTAGCGTAGCTTGGTGGCGACCTGATGCAGGCGCAAGCCCAGCACCCAGGCTTTTGGTCGAGATCTGTGGAAGGATTGGTGGTGGCGTTCATGAACAGTGGTCGCAGGGCGTTAGGTGCGTGGCATCGGGGGCACCTTGCTCGCGGAGGCTTGGACGGCGAACGTGTGACACCCCGTGTCACTGCAGACCATAATGTGCAAATCAAGCCCGGCCACCAGAGCCACTCGCCGCAGCCAACCGTCTTTCCGGCTTCTTCTTCGTCAACCGTTCCCGTGCCAAGATATGCTCAGTCGTCGTGAAGCTATCCGGCCAAGCCAAGCTCGTCCCCGACCTTCCCTCCGCCCCCGCGAAGTCGCCTGATGTCCGCCACCCGCCGCTTATCGACGTCGACCAACTTCCGGCCATCTCCGTGTGCTTCCGTGCCCCAAGGTGAACTGTCGTGCCTCCTAGACCACCCCGTGCCCTCTCTTCGTCGAATCCCCACCGGAAACGGCCTTCCGGCGAGTGCGCCGCCACGCTCCGGCGTGACGCCGGCCATCGCACCCCTGATCACAAGGTTCTGGATCCGGTGTGCCTGTGCAGGATCCGGTGCTCCGCCTCGTGTGGCCCTCTGTGTGCCTTCGCCACTGAGTGGGTGGATCCTGTGTGGCCGCCACGGATGGGACCTCCTATACATAGGGCGACCTACAGGATTCAACTTACAGGTCAGCCCAATAGCCCATTAAGCCAACTTGGCCTACTAACTGTCTGTCAATATTTTTAAATAACTGTTTCAACATTTTTGTAAACTTATGTCAACATTTTCAATCAACAAGTCAACATTTTCGTAAAAATATTGACATAGCACATCTAAAATGTTGACACAGTACAAACAAAATGTTGACACAATACATTCAAAATGTCGACAAAAAATTTGAATTTTAAAAAATTCAAAAAATATTTATATTGGATCTCATTTTGAAGAATTAATTGTAACAAACACGTAGGTTCAAACGGATTTGAAAACGGACTTACGGTTTAGGAGAAAAATACGTTTAAAGTTTGGAAAACGTTTCTCTTTTTCCCTCCTCCCATCCGCTCCAATAAGAACGCGACACGTGTCGCCCTCATGTTATCTCTCATCCAGCCCGCAGCGCACCTCAGCCGTTCGATTTCTCTTTTGCACGAATCTCAAAGCGTTCTATCAAAAGGATTTTGTAGGACGGGCTACATATAGGATCCACCGCCACGGATCTGGTGCGGCCCGGACCATGTGGTCACCTTTGTGGCCCAGATCTGAGTGGCCGAGCTATTTCCTAATTTCAAGAAATTGTTTTAAATTGACAAACATTGTTGCAATATTGAAAAATGCACAATAAATCGTATGCTCATTTGAAAAATGTGAATCAACCTTTCTTACACTCCTTGTACTCAGCTCTATCAATTGCCGGTGTCAAATCATCAAGTATACGTTGTATGTTTTCTGTATAAATTCAAATGTACAAAAATAATTTAATTGATAGTGCTTTATCTGTTGCTCCATAAATAACAAACACTTTCATGGCTGTTAACACTTTCATGGCTCCATAAAGAACATTTTTCCACTAATATATGATGTTTAATTATTTTCTTATAATTTAAATCGTGTTCTGCATTGTTTAAATCATTGTAAATAATACTTATTGCAACAAATCACCAAACTCCACTGTAAATTACTTCCAGTGTCACTCTTCACCAGAAATATGCCACGGGACCTAAACAAAATTTTGAAGTACAGTTAAACTAATTAATCAACTTGAATTAAGTTAATCTATTTAACTTGAACTAGAGTTAATGAAAGTATAAGCTAATCTTTGCACCTACGGTGTAAATGACTGTCCCATAAACAATTAAATCTTAATTGCTTCATGTTATTGCATCTAACTTGTAGTTCCTTGTCATGACATATAGCTATCGAGGTGATCCAGGAGCAGGTAGAGGACCAGGATGCTGAGCCGCTCAGGAGGAGCCACTGACTGATCTTGTTGCTGACTGTGCTAGTACTAGTATCGTCCCTGAGCCAGGCAAGCCCCGGTGCATGCCTCTCTAATTAGGATTTTTGTTTATCACTTGTTTGGGGCTAGTAAATTGATTGTGCATTAGGTTTATTAGGAGTTGATGTGAAACCCTAGAACTGCATTAGGATTTCCCTTCCAGATTTACCTTGTGTCCTATTTTTATAGATGTGGTCTAGGATACGTTAGAACTTGCTATGCCTAGTGGCTAGTGGACGGTAGAAGACGAGTGGTAGGTCCCACTCGCATTATAGGAATCACCCTGGATTGTACTAGATGCATGGATTTAGGATTTGTTGAGACCGAATGATGCAGGGGCTTGCCCGATCTTCTCGTCGTAGGATCTGAGGATAACTTGACCCGTGCAACCTGACGAACCGATGGCACCAACAACTGCTCTAACAGCCACCTGTGACAAATGATTTCGCCCAACCACACGATTTGGTCGATGCCTAACCTGAACCACGCAAAGATATAGGCAATGCTCTTGCAAATCACAAGGAAACACAAGAACAAGTGGTAGAGAACACTCCCAATTCTTAAGGGGGCAGCAATGGCACAACCCTAAGGACAAGTGCACTTGGCTTCTCTATTTTCTTTATCTCATATTCGTGGTTAGGGTTTCCACCAGGATTACAAGTGCTATTTATACTAGGAACATCCCTCCTAGTTGGGCTGAAATGGTTCTAGCCAGGCCCAGTTCAACACGCTTTGATGCATTGGAAAGTAGACTGAGACAGTGTTCACTAAAACTGGCATAATACTCTCCACACATCTTCAAATGATGGACAGTTTGATGCATTGGAAAGTAGACTTCAAGACGCTTCCAGGAGTGTATGACACTCATGCCCAAACTCGGTTGATTTGTAGAGTTCTTGGCTTGAACATTGGACACATAATCTTCACCAAAACAGAGATAACTCCAACCTCGTAGCTCCAATGAAGTTGCCGTTTGTTGCATGTAAAAGTAGCCTTCTCAATATTTTCATACCTATATAACACTTGGGTTGGAGCCTCTCAGAGTTGTGCAGAATTCATTGTGAACTTGAAGGTCAGAATCCTATCGTCATCTGAATGTATTCAGAAGCAGCTCTCACCAAAATGGGCATATCTATTTGCATGCAACTCCAATGGATGTACCGTTTGTTGAATATGAAAGTAGACTTCAGGATCTTTGCATACATATATTACACTTGAGCTGGAGCCTCCCAGATTAGTACAGAATGTGTCATGAATTTGCAGGTCGGAAACTGCACATCATCACACATCGACTCCAACTTGGTCCCATTGTTTTTCTATCGGCTGACCCATACTTGAACTGTGCTTCAAATCTGAGAACAAGCAATGCACCTCCATTAGGTAGTAAACAATTCTTAGTAAATGCTTGTTCATAATCTTCAAGAAATAGATTAACCTTTTGTCGTTGTCGTTGGACAATGGACCAAATTAATGATCCCTTGTAGACAACACTGTTTGGTTCAATGTTATAAGGTCCATGACCTTGCTCAGCACACACCATTAGAGGGTTATGAGAGATGTCCTCATCACCGGATGGGGGATTGTTTGTGTAGGATGGTTGGAGAAGGCTGGGCCTTCACGGTGGTAGCCATGTCTGTGTCGGTTAAGGATCGTCCGTTGTTGGCCCCGTTGAGCAAGTTCGAACATACTAATCACATGCTAGTGTTTTTATGGGCCTAGTAAACTTAGTAGCTTGGGTTGCCCTGGTGTCTCGCGGATACTTGCATTTTCTATCATGGTACTTGGGAGAGAAAGGATGCCTCTCAATCGGGGCGTACGTCTGGGACGGGGACCGTGCGGGAGGGCCTTTCTCGGGAGGTGTGAGACCCAGCCAGCTCTAGGGGGGACCCTTGCGAACGGTTGCTGCATGCGACTTTTGCGCGTGTGCGGCGTGTGGTCAGGTTTTCTCCTACAGGATGTACATCGATGCCGCCGCTCTCAGTCAAGAGCAACCTTGCTCACTGCGCCACATCATAGTGTGATATGATTGATGATGATGCTGATGCTAGTTATTTACTGCTATATTTATCTATCGTTACTGCTATACTGCTTATTTGATGTATTGTTACTCATTACCTGTTTAGAGATAAGTGCACGTATTATTGGTTAAGTACTTAATTTGAAATAAAACTTAAAAATAAGGACCAAGTAATTAGTGCGGGTTATGCAATTAAGTCACCCTACCCCCTTTGTAGCCTTCGCATGCTAGGAGTCGGCTGTAGTTAGCCACGTTGACGGGTAAGTCTTGCTGAGTAACTAGTACTCAGGGTTTGGCTCTTTATGTTTTGTGCAGGTGGTCTTTGCTTCCGCTGTGCTTGGTGAATTTCCTCAGCAGGTCCACATCGTGGGCTTCGATGTGTGGCTTGGATCGTCGAGTTTAGTAGAGGTTGTACTTGTAGACTTCCGCTGTGCTACTCTCACGTTTTAAATCATTTGAGACTTGTAATAACTTAATGATGTAAAAATTTATGCTTTTAATGTGATGTACTGTTGTGTCTGTTCATCAGCACGTACCGACTCAATCCTTTGAAAAGCGGAAACGCTACAGCACGCGTGGAGACCAGCATCGGGGGCGATGGCCGACGGTGGAGCGAGTAGTCTACATGGATGGATAGGTGAGGGGCACGGTCTCATGACATTATGCGAAACACCATTTGGATCAATATGAGTAAAGTAACAGTTATACAACATATTATTCGTCAAAAGGTATCATGCATGTGGTTCTTGACAAATATGAAAGGATGGGAGCAAAATGTCAAATCATCTGCTGATTAATCAACTTCGTGCACCTCCCGTCAACCTTCGAGCCACGGGAACCTCGTCCCAGCCTCCTCCGTCAACTCCGCCACGCCGTAGTGTGGCGGTGCGACCTGCCGCACCCCCCACTATAAATTGTGGCTCTCCTCGACTACATGATGCACGATGGACCGCTTTGCAAACCCCTTCCTCCCGGTCTACCATGGACCGTAGGCTGACGCCCTTTGCATTGGTCTACGAGTTCATAGATAGATATTTCCGCACAAGAATAAGATCAGTAAATTTCTGAATTTTTTGTTTCGCATTTTAGCCCCTAATATTTCTAAAATGCAAGACATGATGCATGACATTGCTTATTAACGACAGCAGCACTGATCATTATTCCTAATCCAAGCAGTTTTGCAGCGACTAAACTTTGCGAAGCCTCTCGCTGTACAATACTGACCGCATGTATGAAGGTTACAGCAAGCAAAATAAACACATTTCTCCCAACTTGGAAATAGATCAGGGTTCTTCTCGTTGTCTCTGTTGACTTCATGTGCATCACAGTTAGCCTCATCTACACCACAGTAGAAATCAAACATGGTCATTTGCATGGTTAATTCATCTAAACATCCCAAGAAAATAATTCAGTTAACAACTAAAATTATAGATATATACCATTTTTAACTCGTCCATAAGATGGAACGGTACAAGACATGATGGTATGAAGTAAGAATAATGTAACTGCCAGGGACTTGGTCCTCATCGTATTGCTCTTGAGGAGTTACGTAATGAAGGTAGTATCGTTACCCCTAATGAAGACCAAACGAGGATTGTTTCTTGCATCTATGTATCCCTTCAACAGGTCCCTTGTATATAAGCTCAAGCAACCTATGAAATAAATCCATGATCTCAAAATTCATGTTCTATCTTATCTTACATTATGCTTTTGATATCTTCCACACTTCAGTAAATGAATGAATATCCAATCCAATATCAGCTATAAATGTATTTTCCCCTATATACATATCTCACAATTTGGATTTGGCATCTCTTCTCACTCAATAATAAACGAGTATGCAAATCAATGCCTTAAAAGCATAGCCTAAGAACTTTTGTAATCCCACAACTCTACACTAGTGCGGTATATCTCAAGATCAAAGTTTGTTTTTGTACACATAATTAAGCATGCTAGTATCTGAACCTATCTATCTCTATGTTTAGAGGCAACACATTAACTATTATTTATTGTTATTTTTCACCCACATTGCATCACAGCATCTTAGACAAATGTTACTTGTTAAATGAAGATTTAGCGTTAAGGATTTGCGTCACTTCTCAGTCTTCCTAGCAATTGGATAATAATCCTACTAACATTATGCCACACAATCATTTTGGCTTCTAGTATCATTTGTAAGCTTACCAATGACAGTGGTTAGTCAACTGACCTCATGACACCAAAACTACATCGTTAATGTAAAGGCCTTGCAAATTGTGAAAAGTATTCTCCACAAATTAAATGTTAAACATATGACAAAACTATGCAAACACTAGAAAAAAAATCTATCAAAAATATGAGAAGTGCTATAGATACGACTCAGTCGTTCGACTCAGGTTCGACTGGGCCATCTGATGGAGTAATATCATCTCACGTCAAGTACACGAATGCAAGGAACGGCCAGGGCGTGATTGGATGTGTGGATGACTCGGTTCTTGCCGAGCGTCGGAATCAGGCCAATGGGAGCCTGGTCTTATGCAGAGCCATGGGAGTTTGGTTTGTTACAGACAGTGTTCGGTTGACTCAACAAAATCTAGATACGCATGCACCCCGGAAGAGATACGCATGCACGCGTGAATGCCCGAGCTGCACACCGTGCGAGCCAGGCCGGCAAGAAACAAAATTGATCTGCGTTTCCGCGGAGCCTGGCTCTGCTGTCACTTTTGCATGCGCGCGAACAGCATGCAGCAAACCAACAGTGCAGTGTTACATGCGGAGGGCCTGGCAAGGGCTGCTGCAGCTAACCAATCACCCCCCAGATGCACTAGTCGGACACATGTCTAACAGCCGGAGTCGTACCTTATAGCATTTTTCTTTTATTAATCATATTGGTCCCCACCATTAGAAGCTTCACCCATTTAATGGCGCACGTTCTTTTTATTTATCTTGAGTAATGAGGGGAAAAATGCTAGGAAATAAAATTATTTTCTTGTATGTTTTTTCTTTTTGGATTTTCATTGTGCATTCTTGAAATCTGCTATTATTTATGAGACAAATGAGACAATTTGCACCACTTGCTATTTTTCAAAAAATTTAATTTTCTTGGTTTAGAAATTCCACTATGCAACGCCAAGTATTCTCCAATACACTTCTCTCTTTCCAATACAACTATATCTCTATCTCTCTTTCTTGTTTTCTATACACCCACATTTTCCACCTCTCCTTAATTCCCATGCCCACACCTACAATGCCAAATATAATTGGACGGATGGAGTATATGCAAAGCCGCCTCTATGTCGACCAACCATCAAACAACAAATAATTCACCATTCATCAGTAAATATGTTCAGGCACAACAACAGAACCGTCCTGTAGCGACGGTTCAAAATGGCCTGCAGCGACGGACCAGGCCAACCGTCGCTACGTTACTGTCGCTAGAAATCACGAGCCTGCAGCGGCGGTTCAAAATAACCGTTGCTACAAACTAATTTGTAGCAACGGCTGACGGCAGCAACAGTTGCTACAAAGGCCATTGCTACAAACCAATTTGTAGCAACGGTTACTGCCGTCAACCGTTGCTACAAATTAATTTGTAGCAACGGTTACTGCCGTCAACCGTTGCTACAAATTAATTTGTAGCAACGGCTGTTGACGGCAGTAACCGCCCCTACAAATCGCTTTGTAGAAACGGTTGCTGCTATCAACAGCCGCTACATTTTCGACAGGAAAAAAAAATAAAATTAATTTCTTTAATACACATTCCAGAATACACAGAAATCACAGATAGCACAATATAAGATATAATCCATTCCAGAATCATTCCAGCAAGTGCAAAGACAAGTGTATACATCACTTAGTCATCATACACCCATCAGTGCACTAAAGTGTCAACAACATACATCCATAGAACAATATTCACAATTATTCACAAGAATATTCAACTAAATACATCCATGCAGCACAAGTGCCATCTTTCCTCCTTCTCTAACACTTCATAGTCATCGTTCTCCTAGGATCTAGGTTAGGCTCATATGGACATTTGGAACCAATCCACTCACAAAGCGGCCAATGATTCATCGCCAAGTCACTCTCAGGATCAAAGAACTTACCATTTGGATGAATGATTTCTCTCAGAATGAAACGACATAGGTTAGCAACCACCCGATACATTACATTTGTCGTCAAATGTATTGAGTCCGGCGGGATTATTCCTCTTCTAATCATTTCATATTCCTTTTGCCTTTGTGTTTTTTGTCGCTTCATCCTTTGTTCTTTCTGCAATGCAATTGTAAAGATGTGTTAATTGAAGAATTAGTGAACGAGTGACGACAAGAATACAACTAAAATGATACACAAACCATATACATACCTCTTCTTTGGTCTCCTCGGTGATGGTGTACAAGTATTTGGAGCTACTTTGCGAGAATATACATGTGTAGTAACCACAATGCACGGATCCTCTGGGCTGCTTGTAGCACTAAAATAGAGAAAACATAATTAGCAATTTGATATAATCATACAATCGATATACGATAAATGACGTAGCATGTCTTACCCAGAATTTATGACGGAAGTACATATATTTATCTCGATAAGGGCTGTGCTTATCCCCAGCTTTGCAATAGTTCGCGTAAGCGCTGCTTAATTGAGAAAAGCGTATTGTTAGATAAAAATAGTCATCATAATTGAAAAGCGATGCTTAACTTACCAATCTATGACGCTGATGATATCTTGGTACCTCTTCTTGTCCACATCAAGACTATCAAGCACTAGAAGGTACCCATTTGTCGGTATAAGGCACAAACATATCCAGTGGTCACTACAACAATAATCGTGTTAGTACTCATTACAATAGATGTGTAGGAGATGAAGACAGTGGTTTAACTTACTCAAAGTTGTATGGGGCCATAATCATCTCTCTATCCTGCCACTTCATGAAATAGTCATGGATATATTTAGCCGTATGAGTCCTTGCCTGTTGGACCAACTGCTTTTCCAATGTATCTAGCTCCGCATCCGTCTTACCAGCGTACATGGGGTCTAATTTGTTTAGTCGTGGGTTGATCGCGGTATTATCATCTGGGGGTTCAAGTACGCTAGCTTCCAAAATTCCCTGGTGTGTGTGTGTCTTTCGTTGGAAGATGGAACAAAGCCTACAAAACAAGAAAAGTGATTCTCATTGTTTTTCCGGTGAAGGACATGCATTTAAAAAATGAGATGAGGTGCGATGACTTACATGCACCACAAGGTTACTAAGGTGCTATCCATCCTTTGAAGCCGAAAGGCACGGTAAATTTCATCAAAGGTAATCCCCATGATGTTTGTCTTCTTTGGTTCCATGTCGTTGAAGATGTCAGAGCCATACTTTAAAGGTATCATGGATACTCCTTCTTTTGCGGCTTGCATGTACCAGTGATGCAGCTTCTTCATCTCCCAAGGCATGTTCTTGAGACAAATTTTTGGTACAAGTTGCTTGCCCAGTTCGAATGTCGTAACGTCCTCATCGGTCAAGTCCCCCAAAACTTCATCGTCGTAGCACAACAATGATCGGGGATCTTTTACGTGGTCGACCTTGGGAGCTACCTGACAAGTCGGATTCCAGGTGTTCTTCCATGACTCCATGTATGACTTGACAGCCTCCTGGACCTCTTTTTTCCTACCAGTGGGTTCCGTATCGAAGCCGATTACGGTCCGTGGTATGACTGGCACATATGGCTTCGTCGAAGGAGGCGGCCTTACATTTTTCTTTGGCGGGGGCTGAGGAAGCGCATCATCTTTGGAGGGCGCATCCTTAGAGAGTACATTATCTTTGGACGACGGGGGCTCAGGACGCGCTACATCTTTGGAGGGCGGGGGATGAGAGAGCGCATCATCCTTGGAGGGCGGGGGCTGAGGACGCGCATCATCCTTGGATGGCGGAGGCTGAGCGAGCGCATCATCTTTGGATTGCGGTTCATCATTTGGCTGGTGCGGCTCATCATTTGGTACATCATTTGAGCCCGGCTGCTCTCGGATCGGAGTTGCAGCAGCGTCCCCTAAGTTCTCAATCGTAGCACTCCATTCATTCCGTTCAGCCACCATGATTGCTTCTTTACCAGCAGAACGAGCGTTACAAGCCGAAGCTGCAGCCAACGTCGGAGACGGCTGACCATCGGCTCGGGATGGCTGGCTGGCAGGGTGTGACCCGTGACCGGACAACGGGGCCGGAGAAGTCCGCGTGAGGAGGACAACTTCTCGTCGTTTCCACATTATGAAAGTGCCAAGAGTGTCCTTCAGAGTTTCTATCCCCTCCTCGGGTATTGGGATTTCAATCTCATTGTCCTCGTATCCTTCCACTATCTCATCTACAGATACCCTTATGAATCCAGGTGGGATTTTCCTTAGGTGAGCCACGTCTCCAGGAAGTGCCATGCCTGTTGCAACCTTCAATGTCTTCCCCTTCTTGTAACCAAACGGCACGTGCAGCTCACAAGGAACGGCCTCAGTGATGGGTTTAAAACCTGGTTCTGACCCCATGGTGGACGTCGTCGTACCCTGAGACATAGAGTCCATCGACGCTTGGAGGTTGGGGACTATGGGCTGTAGTTGACTGAGCTCAACTGGATTAGAATTTGCAAATGCCCTATACCGCCGAACCCACTCTTCTTGTGCTTTATGTTCCAGTTCTTCCTTGTAGAAGTCATGCTTCTTGTACATGCTCGAGGATGAGGAGTCCGAGAAACCTTCATGCCAAGGTGTAGAACACGAGATTCCTCGTACCCGCCCGGGATGTTCTTTCATCTGTAGACCCGCAGTGAGCGTGTCTTTGTGATACACAGGCTTCAGAACACCCATCTCCACCTGCTCTTGTATTGGACCCATTAAGCGTGCGACCACTTCTCCTGTCACAGGGTCCCTCGCCACAAGCTCACCATCCACCCACTCGGCTCGAGCATAAATCCAATTCCGGGTACGCTCATCGAGGAATCTCAGCGGATGAGGCATTCCTTCCTCGCGGTTCTTCCGTTCCAGCTCTCTCCACTCGTCAACTTTGGCTCTGTAACCGCCTGGACCTAGGTGCGAATGGTACTTGTTCCTCTTGTTCAGCTCTGACATCCTCGCACTGAGCTCCAAAGCATCAGCGCTTGTCTTCTGTGCATGAAAGACGTTCCATTCGTATGCAGTGATATTTCCATATTTCGAAGGGACCCGATCCTGTTTAATGTACTCGCGGTTGAGCATGCACTTGAAATCCCGAAAGCATCGGCACAGACAGTCCATTGTTGCCTTCCAGCCTTTCTCTTCGTCTTGCCTACGGAATTTGATCTTCTCCTTCACCGCTTTCCACATTTCCTCTTTCAGGTGGGTTGGCACTAAACGCCAATCTGTATAAGTGATGGAGCACTTGTCCTTGACCACCTTTCCACATCGGTTGCGCCATTTTGCCAGAACGCCTGGTGGATCGCTTGGTTTCCCATCTTTCGAGTCAACGGCAATGACATCAAATATGCCTTCTGCCTTGTTTGCATTGCGTTGACCGCGCTTGCGTTTCGCTGGCGGCACTTGCTCAGGCTCCTCTTCTACGACGAGCTCATTGGTCGCATCGACTGTCGGCTCCTCATCAAACAAGCGGCGGGGCCTCCTTCTCCGTCGTGCAGGCTAGCATATGAGACATCAATATTTTAGTTAAACCACATCGAGGAGACAATGAAATGTGGAAACACTTATTTCACATCATACCTCCCGTACATGTTCGGGCTCATAATCGGGGTCGGGGACCCCAGATTGACGTTCCCGACGTGGTCGAGGAATCGGCTCCTCAGGTTCCTCGTACTCGGTGCTTCCTTCTTCATCAGAGGACTCACGGTTCGAGGGCGTGTACTTGATCGTCTCCCGGATTTGCTGAGACATGTTGATCGCGGAATCCGTGTTCTCTTGGTTTCCTCCTACCCCTCCTACTGAGTCCGGGTTGTTCTCCATCAGGCTTAATCAACTAACTGTGAGGTTATGAGAACTTCAAAAATTCCTATGATAGAAACTAAAAGGTGCCATCTGATCTGGGATAGCCGTCACGTCCAAATGAATATCACTTGGCAGAAACCCGCCACGTCGACTCTGGTAAGTGTCAGGTTGGCCATCCTCCTTCATCATTTGGCGACAATGAAAGGAAAAAATTGCTCTCAGTGCGGGTTGCCGAATTAACGGCCATCCATCGCTCTAAGGTCCTAGACTTGCATCACATAGAGTGTGCAATGTCCAAGGATATGCTCCTTCATGCAACGCTTGTCTCGCTTAGCCCGCTTTCATCATCGAGCATAGGGAAGAAGAGGGGGCCAGGTACAAACAAGAAATGATTGTCACTATCACTCTCACTCTCACTGCGGGTTGCCGAATTAACGGCCATCCAACGCATTCAGTTAACCATTCACTAAATATATTTGGCAACTTCCAGTTAACAATTTAGTTAATAATTCAGCATTTTAGTCCTGCAAAATTCAGTTAACAATATTCTGCAAAATCCAGATAAAAGGGCAGCAACATGTTGAACTTCAGCAATTTCAGTTAATTTCCAACACTAATATGTACAACAATATCAGTTAAATTCAGTTAACAGGGCAGCATTATGAATTTTGCATCACAAAATTACTAACGCGTGAATTTCAGTTAATAGGGCTGCATTCAAAATTACTAACAGCATTGAAAATTACTAGCATAATGAATTTTGCATCACAAAATTAGTAACACAAATTCAGTGAACAGGGCAGCATTGCAAATTACTAACATAATGATTTTTTCATCACAAAATTACTAACACAAATTCAGTTAACAGGGCAGCATTGAAAATAACTAACATAATGAATTTTGCATCACAAAATTACTAACACAAATTCAGTTAACAGGGCAGCATTGCAAATTACTAGCATCACAAGATCAGAACTAACACCATGTCCTTACTTTTGCAGCACAAAGTAATCAATTTTGCAGCACAAGAACACATCAGGCCACCCTCTGGACAGAGAAGGAAGAAGGGTCGCACCTGGTGGAGTACGAGGCGGCCGTTGCAGCTTGGGGACGGGTCGGCAAGGACCGGGACAGCGGCAATATCCGGGACAGCGGCGAGGTCCGGGACGGCGGGAAGGTCGGGGAGGATCGAGCCCTAGGTCGGCGAGGTGGGATGGCGACCCGGGGTCGAGGGCGGCGAGGTCCGGGACGGCGAGGTCCGGGACGGCGACGAGGTTGGGGATGTCGGCCCGTGCACGAGCGCGCGTCCTGGACAGAGGCGGCGGAGATGGGGGCGGCGCCGAGCGCGAGGTCGCGAGCGAGGGCCGTGGATCTCGTCGCGGGTCGAGGAGATGGGGGCGGCGCTGAGGGCGAGGTCGCGATCGGCGGGCCGTGGAGCTCGTCGCGGGTTGAGGAGGAGGAATGCGGTGGTGGCGTTGGCGGCGAAATTGGGCAGCCTGACGGCGTGGTGGAGAAGCCGCCGGGATTTTACAAGGGTTCAAGGAGGGAGAAGAGTTTATATAGGACAATTTTTAGCCCCGGTTCAAGACGACGTCATCGAACCGTTCCTACAAATCACATATTTGTAGCAACGATTCCTGACGTCAGCAAACCGTCACTACAAATATTTTCTTTTTTTATTTCATTTGCTGTGAAAATGACAGAAAATGATTACAAATGGTATAAAACGTTATAAAATGATATAAAATGATAGCAAATGGTATAGTAAATTTTTTAAAATTATATAAAATGTTTGATGATGGTATAAAATGTTATAAAATGATATAAAATTATTATAAATGATATTAAATTTTTAGAAAATGGTATAAAATGTTAGAAAATGTTAGAAAATGAAATAAAATTATTATAAATGATATAAAATGATATTTAAATGTTAGAAAATGGTATAACATGTTAGGAAATGAAACACAGTTGCATTAAGGTACATTACATGGAACATAATTCAAAATATTACAAAAGACATCAATGAGCTAGTTAGCCTTGAACGACTTTTCCTTCGTTGTCGTTTCGCATGTAGGGCACTACACCAGCATAGACTAGGTTTGTCTCAAGAAGTTTAAATTTGGTTGGATCAATGAAAGATGGCACTTCTTCGTACTGATTGTATTCATCTTCATCCTCCACGTTCTCAACTCCGACGATTCTTTGTTTACCAGAAACAACGATTGACTTCTGTCCTCCGCTCGCCGGGTCAGGTGCGTACCACACTTGTTGCACTGTCTTGGCTAGTATCCAAGGCTGATCTTTGTGACCTACATTGTTGAGATCCACGATTGTCATCCCCAGGCTGTCAACCTCCACGCCACGCGGGTGCTTCACCCATTTACACTTAAATATAGGAATATGCAAACTTTCTCCATAGTCTAGTTCCCAGATTTCCTCAATGTACCCATAGTACCATGTATTGTGACCTTCTTCATTCTGGGCTAGAGCTCGAACACCATAGTTTTGACACTTGCTCCTTGTGTCTTTTTTTTGGGTGTGAAGGTGAAACCATTGATGTCATACGATTGCCAGGTGACCACACTCCTCGATGGGCGACTAGCTAACATTCTCAACATCTTGTCATCTTCAGATTCCCCACTTGGCAGGTCTAGGATCTTTAACCAGGCCGTGAAGTAACGCTCGTGCTCCTTTACAATCCATTCATCCGACCGGTCCTGATTATTCTTGCGAAGCTCAACCAGGTGTCTCTCAGAGTAAGGTGTCACAAGATGAAGTTGTTGCAACACGCTGAAGTGTGCTCTCTCTACTTCTTCGTAACTTGAATCGGTGAATGATCTCCTTCCTGTCATACCTTTTCCAGATAGCCTTCCCTCATGACGAGACACGGGAACGCCGATTGGTGTGCTACCTTTAATATAATCTGTACAACACTCGATAATCTCCTCAGTTGTCTAGCCCTCAATCATCGAACCCTCTGGATGGGAATGAGTCCGTACATGTCGCTTCATGAAGTACAAGAACCTCTCGAATGGAAACATGTGATGCAAGTACACAGGTCCCAACGCCCAAATCTGGTCAACAATGTGAAACATGAAGTGTTCCATCGTATCAAAATAGGATGGAGGAAAGCACATCTCAAGAATGCACATGGTCTCCTTGATGTGAGTCCGTAGGTTATCCAAGTTGTCTAGACTAATCACCTTCTTTGACACCTCATTGAAGAAGTAGCACAACCGAGTTATGGCCAACTTGACCCACTCTGGCTTGATAGCTCTGATGGCGATAGCAAGATACACTGAAAGCATTGAGTGGCAGTCATGAGTGTTGTAACCACTTATCTTCAACTCTTGCATGTTAACAAGATTCTTGACATTTGATGAGAAACCGGTCGGGGCTTTAATCCCGCGTAGGCAGTTGCACATAGCTGTTTTCTCCTCACGCGTAAGGGTGTACCCTGCTGGGGGGAGGTAGTACTTTCCGTTTGGTCTTTCTTGAGGCCATAGCTCTTTCCTTATTCCCATGTCTTTAAGATCTCTACGTGCACACAGACCATCCTTTGTTTTCCCAGCTACGTCGAAGATAAGTCTAGAGGTGTTATCAAAGACACCCTTCCCGATGTGCATCCAATCGAAGGCATGAGGCACATAAAATTCTCTCCAGTAATTGAGGTATTTGAAGAAAATCGATAGCTTCTTAAACGGCATGGGAAGCTTTGAGTTCTTAACTCCCTTCACAGGCTTTCCGAAAACTACACGGATGTTCTTCACAATCTCAAACACATGCTTTCCGGTCCAGCGTCGTGGGGCTGACTCTTTCTCAATCGTGCCATTAAAGTTTCTCACCATTGCACGATAACTATGTATCTTCGGCAGGAAGCGGCGATGTCGCATGTACACCAGCTTCTTAGAATTTTGAAGGTAGACATAGGATGTATCATCAACACATGACATGCATGCCGCCTTCCCTTTGACCTGTCCAGAGAGCGTCCTTAGTCCAGGGGAATCGGTGATGGTGACGAAAATGATGGCATGCAACGTGAAGTACGCCCTCTTGAACTCATCCCACATACAAACCCCCACTTCCCAAAGTTTCTGCATGTCTTCCAACAACGGTTCCAAGAACACATCGATATCATTACCAGGCTCGTCATGACCAGATATAAGGGCCGCCAACCATATGTACTTACGCTTGTGGCACAACCATGAAGGGATGTTGTACATTGAAACCGTAACTGGCCAAGTGCTGTGCGGGTTCCTCATTTGACCGAAAGGATTCATGCCGTCAGTACTCAATGCGAACCGTATATTCCGTGGCTCATCAGCGAATTCTGGATGGTCACTGTCGAACTTTTTCCACTGAGCTGCATCGGCAGGATGTCTGAGCTTATCATCCCCTTTACGTGTATGCCAAGTCATCATTTCCGCGTCTCTTGGATTGGCGAACATGCGCCTAATGCGATCAATAATAGGCAGGTACCACATGACAAGGGCTGGAATCTTTCTGTCATCGTCATCTCCATTGTTCACCATACTCTTCTTCCTCTTCCTCCCCACCTTCTTATTCTTCTTGTTACCCCCATCGGTTGTGTCTGCACCGTGGTCATTGTTCCACTTGTAACGACTGTGTTTGCACCTTGGGCATCTATCAGCGTTTGCAAACTCTTTCCGACACAAGATGCAATGGTTTTGACACGCATGAAATTTTTGCACGCCCAAGGAAAGTGGGGACAATAGCTTCTTCGCGAGGTAGGTGGTCCTAGGCAATGAGTTCGGCTTCGGTAGCATGTCAGAAAGCAACTGCAACAATTTAGTGAAACTTCCGTCTGACCACCCGTTAGTGGCCTTTAGTTTCATCAGATCAAGGACAGAACGCAACAGAGTAAACTGTTCATCACAACCCTTTGATTTCTCGTACAGAAGCTCCTTTGATGCCTTCTCAACTGTATCCATGTTGTCAAGTCCTTTCGCTGTACCAACATTATGGAACACTTGTGGTTCCACGTGTCGCAACATGTCCTCAACATCAAAATCAGGTTCCACATCCATAGCCGCGGTGCTATCATGACACTCTGTTGCTCTTACTTCAACTGGAACCTCAACCTCCCCCTCATCATCTCGAACATCATCAACCGCATCCGACCCGCCAATCTCGATGTCCTCTTCACCGTGTCGTGTCCACATTGTGTACCCCTCAACGAAACCCCTCTTGACCAAATGTGATTTGATTACATTCGTATCTGTCCAGAGCTTCTGATTCTTGCAGTCAACGCATGGACAATATATGTCCGTTGTCCGTTCAAGATGAGCATGTTGTTCAGCGCAATGGATGAACTTGGAGAGTTGCTCCAGAAATAACAATCCCACTCTGGGTGCCTCGTACATCCAAGGTCTATCGTCCATCGATCGCATTCCTATGACAAAGATGAAGTAGATAAAATAAACCGAAATGAGCCTTTTTTTCCAATTTAATATACTCAAAGAGGAAGAAAACATAACAAAAGCAATTAAATTTGACACATAAAATCCATGAATCGCACACATAACCCCTCTCTCTAGTGTTGTCTCCATCGATCTCTCTCTCAAGGTCTCTCCCTCTCTTTTATTTCCCACTCATCATTCTTCAAGAGTAAAATAGGCCAAAATTAGATAACTATGAAAAAAGCTATATAAAAAGGATATATTGCTAGATGATGCAAATACAAGGTACATGATGCAATATAGTATCATTCAAACCAACTGAAGCATCACGAATCAAGAGAATTTTGCCTAAATTCGATTAAAACCGAGCACAATTTTGAAACCCAAAATTGAGTCGCAATTCAAAATGTTAGAAGGAAATAACCTATGCTGTGTATTCCCCTTGCTTCACTGAATAAAATTGTTCAAAAGAAACGAAATCAAAACCTTCCCCCCTCGTTTTCGCGATTTTGGAGAAATTCTCCGGCCGCCATGGAAGAAGTGCGAGCTGGTCGGGGAGAGCTTTAAGTAGTGTAGCCCTTTTTAGCGGCGGTTGATGGCAGCAACCGCCGCTACAAATCGATTTGTAGCGGCGGTTGATGGCAGCAACCGTCGCTACAAATCCATTTTTAGCCGCGGTTGCTGCCGTCAACCGTCGCTAGAAAACGATTTTTAGCCGCGGTTGCTGCGACGAACCACCGTTACTAATTGCATAAACAATTTATTTTTAGTGATGTGCAGTGGTATAGCCACATGCACATCACAAATACAATATTACACACACACAAACTCACACACTGACTAACATAAACACACACTAACACATGCATCATCATTGTTACATACACACTAACACACTGACTAGCAACTAACTAACATAACTAAAAAACTAAACAAGTACTAGTGGTCGGCGGCACATCGTTGTCCGTCCCAAAATTGGCCGCCATTCATGCATGGCGCACGGCCGGCGGAGCGACGTTCCTCCCACGGGCTTCGCCGCCTCCATTGCGCGCGCGTGGTGTCGTAGCTGCGCGCAAGTCACAGCCATCCTTGGTTGCGAGCCAAGATGTGGTGACGGTTCCTCCCCAGCGCGTGGACGTCCTCCCTGCGGCGCATCTCCAACACATGCATCATCATGTCGGCCATCGAGTCGCTATCAATGCCAGGGCAAATGGGGCACAGGTACGTGACCTTGCCGGAGGGGCTGCCCCTCACAAGGACACGCAGCCCGGTGTCATCGGTGGCTCCTCCGCCGCCATTGTTGGGGGAGCGCGGTGGATCGGCAGGGAGTGGGTTGCACGGCGGGTAACGCTCTGTGCAGGGGCGGGCGCCCATGAAGCTCGTCTGGGCGGTGGCGCCGCGGCGGCGGCGAGTCATGGCGCAGCTAGCTTTAGCTAGGGAGAGGCGACGACGGCGGATGGCGCGCAGGCGCAAGGGAGAGGCGACAGCGGTGGATGGCGAGCGGATAGCTCTAGCTAGCTGGAGGCGTCAAATTTATAGCTGGCCGGCGTCGATTCGGGAGGCTTCTGCCTCTGTTCAGCCCGTGCCAGAGAAGACAAGCTCTCCCCTGTTCCTCCACTTTGTAGGGACGGTTCATGATGCCAACCGCGGCTAAAAAAGCTTACTAGCCGCAGTTGGTCGCAGTAACCGTTGCTACAAATTGATTTGTAGCAACGGTTGGTAACAACAACCGCCGCTATAAATGTCAGATCTTTAGCGGCGGTTGCTGCCGCCAACCGTTGCTACAAACGCTAAAGATCTGACATTTATAGCGGCGGTTGTTGTTACCAACCGTTGCTACAAATCAATTTGTAGCAACGGTTCGTGGCATCGACCGCCGCTACAAATCATCTTTAGCGGCGGTCAGTTTGTACAGTGCCCACCAAATACTGTAGCGACGGTTGGCTTTCAAAACCGCCGCTACGGGATTTTGGGCACTGTCGCTATAGGAGGCTTTTGTTGTTGTGAGGTATCGCCGTACACACACATATTTGCAAGTAAATAAATAGGTTTTCAGCACGTGAGTGCTTGAATTGCAGATTTTGTTGAAGGCCGGTTGAGGCATAGAAGTCAGGTCTCCTATATATATTGTTGCTTTCCTCTTCCTATCATGGTCACCCATAGTAACATCTGTTGTCTACATGCAAAAACGATATGCAGAGGAAATGGGTGCATGTAACAGAAAGAGCATATTTACCACTTAGAAGCATACATGGCGGAATGCGGTGCGTTGGAATTAGGAGGCATCTGGAACTATGTGTGCTGCCTATGAAGAAATAAACGTAGAGAAAACACATCCGGTGAGCCGAGATCGGCGGTATCCACGCCACGGGCCACGCCTGCAGGGCCGTCGAAAAGGCATGGTGGTGCTGCCTCTTCGATGTCCACGGTGGGGCACCTGTTGCCAATGAGGAAGTGGGAGGCTGTGCTGACGGAGAGGGCAGAGGCGCAGGAGAAGACGGCGGGGGTGGTGCGGGAGCTTATTGCCGCGAGGATGGAGGGCTCGGCCTGCCGGAGCAGCCACACCAGATCTTGTACAATAGAGCATGAAACGTCCCTGCCGTTTGATCCTAGGCTTCCTAGCTGCGAACTGACGTCCGTGGTATTTGGGCTCTCGCTGCCAACTTGACCAACCATGGGACGGCGGCTCAGCTCGGTTCTGGGCAGCAAAGACGCCACCTGCTGCTACTATAATGGTTAAGGCATTTTATCCTAAACTGCATTGACGTGGAAAAACTCAATCGTTGTACGTGGGCAGGAAGATCTGTACTGTAGGAGATACTCACATGTATACACACGCGCAGGCCAGATGCAAAAGCAAGAAGAAAGCTACTATCGGGGCATTATGATGGTTCACACAGAGTTTTGCAGCAGCGCACAACCTTCCTCTTGTTCCTCTTATAAAGACTCAAACTGCAGATCGGATGTTCCGAGTTCCGACGACGTGCGCAGCTGGCCACGAGAACTGGCAACAACTAGTATATCTATGTGCAAGCAACAACACTTGCCTATGTCCAATGAAACTCACACAGCCTCACTTGCATGCAGAGACGATTCATGTTACCATGAGTGAATCATGATAAGAAGGCCTCATCAACAGAAAGAGCATAGTATTGCATTTACTTGGAGTGCGAGGCATCTGGAGCTACATCCGTTGCGCATGATGACATCCACGTAGAGAATAATCATCCAGCTAGCAGAAATCAGCGGTATGCCCTGCCTCCAAGGCTCCATGGTCGTCTGATCACCTGTGCAGAGTAAGTTTGTGGAGGTCGCCAAACAATAGAAAGAAAGATGACGGCGCTCGAGGCCATCGTCCAACTGAACAGGCAGGTCGCGTCTGGTGGAGTGGAGGCCAGTTGAAATGTTTCTGTTGGCATTCATGCTTGTCGATGGGCTGACGCCCACGAGAATATCGGCAGACGAACCACCTCGTTGATCAGCGGCACCATGGTGCGAGGCATCTGGAACTACATCGGCTGCGCATGACGACATCAACGTAGAGAATAATCATCCAGCCAGCAGAAATCAGCGGTACGTCCTGCCTCTATGGCTCCATGGTCGTCTGAACACCTGTGTAGAGTAAGTTGGCGGAGCTCGACAAACAATAGAAAGAAAGATGATGGCGCTCCAGGCCTTCTTCGAACTGAACAGGTAGGTCGCGTCGTCTGGAGGAGTGGAGGCCAGTTGAAATGTTTCTGTTGGCATTCATGCTTGTCGATCAGCTGACGCCGACCAGAATATCGGCGACGAACCACCTTGTTGATCAGCGGCACCATGTTTGCAATAAGTCTTTTTAATTGATTACGCCCACGTTAATTAGATCACTAAAGTTCTGTTAATCATTATGCCCCTGTGCATTGAGCTTATTGTTTGGGTTTTTTTTTTTTGGTGAAGCTGATTAATTCGTTACAGATGCTTCATCCATCTACTCGTACTACCTAACTCTATCTCACCAATGCAAATTATCGAGTATAGATATTACAGATATTTCAAGATGTGATTTAGTCCATACTTTGGCGCATGAATAAGTTATGTCTCGTCATCTGTGTAGTGTTTTCTTCCCTTTTGACCTTAGTCAGGTGGCTCCCAACATTGTAATAAGAACCAGACTATGTTAGAAACTATTTCCATTTTCTAAAAGAAAAAAGGATGTGGTAATTGTGAGAGAAAATGCAGGTACATTTTTTAAGGCTGCTTGTTATAAATAAATTAAAGACCCACAACAGCACCACTCAAATGTTTATGGGCATCATGTTCCTTGTTCAGTACAACGTGGCCGAATACCTTGGGTAAAGCAGTGTTGTGATGCGCCCTAGGAGAAGGACGGCAAACTAATGCCAGCATGATGACTCATTCTCGGCGACGAAGCAACTATGGTTGTTGGGTGGTTGCTCAGTTGTATCGGACGGTTTCTTTTTTTGTTTGCTCTTTTTTCCTAGCTGTTTTGTAATGACTACATGTAACACATGTTGCAGAGGTCGGAATAAAGTTTCCTATTCTAAAAAAATGATCCTTGTTCGATCAGTTGCCTTTCACACACAAATACGACATGCCAATCTTGACAAGCTAGTCAAAGACTAAACTATAAATTAATCACATTTTGAACATATGTACATCGATATATATTTTACTCTTATTTAATTATATATTTACTATTCACAGCTATTCTCACTTGCATGTGTTTATTAAAGATATTACATTTCCATTTATGGATGTCTGACTGGTTGAGCATGTGATTGAGTGACGTACTTATTTTGTACTACAGCAACATATGGTAGATAATGCATGCATATATGGGACGACAAATTAATGGAGATCAAATGGCACAGTGCACTCATCAACTGACTTGCCTAGAAGCCAAAACATACATGTCCTTTATAATCTGTAAATAGGTTGACTCAGTCACTGGTCACAAGAATGATACAATGATTACAAAAGGATAAAGTTTTTCAATAAAGTGGCATGGAAAACTATAGAATAAAGCGACTTTGGCTACAACAGACATTTAAGAACACGTTTGCGAGTAGACCTGAGGATGTTATCTGTTTCTCTCTGTATAGACTTGGGTATGTAATCCCTGCAGAGACAGGGTTTTATTTAGGGATAATTTTTTGTATGCCATTGCAAATGGACCAAATGTCATATCTGGCAGCACAAAATCCATAATATGATGACTGCCATTGGGTGCGCAAAGTTTAATGGTATGTGCCATTATTGACTAGTCAATGCGTGACGGAAGTGTAAAAAGACCCATTTGCTTGGGGACACAGTGCCAAGCTTGGATGGCGGCGGCGCACAGAGCAACAAGCGGTAGACCGAGGTTGAAGACAGGGGTAAAATTGGCATTTTGAAAAATATTGAACAACAAATGCTAAGGGCGTTGACGGTGATGGCATGTATGATCAACATTTGCACACTCAATGGCACTCACCATATTATCTCTTTTGTGATGGCACAAACCAGATTAGGGGAT
Organism: Eragrostis curvula; assembly: GCA_007726485.1. Classification (NCBI taxonomy): domain Eukaryota; kingdom Viridiplantae; phylum Streptophyta; class Magnoliopsida; order Poales; family Poaceae; genus Eragrostis; species Eragrostis curvula. Next base: position 7,150,690 of record CM017445.1, on the reverse strand, counting down.
TTTGCAATGGCAAATATCAAATTGGCCTTTCTATTTACTGTTCCAGCCTATTACATATCCTTTGCATTTTGTACCATATGTTTTATGTGAACCTATCATCAAGCAGCAAACTAACTCACCCAATTATGTCTCATCTCTCGCCCACACATGTCAGTGACCAAATATAGGGGTCTATCTTCTTAATTGGAGTAGTGCTTGATTTTGTACATCTTTTGTACAAGAAATAAAATAGATCGTGGTATTTTTATGAAAAAAGATAGATGATAAAATAACAAAGTCAAAATCGATGACATTTATATGGATTGGTTAATGGAGAGAAAAGAGAAGCAATCTCTAGTGGAGATGCAGCTAGCACCGGCACACTTCGCGACCCCACCAGGACACCACAATATTGCTTTGTTATTAAAGGCTTGGTGGAAACCTTTCTTATAAATAAAGGACACGTAGCCCTATGCATATATATAGTATCTTGACTCTAGTTATCATGGTTCATCGTAATATAAATGATTTGGAGTAAGGCGTGTTTCGCGCATGCGGTGTGTTGGAAATAGAAGGCATCTGGAATTACATCTGCTGCAAATTCCGATATGCTTGTAGAGAAGAATCACCTAGGGTGTGGATGGCAGTAGTATTTTCTCCCTTAATACAACTCAGACCTGGGCAGTGGTCAGCAAGGTTGTGGAGCTCAACGCACGTCCTAACCGGTCCCGCAGATCACGCCTCACTGGTTTGTTGTTAGTTCACAGCTGCACCAATCTTTACTGCTTGTCGGCGGACGCCCACCACAATCTGCTCGGAATACCTTGCAAAGGCGGCACCGGATGGCAATTATTCTTGTTATGCATGGATAAAATATCCATAATTTTTTGTATGCCAATTTAATTTCCAAAAATCATAAACACATTATTTAGCATTTTTTATAACCATTTTTTAAAACAAGATAACCTTTTTTTGTTGAGGTCATGGTAATTAGCTGGTTACAGAAGATCTGTCCATTTACTTCCATATACGACTCTGTTTTACCCATACATATCATCGAGTAATAATGTTACATACTTTTCATTTCAAGATGTGTATCTGCCCCATACTAAAGCGTGTGAATAGATGGCGTATTGTATATGTGAATAGATGACATATTGTATATTATGTGCTACATGATTTAATGGATTGTCTATTGGATTATTGGAGAGAGAAGTGAAGATAACTTGCTAAAGGCTTGATGAAACGTACATGGCCCTTGTTATAATAAATAGAAACACCACAATTTTACCATCCAAAATGTTCTATGGGCACCGGCTACACACCACACTGTGGAGGGCCTTACAATGCATGGCGGTGTAGTCAGTACCGCTCGTGGAACTGTGGAAGTCTATCTACATTGTTCAACAATCCTAAGCATCAAGAAGAACATATAGCATCGTAAAATGCAAGGAAGCAATTCAGCGCCTGAGCATTGTATCGTAAACGACCACACATACTTGGGCAGTGCCGAGGCAGGCGAGTAAATACAGATCCAGGTCATCTCCATGTGGATACTTGAATTTGCTGATCCTTATATACTGTACACCAGAACAAAGATGATACAAGATGCATGATTCTATGGGCAGAGGCGGAGCTTTGTTTTGGCCAAGGCGGGCCGTGGCCCACCCTGGCCCAAGGAAGAAACAGATTTTCACCATGTAATTGGCACTGGCCCAGAAATTAGCCCACTAGCCGGCCCCCCCACTACAAGAAATCTGACATTCATGACGAAAGATATATTCGTCATGAACTCTCTATATTTTGACAAAATCATTTCACAAAACGTCATAAACGATACCCTTGCTATATTGTGACGAACTCTAAACGTCAAAATCATATCACAAAACGTCATAACCAAACGTCATAAGGCTGTCAGAATAGTTAATCGTCATAACATTTGTTTTCCTACGTTATTTAAAAAATAATCACGCCATCAGCTAGGTTTGGTCCGCATGTCAGCAAGTAACTATACTTAGTGGGGCCCGCTAGTCAGTTTTATTTGAAAAATATAACAAAACCAACTGCTAGCGCAAGGAATCGAACCTGAGTCCTCGCATCTGTGAACCAAAGCCACTACCACCAGGCTATCTTCCACGTCTTGTTAGACACAGGCATAACTAGTTTTATAACTTAAGACTTAGGGGATACGGTCCTTCCTACCGCACCTCGCCCACCCAATTGACGCTGACCAAATCTCGCTGCTGCTGGCGCCGACCGGCGACCTCCGTCGTGCATTTGCTCACCACCCCTCCCAGCAACTGCTCCCGGCCCTGAGCTCCAAGCATTTGCTACTGGGAGCCAAGGCCAGCCCTTAGCTCCAAGCACCTGCTACCGGGAGCCAAGGCCAGCCCCTCCGTCAGCTACTCGATCCAGGACGGTGAAGCCAGCCCTTCCCAGCTGGTGCTCCGATTCAGCTCCCACCGTCGTCCACGCCGCAGGTATTGCACGTGAACAGAGACTCATGCTGCTGTAGTGCAAGACATGGCTGCCGGCTGAGCGTTGTGAGACGTGTGCAGGGCGCCGTACCCATCCCGTCCGGGATGGGTGTTCCTCACAGGCGGATTTGGCTTTCATGACAGTGCTTTTTGTACTAAGTGTTCTGCTCTGCACAAGAAGGTATCAATGCGCCATTTATTTAGATGAATTCATTTATTCAAGATAATGCTTTTAGGGACTACATATACATGGTAGAGGTGGAATACTGGCACACAATTTATATTTTAGACAGTATATGTGGACTTTATGATTCAATAGGTCATTGCTTATTTTTGATTGACTAGTTGAAAAGCAGTAAATTCAACAAGATGAATTCAATAGCTTAACTTGATAAGAAAGCTTGAATTCGCAATTTTCAACATGAATGGTGTGAAGAACAATATACAAATTCTACAAATATGTACGACCAGCATTGGAGCTCTGATTCTTAAGCAAAACAGAACTTAATTAGCTAATAGGTTCAACGAAACAGAATTTCCTCGGAGCCTACTAATCAGCTAATAGGTTCAACGAATAATTGTAATTCTATTTGACTAAGGTAATTCCAAGTTGTCAGAAACCAACCACTTCATTTCAAAACTATATTCTTTATTAGTATCCATGTTAAGACTTCGGCATCGTATTTTTCCCCTTCTTCATGCTATAAACTGAAATGATTTATTCGCTATAAACTGAAATGATTTATTCTGAATCTTCCACACTGGAAGGACTACAAGAAAGATTAGGCTCATTTTGAGAACTAGATGGGCAAAATTGCTGTAAGTCTTTCCCAGCCAGGGTCAATTGCTTATTTTGTTAATTGTTCAATAAAAGTTCACTATATATTCTGTGCATGTCTCTTTCTGATGTTCATCCTCTTAATTAGGGTCGATTCGCTATTGACTCCAACAGTAAGGCAGTCAAGAATGCATGCACTGATTTGTTCAAGGGTGGGCTAAGGCAATTGAGATATAGGCTGAAGAAGGCTTACTTTGATGGCAAACCAGCAAATGAAGTGAGAACAACATCACCTTTGGATAGCATGACTGATGAACAATGGTGGGCTTTAGTTGAGATGTGGTCAAACCCTAAACACAAGGTATGGACTTGTATGGTCTTCAAAATCGATTGATGTGTTAGGGCTCTAGAGAATCTGCTTGTTGTACATTTATTTTGTGGTGTGCCTTAGTGCTTGCTAGTGTACTTTGGGATATTGATAAAAAAATTGAAATAGTTTGAGGGCTCAAACTAGCGTGGTGCAAGTGTTCATATGAGCTTTATGATTTTATCATGTGATAGTACAATTAGTTACACAAGGAATGCAGTTCTATTTGAAATTATGCCTACCAGAAAGTGCCTTGACGTGCAAAGATAATTTTTATTATAGGGAACCGTCATTGGTAGCACAAGCACAATTCTTCATTTTTAAATTGTCTTGTCTTTGTTACTGTGGACAGTGGAGATAAGAGTGTAAATTTAGTGCTTGTTCAGATCCACACTTTCCTAATGCTGCTATGTTCAATCAAGTTCCAAAATTGTTCTTAATAGGAAAGCACCACTTTTATTTTCCAGATTGCAGTTCTACTTTTGGTGCTCAATTATAACATATTTTAATGTGTATTTGTCATACAAGTAAACTGGTTGTCAATTCTGTACTAGATTCAGACAAATAGTTTGGTGCATACTTGAAATAGATGGTGATGCAAATGAATTTTGGTTTCGGCTGTACATGTCCTGCTATCTATGTATTTTCTGTTTGCTTTATAGTCATTTTTTTCTTGTCTCACAATAGTGTGCTTTTCTTTAGGAGAAGTGTGCGAAAAACAAAAGTAATCGGGAGAAAGTTGTGATGCAACAGAGGACAGGATCTCGCTGCTTTGTTGCACATTGCCATGCTGTGGTGAGTTAAGCATAACATGTTCAGTGGTCTTAAATCTATTCTCCATGTTCCAAGCTAACCTTTATATATTTTTTGCATGCATTTTCAGAAGCAAGATAAATATAAAGATGTACCAGCCACTCCGATAGATCTATTCAAGGAATGCTATTGCAGCAGCAAGATTGGTTTCACTGAGCCTGTCAAGAAAGCAATTGTAAGTTTTCTTTGTCCTTATAAAGTGAAATCTCAGTGTGAATCATTTATAGTATGCTTCTGTTGGATGAAATTGTTTGGTGTTTGTATGTACATGTGTGTGATAAAGTCTGGTTTCACGCATCTTCATTATAGGCTGATATGGAAGCCATGATGACTGAACCTCCAGAAGGATAAGATCCGAAGTCTCCAAATGAGATCTTTTCTGAAGTCTTGCCAAGATCAAAATTTCTCCAAACTGCTGGCATTGTGGCAGCGGCACCGAAGAGAAATGGCAAAGCTGCTGTTTCTTCACGTGTGCAGGAGCTTGAGTCTGAACTTGAGGTAGAAAAGCGAGGAGCAGAAGCTCTTAGAGATCAACTTGATGCTCAACAGCTTGAAATGGGTGACTTGAAGAAACGTGTTCAAGATTCAGATGCACAGATTGAAGCTTTGAAGCAGCAAGCAGCAGAGACCAATATCATTCTTCGTAAGCTGCTAATGCTCAACAAGGTTTAGCTCTATCCATAACTTTACCTAACTTGTTGGATCAAGATGAATGGGTGTCATCTTAGTAGGATGCTTTTGCTGGTTCATGATGTTATGACAGTGGTTCATGAACTTATAGTGTCAGACCTATTTTGGACCTAAGACAATGTAGGTCTTTTAACTGTAGGCTGTTGTCTATAATGTGATGGACCTGGTATATGGATTGTATGTGATGTGTGGACCTAGTATATGGGATGTATGTGATGTGTTGGACTTGGTATATGGGCTGTTTGTAATGTGTTGGACCTGATGCTAAATGGGCTATATATTCTATTGGATCCCTTTGTTTTCTCTGTTGTTGGGCTAAATGTTTTTGTGTTAATGGGCTGTTCATTGGGTCATACGATATGGGCTGAATTTTGGTACTTAATGGGTCAGATATATTCAAAGTCCAAGCTAGTAATGGGCTGGGCTAATGCACTTAAATGGATTGAGCCTATTATCGAGACTAAAATGGGCCTCTACAACCAGCCCAGCAACAAAAATTTATAACTGGCCAGGCCCAACATTGTAATGGGCTGCAAATGAGCAATGACATTTTCTAAACATCTTAGTGACGAACATGAGCGTCATAAATTAGTGACGGAGTTCGATTCGTCACTAAAAAGTTATGACGAAAAATATAGATTCGTCACAAAACATGAATAGAGACGCGTGATAGGTGACAAACGAAAAAACATCACGGATGCGTCACACAGTTTGTTTCGTGACGAATTTTGCAACTTTTGTGACAAAAAATAATCGTCATAGAAAGCCAGATTTCTTGTAGTGCCCTCCAACCCAGTCCAGCAGCCCATGCACCCCCCCCCCCCCCCCCCCCCTCCTCTTGTGGAAAGTGGCCCAAGCTCCACCGCTGTCTATAAAAGTAGGAAGCAACAGTTCACATTCCCACAAGGACACACTATGTAAAAACCTCAAATAGGGATCCCTTTGTTGAAGGCCGTTTGAGGTATAAAGACAGGCACCGGTGCCTATATAGTTGCTTGCTTGCCTCTTCCTATCATGGTTTCTCTTCCTATCATGGTTTGCTCTTCCCGCAAAAAAAATATCATGGTTTCCTCATAATAACACATTGTCTACATGCAAAATGATATTAAAGACAGAATGTAGCGGAAACTGCTGCGTGAAATAAAAAAAAGGGAAATTACGTTTTTACCATCATTCTGAGGGCTAATTGCATTTTTAACCCCGAATCTGCGATTTTACATTTTTACCATCACTTTTTTCAAATGAACCTGCCGTTTACCATCGTTTCACTCCACCGTGAGATGAAACGAATTAACCGATTAAAAAAAAGAAGAAGAAAAACACATATGGACCAAATTACCCCTGACTCAATCGTCCTCAACCCACGAGTCCGTCGTCTCTGTCTTCCTCCACGCGAGAAGAGGGCGAGCTCTAGAACCCTAACCCTAGCTGGAATCAGCGACGACGGCGGCTCCTTCACGCGAAGCGACGGCGGTGGCGGCTCCTTCACACAAGGCGACGGCGGCAGCGGCGGCGGCTCGACGCGCCTCGTCGCGCGACGCGGCGGCGGGGGCTGGTCTCCGCGGGCGCGGCACGGGCCAGGGAGGCGGGAGCGCCTCGTGGACGAGGGCCGTGGGCGCGGCGCGGGCCAGGGAGGCAGGGACGCGACGCTGGCTGCATGGAGGCGAGTGAGTCTACAGCAATTGGGTAAGACTAGAAATCATGCGCGACATTTGCCGCGATTGTGTTTCTAAACGTTGTATCGCCCCATTGTGTTGTTTTGTATTCAAGGTCTACTACAATTGAAACTGGGCACAAAAAGATATGTCAACATTTTATCGAACTGTTCAATGGCATAGAGGGCTTATGCTTTTTATACACATCCATTTTGGCATTTCAGGAGACAACTTGAGTGCAGCAAATGAAAGAATTGGCCAATGATGAAATGAAGTAGATAAGGGTGGGTTGCATGAACTTAGCCTTTGCAAATAAGTCAAGCTAATCAGGTAGTCTTTTAGTTTGATTTGTGGCGCATTTCGGCACGAAGTGCTGGCTTTCTTCCTTCGGCTGATGAACTTTATCTTAGTGCCCGCCCCTCCGGCCAAGTTGAAGTTCCTGGAATATGACTGACATGCTTACAATACATAACCAGCATTATACAATACTGAGTGCTAATTTCGGTAGCCGGTGCTTAATAAGACTATCCAGGATACTTTAATTGAGTTAAAAGATCAGCAGACTTGTACCTTTTTTTCCTGTGGTATTATACCGATTCAAGATGGGATGTTTTATTACATCCAAGGTTTCTTTTTTTCCAAATTATGTTCCCAGAAGTCTTAAAAATACTTGATTGTGTGTATTCTGTGAATAATTATGACAAGCTTTAATTAGGCATTTGATGGAGCACCTTGAGAGCAGGAGTGGTTGGAAGGTGATTAGGCAAAGAATAAAGGAATTGGTCAACTGAAACATACACTTTGATAAAGACATGTTATGGATGTGTGGATGTGGACATATAATATCTAGCCTATATTGTTCTATGTCAAAATATGTCTGCCAAAATGTGTGGATGTGAAATGCTGCCAAAATTCTGTCAAATTTATGTTCAAATCTGTCCAAATTTTGTCAAAATTCAAAATTCATGGAAATATATTGGAATATATTTGATTTTCCCTTTCAAAAGTGGCAAAATCATTCAAATTCTGTTGTATATGAGTTCATGTCAAAAGTGATGGTAAAATCACAAAAGGGCAGTTTGGTCTTTTCCTTCACCACTTAACACTGTCAAAGGGCAAGTAACAGACTGATGGTAGAATCTTTGCTCAGTTTAAAAAAGTGATGGTAAAAACACAAAATGGCAGATTCGGGGGTAAAATTACAATGGTAAAACAAAGTGATGGTAAAAACGCAATTGCCCAAAAAAAAAAGAGCAGAAGAGTGTCACTTGGGACTTGGGAGCATGCGTCATGCAAAAAGCAGTGTTTTGGAATTAGGAGGCGTCAGAAACAACATCCGCTGGATGTGGGGACAGATAAGTAGAGAAGAATCATCAGCCAGCGGGGATCGGCGGTATGCCCTCCCGCCGTGGTCCATGCACCTGTGCATTAGTAATTAAGCAAGATGTTGGAGCTCAAGGCTTCTGCTACCTGATATGGCAAGTCGCGCGGAGCTGGGGACTAGGGAAGGCCAATCCAATGGTGCTGCAGGCTTCCCTGCTTATCGGTCGGCTAGCGCAAAGAAGAGTCACGGCGGAATCACCTTGCTCTCAGCCACTCCTTAATTGGTTCGCTGAGACGTCTTGTTCTTCGTCGATCGGGTGTGCATGTTTATTGGTGTAGTAACCTAGATCGCTTAAAATACTAAACATAATATTAATCGTTGTGCCACGGCACTGAGCTAATAATTAATTCGGTACACAAGCTTCATACATCTACTCAATTCCTTTGAGTTTCATTCTTGTACTACCAGTGCACATCGTTAGGTATACTTTATACACAGATGACCATTTTTTTGGTATTGGGAGGAGGATTGGGAGACAGCTAGAGTTGCTCGAAACAACTAGAAGATGTCTGATAAGAAGGCCTGAGGTACCTGATAAGCCATCCGAAAAATGACTAAGAACAATTCCATTGAAATGATAATCAATATTGTGCGCTGACTAGAATATATCAGATCTTGTTTTGGATGTTGTAAAGTAGATATGGCCATTACCAGTGGTTATATAAGATTATCATTGACTAACTTGCTTTCTAGGAAGCAATTAATTACAACTATAATTTACTCTAAAATTGTTATAAACATAACAATTTACCATGCCTAAGAACCCTTGAAACTCGAATGGTTTCCATCGGCAAAACAAAACATGTGAGCAATAGTTTGGACGTTTCAGGTGCCAAGCAGGACAAGCAACATCTAAAATATAAAGTACATTGACATGCCTATGTAGTTCATTAATAGTGTGATCCATTCAGACTCAAGTGTAGATGGGCTCGCTAGTTATTATAAGTAGAGGCAGGTCGCCCAATTTGCCTCTTGTTTATGAGTGTCAAGTGTACTACTAGGCAGCAGAAAATGGTACGTAGGTAGAAACTCTCCAATGTGCCCGAAGTGTTGTTAGGAATATGAGGCATCTGGAACAGAGTCTCGCCCTCGCCCGTGCCAGCACCCGGAATCGACGGTCGCCTGGCCTCGACCACGCCCTGCTCCACGTCCAATTCCACCGTCAATCGTTCCGCTTCCATCGGCTTACGTCGCAGCAATGCGACCATGCCTTAGCGCCTGATGAATCCCACGCGCCGGCGCCGCCTTTCATCAGCACCATGCCGGGCGGCGACTAGCCGGGAATCATCGGGCTCGCCTACGCGAGGCGAAACCAACGCTCACGCACCCCCCTCCGGGACGTTCGTGGGCCTCCTCGCGGGTACTCCGAATAATTCGTGAGCCGCGTTGTCCATTTCGTCGTGGGCCCTCCTCGTGGGTACTCCGGAGTAGTGTTGTCCGTTCGTCGCATGACCTGCCACTGTAGGGCGAAATCAACCATTGCATCATCATCTGTATCTGTAGCAACAGGTTCGTGAGCTTTTTTTTTTCCCTTACGCGCACACGTTCATGGTTTCCTGACTTTTTCTCTTTCCGTCAACTTATCTTTCTATTTTTCTTCTTCTTTCTTTTATGATGTCCTTCTCCTTTTTTTTCTCTTACACATCTTATATTTTTAATTCCCGATTGATTACAAGTTATATTTATATTTTCATTTTATTACTCAGCCATATATTATATATTTTCTAATTCATGAGACTTTAAATGGCAATGTTGTTGGTGATTCCTTGTTTTTTTCTTTCTTTTTCATGGCCTTGTACGGTTGTATCTATATTTTTCAATTTTTATGTTGTGTACTTACATCACCCTAATAAGACCATGAAACGCGGGTCATAAACATTATTCATGAGCTAGTAAAACACTAGTCATCAACTAGCAGAACATTATTCGTGAGCTAATAAAACATTTGTTGTAAATTTGTGAAACACTAGTCATCAACTAGCAGAACATTGTTCGTGAGCTGAAAGAACATTTGTTGTAAAGTAGTGGAACATTAATCACAAACCGGCAGAACATTGTTCGTGAGCTAACGGAACATTTGTAATAAACCAGCAGAACATTAGTCATAAAACCAGCAGAACATTGTTCGTGAGCTAACAGAACATTTGTGATAAATTAGTGGAACATTAGTCATAAACCAGCAAAACATTTTTCGTGAGCTAACAAAACATTTGTCCTAAACCAGCAGAACATTAGTCATAAACCAGCAGAACATTTTTCGTTACCTAATGGAACATGTATCATAAACTAGTTGTATAAATACTATGAAACAATCAATCTATAGTCTAATTACGTAGCATTTTGTGGGAAATAAAAAACATGTAATTTTCAACCTTAAATTTCATTTTGAACAGCTGTTATAATTATAAGGCAGAAAAAATAAAGAATAAAACACTGCATCATAACCTGCAAAGAAACTGAGCACTGCTGGACAGGCAGGAGCAAAGCCTTTCGAGCTAGTTGCGTCGTGGGCTACACCCAAACGTGAATGCAAGAGCGGCACGTGGCTGGACACAACAATTTGAATACAGGAGCAGCCCGTGTATCTGAGTAGCGCGGAGGTGGGCGAGAGGCCGTCGTCTACTCGCCCACGCGACTACGATGCGCCCCCGCGACTAGCGCCACAGCCCACAGGGCTTCGGAGGGGAGCAGCGGCGACCAGCGCCACAGGGTTTCGCAGCAGTCGAATTTAGGGGTTGGTGGTCAATCGGAATGGATGGGAGTCGAAGAACGGGAGTGGCGGCTGTTCTGAGATCGTTAATAACACTTACACTTGCGGGAGGTCTGCTTACCATAGTAGTATGAGAAGAATCTTATTAAGCATGCAGAGCGCAACTCGGCGTGTTAACACGAGCCATATCAGTGCGTATGCATGTTAAAACTATTGCAGAATAAAACGAGCGCAAGAAAAAAAAATTCAGCACAAAGAAAAATTTCTTACAACACTCAATGTTGAAGTTGTCTAATTCGCAACTAGCACACGAAAAGACTTCACTTTAAAAAGCTGTCTTAAATAAAAATTTAGTGCCGATAGTTCAAGTTCGTAGCTAGACACATCAGTACACCTTCACGTGTGCTTTCTACGACTAGCCAATTGATCATGGTCATGGACAGTGGCTACTCGCCTGCAGCGACGTCGAGGTTCAGGGTACGTTTTTGAACATCCACCGTGCATGTTGGTGATGACTGCTCCACGCATCTCTGCCTCTGGACTAGGGGCAACTATGATAGTTGGACGTTGTCTTGCTCCGGCACGGTTGCGAGACCAGAGCCATCGATGCCAACATTCAGATATACTTGCCGAACACTTGGTAGGCAAGGTGTTGATGGAAGCATCGAGGTGTAACGCACCAGCAGTACCGTCACTATTGAGGATTTTGGTGGCCGCAAATGAAGTCAGGCTGCCACATTCTTGTTCGCGGACCTTAACAATATGTTGCTACCGTCAGAACATATTATCGTACAGTGAGTGAGCAGCTCGGTATCTGAGGGCACGCCGAGGAAAACGACTGCCAGTGGGCTTCACAATCGGCCCTCTTCTTGTGGAATTGAAGTGAGCGGTCGCGATGACCTGGGGAGGCACTGGCAACCACTATGCCAAAACAGCACAAACAAGACACCATATCACAGACTCGTAATTAAAACGCGTATGTAAAGTCACGTTACAGACGTGCATCCCCAAAACGCGTCTCAAAAATATATGCCCTCAACATCTAGCAACGAAACGCGTCTCCGATTTAGTAACAAAACGCGTCGCTCATACAGCGAGTTGTCCATAACAGACGCGTTTTCCCGAGCCGCGTCTCCTAGCATCTATTCTCGGACCCGAATTTTTCATTGGATCCAGTTAACAACTCACGCGTCTGCAGCCGCACACCACTCGTCCTCGCCCTCCCATCCCAAATCTCATCCTCGCCCTCCCATTTCCCTTTCTCCTCTCGTCTCCTCCTTTCCCTAGATCTGGCGGAGTCGGCGGCTCTGCCCCGTCGGGCGGCAGCGGCGTTCCCGGGCAGCTCTCGGTGCGTGAGGCAGCTGGTCGCGCCTCTCCTCCCTCCTCTTCGGCGGCTCCACTCCCTGCACTCCGTCCGGCCTCCCTCGACTCTTAGAATCGCGGCCTCGGAGCGGTCTTCAAGGGCGCCGCCTTCGTCGCAGCGCCACGTCTCCACCTGCACCAGTGCGGCGCCACTACCATGCGGCCACCACCACCTCCGTACTCCCCTCCCACCTCAGCTCCATCCCTGCACAGATCCGTGCAGGGCGCCGCTGCCTCCAGATCGGACGCCCATGGTGCCTCCAGATCCATGAAGGGATTTGTGCGCGAGTTGGAGGACGGCCTGAAGCTCATGGCGTGGTTTGTCCTGCCAAGCGGCATGCCTCTGCCATGCCCAGCTCGGGTCCTCACGCTGTCGCCACTCTCATGGTCGTTGGAGACAAGTTGTTTCATCGATTTGAGGTACGCCACCATACAAATCCAATCCCACACTGTCCAGATCTGGCGCTAGCACCACCACCTCCTCCTCCGGTCTCCCTCAAGCCAAGCCCCTTGTATTTGTATTTCCAAACTTGGAATCGTGTTTGTTGCAGGCAGATCTGCATGTCACCATAACATACTGTTCTTGTTCAGTAGTGTACAATCACGTTTTGTTTCTTCAGTACTGTGCAATAGGTTGTGCTATTTCCCATGCTTGGTATATGTTCGACAGATTGACTCAAAGAAAGAAGCGTTAGTGCCGTCCATCAACTCTGTTATTTTTTCTCTCTCTTTCTCTCACGAAACATGAGGTAAAATTATGGCAGGTAACCATGCGTTCTATGTTCAAGCTTCATATTTATGCTTTTTTCCCATTTTGTTCCTTCTAGTCAAGGCTCAGTAAGTCTAATTTGGTCAAGCTGGAATCAATCATTTCAATTTTGACTGAATTGGTGGATAGGTGTTGATAAATAAGATTATGATTCATCTATGCTGATACATATCTAATGAATTGAGTTAATTTCTACTGATTGCCAATGCTGGCACTGTGTAAAATATTGAAATTGATGGTTTCTGTTCAGTTTAAATGGCCCCTGAGTGTATATACACTGTTGCATTGTGTGATGATACTACAAACAGTCCTTCTGTCCTATACTCTTGTACCTAAGCTACCTTATTCCATGAAAGCTTTTGTTGCTGTTAAATGATCCTGGCCGTTGTAAAGATGTATGTTGTTAGTTCATGACTGATATTATGCCTTGGTAGGTTTTCCTTTTTAGCTTTTATCAGAAATGTTGTTTTTAAAGCTTTCTGACACAGTTGCAAAGTTCTGAACAATTTGACTGATGAATGTGCTCTCATTCTCCGCCTTTCACGCTTTTTATTGTTTGTTCAGTTTTACACCAGCTAGTTGAATTATGGTATAATGCGTATTTTCTGTTGTAAGATGATTATGTTTTCTATCCTGTTTGTGCAGTGACCTTTAAGATGTAGCGCTTGATTAGCAAGATTACTTGAAAGGTTAGTTTTCTTCTGTCCTTCAGTCACCTTCAGTTTTTCAATGGGTGAATCTCAATTTCAGGTGTTTGTATAAGCTTAAAAGGTTCACATACAGGTCAATAAAATTTCTTTTTGCTGCAAGAAAACAATAAAATTTCATGTGGTCGGGGGGGTTGCTATAGTTATATGCTGTTCTAGTGAGCTGTGCAGAGAGTATTCATGTTACATGTTGTCGCCTTGTAAATTTTAACTGAACCTCCAAATGATGTGCAAGTCTCTGAATATTACTAGCACCTGTGTTAGTGTTCAGAATTTTTTTTTCTATTGGGAAATCTTCATATAGATGGCCATGTATTCTTCCTGTTCGCATGCTAATTTACTAAGTTACTTGTCCAGTAGCTCTATTTAGCATGCAAGCATTATCTTTTTATTAGTTCTGTTTTGGCTATCAACTCTCCATGCTTCCTCTGAATTTAACATGATTTGTTTCCCAATATTTCACTCGTCCGCAGATCAGATCATGATGTGCTGGCCCGTGGCTGTATGAAGAATTTCAGAGAAGCACCCCACAGGCAACAATCCACAAGGTAGTTTCTTGTGACTTTTGTGATATTGACATGAAAAAAAACATATAATATAGAAATGATAAAAAATGAAGCTAGTTTCCACTGAAAATGAATTTTGTATGAGCTTGATCAATCTTGGGAACTATTTCTCATTCCTGTAAATAAAAGGTTGCAACTAGTATTTGCCGATATCACTATCTGAATTTTTAAATGTGGCTTTGTTCTGTGATTAGGTATATTGTTACAATAGGACATTTCATCAGGTAAGCTGCTTGTTGACTAGCTGGTAAAGTAGAGGTGTAGCGAATGCAGCATGATAACAATAGACATAGTGGCCTGACTTGGGATATGTATAACTGTAGACATTATTTTGCACTTGCTTTAAGGCGGACATTTGTTATGCAGGAAGATCTTACCTGAAGACAGGCTATAGATTTTTTTCTCATGCAAGTGCAATCCCTAAGCAGGTCAGTTTGCATTCGCTATTCAGTTATAGTAAGGTTAGATATCAAGTACGCGATGTTGTATGACTGCCAAAGGCTATCGAGCATATGATGTTATCGTTTCTGCTTGTATGAACAAAAAACTAGTGAAGTGTTAGAAAATTCTATCAGATGGTAAAATTTCCTAACACCTACAAGTATATAATAATGATTGTGCCTATTTGGTTATTATTTGTAGACTTCCATTGAAGTATTGCTTGATTTTATTATAAAAAATACTAGTGTGCCGCTGGAAATGATATGCCTGACTTGGAGTAGCTTAATATTATGTTCCTGGTCTCATTTTATCACATCAAGCTGTCCAACTTTCTATTGAAATGTTTTTGCAATATCATAATCCCATGATTGTTAATTGTTAGGTGCATTCCAATGAATCCTCGTTATCTGGTGATGACCATGAGTTCAAATGGGACTAATCGTGGAGTCCAAAATCCTAGGACATTAGGACAGCAAACAAGGTGTACAGTTAGTTTATATTTCTGCCTGTGATGTAATGTGAACAAGTAGTGTATGCATATGAGATCATGTTTGTATGCCTATGAACTTTGAGAGGTTGAGATATTTTGTTTTCCTTGTCAATGGTGATGTGCCGTTTATGTCATACAAAATGAGATGTCTACCATGTGTTTGTATTGCGTATAATAGATGAAACCAGTATATTTTCTTTTTTTTTGTTTTTCGAATTTATCATCAGATACGCGTTTTGCCAATACGCGTCTCCGTTGCCACATCACCAGAGACGCGTTTTGCCAATACGCGTTTTGCCACATCACCAGAGACGCGTGTACGCGTCTCCGTTGCCACATCACGCGTTTTGCCAACACGCGTCTCTGATAAGGTTACATTAGAGACGCGTAATTCCGCGTCTCTGATGTCATCACATTAGAGACGAAATTCTCAGACGCAAAAAATCCACGTCTCTAATGGACGTTGAGCCGCGTCTGTAATTAACTTTTCTGGCATAGTGTAACGACTGTTCAGCGTCAATAACCTATGTTGTGCAAGATGGTGGTGACGATGTCTAGAGAAGCAAATTTTTGTTTGCTGTGTTATAATTGTGGTTACTGTTGATCATTGTCATTCCTTTTACTCTGACAGTGATTTTCTTGGTTTACCAACATGGATTATCCCATATAAGAAGAATGTGAACGTGTAAGGATCGATACGAGAAGATTGATTGGCATGACAATGATGTGCTGATTTATAAGGTTATGATGTCTCAGCTGGGACAACTGATGAGCAATGCTCGCTCACTGAAGGATTCATTAACTTTACTTACCTAACTGGTACCATGCATCACCGTTTGGGTAACTTCCATCCTCCCATTATCTTACCTGATATACATGCCCTAGAGAGTTTTGCAGAGACGGCATGACAACTATCACCGGTGTGTGGATTGAAATAGCTGGTGCAATGGGAATAGGAGGCATTGGAAACTGCATCCCCATTGGGATCAGGAATGTCTACTGCAGATGCGAAAGGGACTGTCATGCTCGGACAATCGATGATGCATAGTATGTATGTTAAGTCCGATCAGCAAACTAGCTTATGCTTGGTGTTCCATAGTGATGCACTTCCTACTCTCTAGTTCCTTATGCAACTTACCCTAAATATATCGCGAAACTTCTCGTCCCCTGATCCAAATGTTAACCATTTTGTTAATAGTGTGGAAATAAAATCTATGTAAAGAGTGTGACAACTGGTTAACGCGTCACTTATCTCCTATATCATTCTTGTGTTATTTATGAGTAATAATTATGATAGCTTACCCACAACAAAATATAATGATGAGTGCACTTTTACAGTAAACCCCCAAATAAATGCACGCCGTTCATTTTTTTATCGGATGGCTCATATCGTTACAATGATACTTTTTTTGCACCACTAGTATCACGGTATTATTTAGAGACATAAGTATCATGAGGGTATAACTGGAAAAAATGTCTTTGTTTTAGTTTCATTCTAGGGTTCTCATACGCCGCCAGTTGATCAAGATTTGTGGCGGCATTGACTCCTCTCAGATTGACGATCAACGAGCAACCCGTGCCTGAGATCATGGCCGATCTCAGGGCGACGCAGGTCAGTCGACGAGAACAGCGTTCTTGTTCTCATCGAGACTAACGTTGTAGACATGCATATCCTTCGGGAGCAATCACTTGACCGGAGGCGGTCAGAGGTTCGCACCTCGTGGCCTCCACGGCGAGGCCAACCGCTCCCGGCCCCTAATCCCAAAAAGGCACGTCCGCAGCAGCTGCAGTCTCAAGACAACGTCGCCAACTAGCCATGGAGAGCTTTCAGCAGAAGATTGCACCGGCCGGCCGTGTTCCTTGCCGCGTGCATGTCTTGCATGTATCGGCAGTCAGTACGTGGGAATTACCATTAAAAGTTTAACTACAAAATGGTTCCCCATCAACGCTAACTGCACCATTGACTTGATTCAATTTCTCAATATCCATGTTTATGTAATCAGATTAGAAGAACGAGTCTGTCAATTTCCTTTTTTTTTTTTACCAATGACTTTCAGTCTTAAGGGTGGCAATACTTGTCACAAGTTAGTAGATAATTACAATAGTACCCAGCTAAATTGATGGTTAGATCACATCCAGGATACGTCCAGGCTATCGGTATCATGGTCTACTATAAAAGTTCTTGATGATGATTATGATAGCTGCAGGTGTGATCACCTTTTCGTGAAAAAACCATGCTTGCATTCGTGATAATCTATCCGTTTGTCCCTCCATAGCTGATGATGTGGTCCCTGCAGAGAGGTACCAAGTTTAGTTACCGTTTCAGTCATCTGTCATTCACATCATGTGCAATGCCTCTATATGTGGACCAACCATCAAGCAACAAATTCACTCACTCTATCTCACGTCTTGCCTACGTACTCCTATATATCTGCGAGTAAACACGTACGTGGGACTTCTGCATGTGAATGCCTGAATTTTGTAGGTCATCTGTCCAGCAAGACAAAGATAGATGATATATTAAGGGTCCATTAATGGAGAGTTGCAAGTTTTGTTGAAAAAGGTGCAGGTGCAGCTAGCAGCAGTTCACGTACTTACAAGGACACCACAGCATCATATCCCTTTGTTGAGGGTGATATCCGTGTACAACGTGGAATTCTTTGGGCTCTGTTCTTTTTATAAAGAAAAGACACGTCGCCTATAAAAGTAGCTTGCCCCTTTTTTATCATGTTCACTCATGGTAATATGTATTCTCTTGCACGATATTAAAGTGAGAATACAGAGGAAATGACTGTGAGAGATACAAAGAGCAGAAGTACCACTTGGAGCTCGAAGCATGCATCGTCCAACCGGTTACGATCGAAATAGGAGGCACCTGGAGCTACATCAGCTGCGTCTGAAGACGGCAGCGTATTGAAGAATCATCCAGCCACAAGAGATGGTTGAATTCCCGTCCTTTCATTCTCTTTTTTTCCACCTCTACACAAGATTGTAGAGCTCGGCGCTTCCCCTAACTGGTCGAACAGGTCGCGTTTGGATGAGTGGAGGCCAGTGGATCGCTGCCGCCGCCGCAGGACTTCCCTGCTTAACATACGACATCACCACAGTTTCTTCAGGAACAACGTCGATTGGCGGTCTCATGGTTAGTTGACTAGCCAGCAAATCTAGTTGGGTATGCATGCGTTTTGGTATACGCCAATGAAAATCTCCAAAAAGCTTATTAAACACGCTCCATGACTAATTAATGTTGTTTGATTAATCGGATTGGTAACTCTTATGAGTAGCATCTTGTGATATCCACGTACAACATGAAATGCATTGGTGTAATTTGGCCATTCGGAAATAACTTATACGTTCCATATATTCAACTGGATTTAATAAGTTACTCTAACATGCATCTTGTGAAGTACATCGGATGTAATGGAGAGCTATCTACTAGAATTTTCCAGTTTGACCTGGGTTCTTCAGTTCCTTGTTCGGCTAAATATTTCCAAGGGATATACATTTGTTTTATTGCGATGAAATCAACCCACTGCAGAGAGGTAATTAATTAGTTTGTTACAGACGTTCATCTATGTCCTCGTACTTACCCAGGCTCACCATGCGTATCGTTTGTTGGGAAAATCTGTGACATCCCATGTCACTGGAACCCAACAGCACACACCTTCCCAAGTGGCAGAAACCAAAATTCAAATTTCGAAATTCAAATTTCAAACTATGTTCAAACCATGCCTCTGAAGGAACTCAAAATTTTCCATAACAACATGAACAAAAAAAAAATACCAGTGGATAGCCCTACTCAAAATAGAATTTTGGAGAATTTTTGGTGATTTTTGAAATTCATTTCGATGCTCAAATAAATCCCCAAAGTTCCAAAAATGTCCAACTTTGACTAGCTGCCATTTGAGTTCTATTTCGAATTGAGATGTGAATGTTATGTCACTGGAAAGAGAATTTCATGATCTTTCGAATGCAACCAGTTTCACAATTTGTGGAGTTCAATTGCTAGTTCAAATCGAGTGCCAAAATTTGGGGAAAATCAGGATTTGAATAGATCGAAAAATTCAAAAGATGCTGTCGGGCCCGCTCGTCAGCCTCTCTCCTCTCACTGCCCGCGCCCGATGTCGCGCGCCGCGTGGACGCCGGCGTACGGCGCGACGCCGCGGCGCCCTGGCCCGCTTCCGACCGGGCGACGGCGTCTAAACGCGCCCCCCCTCCTGTCCGAGCTCACCACTCCCTCTCACTCTCGCTCGCTTCACTCCCGGCCATCCCCAAACCCTAACCGCCATTGCCGCGCTCAAGCTTGAGCTCGCTGCCCCGCCGTTTCAGCGCGTTCCAGTGCAAGCCACCGCGGGTTAAGCAGCGCAAGGATGGGCTGAAGCTACTCCCCACTCCCGTTTTCCTCGTCAGCGCGCGTATCTCGCGGATTGGACCGTATCGCCGCCATGGATGGGGGTTGAGCTTCCTTGACCTCGCCACGGATTCCGGTGACCACGGTAAGCCCGAGTCCGATTCCTCGCGTCGGAGGCTACTCAGCTCGGTCGCGCACTCCTGAGACCTCACGTTTCTCCCTTTTTCGCAGCTGCGTGGCCGGAATCGAAGTTTTCCCCATCGCGGGTCTTCACCGCCGCGGGAGGCTCCCCGTCGACGACCCTCTTCCCGGCCGTCTCCACGTCGTGTTGTTGGACGCCGAGGATCCTGACGAGTCCGTGAAGCTCGCGCGCCAACAGCTGCATCTCCCCGTCGACCACCGCGAGCCCGCGACCCCGCCGGACTTCCGCCACCGCCGCCTCATCGTCACCGAGCTACTTCCGGTCGTCGCCGCCGTCTTCCGTTCGTAGAGGTTAGAACCCCGCCTCGCGTAGCCCCCTCTCGTGCCCTCCGTTGGCCGCTAGCGTCACCGGAGCTTACTCCGGTGAGCGCGCCGCCGTGCGCCGGCGACAAGCCCGGCCGCAGCACGGTGGACCACACGGACCGGATCCCGTGTGGCCACACAAGATCTCGTGTGGCTAACTCCGTGGCCCGCGTGTGTTCTTGCACGCCAGTGGCTGGATCTGGTGCGGCCAGCCCAGATCTGGTGCGGCCTGATCTGTGTAGCCCAATGTGTGGCTCAGATCTGATTGGTTACGTCTATTTTAAATCATTTCCAGATTTAGTTAATTTCAGGAAATGCACAGAAACTTCAAAAAGGCATAGAAAATAACCTACACGTCAGAAAAATACAAATCCAAGTTCTTTGGACTCCATGTAACATCCTCTGTCCAGCAAAAATACCAAAATGCATTTTTGCAGATTGTGTATTTTCTGGAAAATACATCTGTCCAGATCTTGTTTAATTCCTTATAAATTATCTATTGCTCAATAAATCCTGAACTCTTGCATGCCTGTTAAGAATCTGATAACACACCTACAGAGCATTTTTCCACTGTCACCTGTTGCCTAATTATTTTCTTATGATTTAAATCATGTTCTGCACTGTATAAATTATTATAAATAATCTACCTTGCAATAAATCATGCAACTTCACCATAAATTACTTCCAGTGGCACTCTTCACCAGAAAAATGCCACCGGACATAATTCAACTTTCGAATTCACATTATTCATTTAACTTGCCAAGTTGATTAATGGTAAACTTAATTAAAAGTTAATGAAGGAAATACTCCAGACGAAATTAATTAACAAAGTTAATCATTTGCACTTACAGTGTAAATGACTGTCCTATCAAGTAATTAAATCATAAATTGCATCATATTCTTGCATCTAACTTTGCATTATTTTCCTTGTCATAACGTGTAGTGACAGAGACGACTCCGGAGCCACTGGACTTCCAGCTGCCGGAGGAGCAGACCCAGGAGGTGCAGGAGGAGCAGCCGCAGCAGGACACTGACCCCGCTGACCCTGTTAGCTACGCTCCTGAGCCAGGCAAGCCCCGGTGCATGCTTCCCTATTTAGGATTTTTATTTTCGCACTTGATTGGGGCTAGTCAATGTTTGTGCATTAGGTCTATTAGGAGTTGATGTGAAACCTTAGAACTGCATTAGGACTACCCTTCCATATCCTACCTTGTGTCCTATTTTTGTAGATGTGGTCTAGGTTACGTTAGAACTTGCTAGGCTTAGTGGCTAGCGGACGGTAGAAGTCGAGTGGTAGGTCCCACTCGCGAGGTAGGTTCACCCTGGATTGTACTAGCTGGATTTAGGATTTGTTGAGACCGGACGGGGATTTGTTTGTGTAGGATGGTGCGAGAAGGCTGGGCCTTCACGGTGGTAGCCCCGTCTGTGTCGGTTAAGGACCGTCCGTTGTTGGCCCTGTTGAGCAAGTTCGAACGTACTGATCATATGCTAGTGTTTTTATGGGCCTAGTAAACTTAGTAGCTTGGGTTGCCCTGGTGTGCGGCGGAAGCCTGCCCTTTCTATCATGGTATTCGGGAGAGAAAGGATGCTTCCCAATCGGGGCGTACGTCTGGGACGGGGACCGTGCGGGAAGGCCTTTCTCGGGAGGGGTTGGACCCAGCCTAGCTTCAGGGGGATCTTCGCAAACAGTTGCCGCATGCGACTTTACGCGTGTGCGGCGTATGGTCAGGTTTTCTCCTACAGGATGTACATCGATGCCGCCGCTCTCGGTCAAGAGCAACCTTGCTCACCGCGTCACATCGTAGTGTGAGATGATTGATGATATGATGCTAGTCTATTTACATTGCTGTTATTTACATTGCTCTATATATACTGTCACTGCTGATGTATTGTTACTTTATACATGTTTTAGAGATATGCACACTGTTTTACTGGTTAAGTACTTAACTTGAAGAATAAAACTTGAAAGTAAGGATCAAGTATTTAGTGCGAGTTATGCTATTGAGTCAGCCACCCCTTTGTAGCCTTGCATATTAGGAGTCGGCTGTAGATAGCCAATTTGACGGGTAAGACTTGCTGAGTATTAGTTGCTCAGGGTTTGGCTCTTTATGATTTTGTTGCAGGTAGCACCTTTATCCCCGACTCTACGGGTGGAGGTGGACAGTGGGATGGCCAGCTTCCCTATGGTTGGACAGCCCACTGGGAGACTGAGGAGTGATCTCCTCTCGAGTCCGCATCTTCATGGCTTTGGATGCGGGTTCCTATGTATCGTGAGCGCGTGCGCTTGTACCTTTATTTCTAGACTTGTATCGTTTATTTCCGCTGTGCGACTCTATGTTTTAAATGGATTAATGTAACTACTTAAAGACTTAATTTGTGCTTTTTATATGCTGTACTGTTGCGTCTGTTCATCAGCGCTTGACCGACTCGATCCTGCGAAAAGCGGTGACGCTTCAGCTGGTACGAGAGCCGTGTTGGGACAGTACATCATATAAACGGCCTATTTTCGAAAATCTAACCACGTACGTGTGAGGATCGAAAAGCCATTATAAGGATGTTAGAGTAATCAGGTGGTAATAGGAGTTGATTGTTATTTTCTGTAACGACGCACCGACGCCCAGGTAAGAAGGTAAGGAACTACATGGCGCTGGTTTTGGATATTGGTGGCGGAGTTTTGTTATGTTCCGTGAGCCATCGAGTTCACGAGGAGTTGAGGATGGTGAGGATATGTCATTGGGCCATGTATTACATTTTTATGAGGTACGTCACCTGTGTAGGTTGGTTGAGGTGACGTTGTGTGCTTGCAGGTACACTAACTCGCGCGTAGATCGTGTAGAAACGTTTGTGAGTGCGAAGTAGTCACCACCACTGTCTACGGCCTGCTATATTTGGGCAAATTTTTACTTTGTGAGGACGTGCAGGACGAGCATGCATTGCATCATCAATTAAAACACTTCCACGAATTTCAGATCACCCAAAAATTTCAGACTGACAAGCTAATTTTAAAAATTCATAACTCCAAAACCGTTTGGCCAAATTCGTTGAACCAAGACTTGCTGGAAAGCTTACAACATGAACTAAAACTTTGCTTCAGCGTTCACCTTTCGATTCTGTCGATCAAGTGAAGTCAACTTTCAGCTTCGACTAGTTTTTCCAGAATCTGTCCACCAACTTCAAAAATCGATAGCTCCAGTTCCACTGAGCCATTTTGGGCGTTTGAGCACTCGGTGGAAAGATCTTGAAGTTATCTACAAGTTTCGCGTTATGACTTTTCTCGTTTGAAGCCTCCAGAAGTACCAGTTTTCGTTTTAGTGTCTGCTGTTCTTAGCGAGTCAGATTTTCAGCGTTGCAGTTTTTCATTGCTTTCCTTGTGGGCTGTGTGTGTGGCTTTTGCTACCACTCTATAGCAGCCTGACCATGTTATATTTTACCAGATATGGACTCTATGAGTACTTGGTGATGTCGTTCGGTTTGACCAATGCACCTGCTTACTTCATGTACTTGATGAACTCAGTGTTCATGCCAGAGTTGGACAAGTTTGTCGTGGTTTTCATTGACGACATCTTGATCTATTCAGAGACAGAGGAGGAGCATGAGCAGCACCTCAGGATTGTGTTGCAGCGTTTGAGGGATCACCAGCTGTACGCTAAGTTCAGCAAGTGCGAGTTCTGGCTTAGCGAGGTGCCTTTTCTTGGCCATGTTATATCAGCTGAGGGTATTGCTGTTGACCCTAGCAAGGTGCAGGATGTTCTGGATTGGAAGGCACCTACGACTGTCTCTCAGATTCGCAGTTTCTTGGGTTTGGCTGGTTATTACCGTCGGTTTATTCCGAATTTCTCTAAGATCTCCAAGCCCATCACTGAGTTGCTGAAGAAGAACATGAGATTTGTGTGGAGCCCGCAGTGTGGTGATGCTTTCCAGAATCTGAAGAAGCTTCTCACTACCGCTCCAGTTTTAGCTCAGCCTGATATCACCCAGCCATTTGATGTGTATTGTGATGCTTCCGGTACTGGTCTTGGTTGTGTGCTGATGCAGGATGGCAGGGTAATTGCTTATGTCTCTCGGCAGCTTAAGCGACATGAAGAGCATTACCCCACTCACGATCTTGAGCATGCAGCTGTCGTACTTGCTTTGAAAGTATGGCGGCATTATTTGTTGGGAAATCTGGTGCACATCTATACAGATCACAAGAGTCTCAAGTATATATTCACGCAGTCAGATCTGAACATGCGCCAGAGGAGATGGTTAGAGCTGATCAAGGACTATGATTTGGAGATTCACTATCACCCAGGGAAGGCTAATGTGGTTGCTGATGCTTTGAGTCGCAAGGCTCATTGCAATAATCTCATCGCAGCTCCTTATGCAGAGGCAGAGCCCAGTCTTAGAGTGTATGCTTGTGGCTCTTTGGCCAATATATCACTTGTTCCGACCCTGCGAGATGAGATTGTGGCAGCGCAGAAGAAGGATGAGAAGGTGAATCACCTCAGGAGGAGACTCAAGCTCGGGGAAGCTAGAGTCCAGTGTTTCAGAGAGGATGAGGATGGAGTCCTATGGTTCAAGGACAGATTGGTAGTTCCTAAGGACTTTGAGTTGCGTAGGAAGATTCTTGATGAGGCGCACTTGTCCAAGTATTCCATCCATCCTGGCAGCAACAAGATGTACCAGGATTTGAGGAGTCGCTTCTGGTGGACCCGCATGAAGCGGGAGGTCGCACAGTATGTTTCTGAGTGTGACACTTGCAGGAGGGTCAAGGCAGAATATGTTAAGCCTGCAGGGTTACTTCAGCCTTTGAGTATTCCTGCTTGGAAGTGGGAGGATATTAGCATGGATTTCATTGTTGGTTTGCCTCTCACATCGCAGAAGCATGACTCTATTTGGGTGGTTGTTGATCGATTGACCAAGTCTGCTCACTTCATCCCCGTGCACACCCGTTACAATGTGAAGAAGTATGCTGAGTTGTATATTGCTCGGATTCTCTGTTTGCATGGAGTGCCCAATACCATTATTTCTGATCGAGGACCTCAGTTTGTTTCTCGTTTCTGGGAGCAGCTGCATGCTTCTTTGGGCACCACTTTGATTCGCAGTGCAGCTTATCACCCTCAGACAGATGGCCAGACAGAGAGGGTGAATCAGATTTTAGAGGATATGCTTCGTGCCTGTGTGATACACCATGGCAAGTGTTGGGATGAGAGCTTACCTCTTGCAGAGTTCTCATACAACAACAGTTATCAGGAGAGCATCAAGATGGCACCGTTTGAGGCGTTGTATGGAGGTCGTTGTCGGACTCCCCTTAATTGGGTTGAGGCCGGCGAGAGAGTCATCTTCCAGGCAAGGCCCGCAGCTGCAGCAGAGGAGACAGTTGTGACTGATGAGGAGGTCATTCCCACACCAGATTTAGTGGCAGCAGCAGAGGAGACTGTTCGCCGCATTCAGTCCAACTTGAGAGCAGCCAAGTCTCGACAGAAGAGCTATGCTGATAGAAGACGCCGACCGTTGGTGTTTGCAGTTGGCGACCACGTATACCTTCGTGTCTCTCCCATGAAGGGTGTACGCCGGTTTGGTGTCAGGGGCAAGTTAGCACCAAGATACGTTGGACCGTTCCAGATTATTGAGAGATGTGGACCCGTTGCTTATAGATTGGAGTTGCCCTCCAACCTCTCCAGTGTTCACAATGTGTTCCACGTATCGCAGCTGAAGAAGTGCTCGAAGGTTCCTAGTGACAGAGTGGTCAGTGGTGTTGAGCAGCTTGAGCCAGATTTGACATACCCCGAGCAGCCGATTGGTATTGTCGATCAGAAGGACCGAGTCACCAGGAAGAGCACTACCAGATTCTATAAGGTGCAATGGAGCAACCACTCTGAGGCCGAGGCCACTTGGGAGACAGCGGAGTTTTTGAACTCCCATTTTCCCGGTTTTCTACCTCCGAGGTGCGTTCTTTAAATTATTCCATATTTTTGCATCTTGTTCGTCGCTTTTCGCCATTCGTTTTTCCTCTCTTTCTCCTTAATCTCGGGACGAGATTCTTTTAAGGGGGGAGGGCTGTGACATCCCATGTCACTGGAACCCAACAGCACACACCTTCCCAAGTGGCAGAAACCAAAATTCAAATTTCGAAATTCAAATTTCAAACTATGTTCAAACCATGCCTCTGAAGGAACTCAAAATTTTCCATAACAACATGAACAAACAAAAATACCAGTGGATAGCCCTACTCAAAATAGAATTTTGGAGAATTTTTTGTGATTTTTGAAATTCATTTCGATGCTCAAATAAATCCCCAAAGTTCCAAAAATGTCCAACTTTGACTAGCTGCCATTTGAGTTCTATTTCGAATTGAGATGTGCATGTTATGTCACTGGAAAGAGAATTTCATGATCTTTCGAATGCAACCAGTTTCACAATTTTTGGAGTTCAATTGCTAGTTCAAATCGAGTGCCAATATTTGGGGAAAATCAGGATTTGAATAGATCGAAAAATTCAAAAGATGCTGTCGGGCCCGCTCGTCAGCCTCTCTCCTCTCACTGCCCGCGCCCGATGTCGCGCGCCGCGTGGACGCCGGCGTACGGCGCGACGCCGCGGCGCCCTGGCCCGCTTCCGACCGGGCGACGGCGTCTAAACGCGCCCCCCCCTCCTGTCCGAGCTCACCACTCCCTCTCACTCTCGCTCGCTTCACTCCCGGCCATCCCCAAACCCTAACCGCCATTGCCGCGCTCAAGCTTGAGCTCGCTGCCCCGCCGTTTCAGCGCGTTCCAGTGCAAGCCACCGCGGGTTAAGCAGCGCAAGGATGGGCTGAAGCTACTCCCCACTCCCGTTTTCCTCGTCAGCGCGCGTATCTCGCGGATTGGACCGTATCGCCGCCATGGATGGGGGTTGAGCTTCCTTGACCTCGCCACGGATTCCGGTGACCACGGTAAGCCCGAGTCCGATTCCTCGCGTCGGAGGCTACTCAGCTCGGTCGCGCACTCCTGAGACCTCACGTTTCTCCCTTTTTCGCAGCTGCGTGGCCGGAATCGAAGTTTTCCCCATCGCGGGTCTTCACCGCCGCGGGAGGCTCCCCGTCGACGACCCTCTTCCCGGCCGTCTCCACGTCGTGTTGTTGGACGCCGAGGATCCTGACGAGTCCGTGAAGCTCGCGCGCCAACAGCTGCATCTCCCCGTCGACCACCGCGAGCCCGCGACCCCGCCGGACTTCCGCCACCGCCGCCTCATCGTCACCGAGCTACTTCCGGTCGTCGCCGCCGTCTTCCGTTCGTAGAGGTTAGAACCCCGCCTCGCGTAGCCCCCTCTCGTGCCCTCCGTTGGCCGCTAGCGTCACCGGAGCTTACTCCGGTGAGCGCGCCGCCGTGCGTCGGCGACAAGCCCGGCCGCAGCACGGTGGACCACACGGACCGGATCCCGTGTGGCCACACAAGATCTCGTGTGGCTAACTCCGTGGCCCGCGTGTGTTCTTGCACGCCAGTGGCTGGATCTGGTGCGGCCAGCCCAGATCTGGTGCGGCCTGATCTGTGTAGGCCAATGTGTGGCTCAGATCTGATTGGTTACGTCTATTTTAAATCATTTCCAGATTTAGTTAATTTCAGGAAATGCACAGAAACTTCAAAAAGGCATAGAAAATAACCTACACGTCAGAAAAATACAAATCCAAGTTCTTTGGACTCCATGTAACATCCTCTGTCCAGCAAAAATACCAAAATGCATTTTTGCAGATTGTGTATTTTCTGGAAAATACATCTGTCCAGATCTTGTTTAATTCCTTATAAATTATCTATTGCTCAATAAATCCTGAACTCTTGCATGCCTGTTAAGAATCTGATAACACACCTACAGAGCATTTTTCCACTGTCACCTGTTGCCTAATTATTTTCTTATGATTTAAATCATGTTCTGCACTGTATAAATTATTATAAATAATCTACCTTGCAATAAATCATGCAACTTCACCATAAATTACTTCCAGTGGCACTCTTCACCAGAAAAATGCCACCGGACATAATTCAACTTTCGAATTCACATTATTCATTTAACTTGCCAAGTTGATTAATGGTAAACTTAATTAAAAGTTAATGAAGGAAATACTCCAGACGAAATTAATTAACAAAGTTAATCATTTGCACTTACAGTGTAAATGACTGTCCTATCAAGTAATTAAATCATAAATTGCATCATATTCTTGCATCTAACTTTGCATTATTTTCCTTGTCATAACGTGTAGTGACAGAGACGACTCCGGAGCCACTGGACTTCCAGCTGCCGGAGGAGCAGACCCAGGAGGTGCAGGAGGAGCAGCCGCAGCAGGACACTGACCCCGCTGACCCTGTTAGCTACGCTCCTGAGCCAGGCAAGCCCCGGTGCATGCTTCCCTATTTAGGATTTTTATTTTCGCACTTGATTGGGGCTAGTCAATGTTTGTGCATTAGGTCTATTAGGAGTTGATGTGAAACCTTAGAACTGCATTAGGACTACCCTTCCATATCCTACCTTGTGTCCTATTTTTGTAGATGTGGTCTAGGTTACGTTAGAACTTGCTAGGCTTAGTGGCTAGCGGACGGTAGAAGTCGAGTGGTAGGTCCCACTCGCGAGGTAGGTTCACCCTGGATTGTACTAGCTGGATTTAGGATTTGTTGAGACCGGACGGGGATTTGTTTGTGTAGGATGGTGCGAGAAGGCTGGGCCTTCACGGTGGTAGCCCCGTCTGTGTCGGTTAAGGACCGTCCGTTGTTGGCCCTGTTGAGCAAGTTCGAACGTACTGATCATATGCTAGTGTTTTTATGGGCCTAGTAAACTTAGTAGCTTGGGTTGCCCTGGTGTGCGGCGGAAGCCTGCCCTTTCTATCATGGTATTCGGGAGAGAAAGGATGCTTCCCAATCGGGGCGTACGTCTGGGACGGGGACCGTGCGGGAAGGCCTTTCTCGGGAGGGGTTGGACCCAGCCTAGCTTCAGGGGGATCTTCGCAAACAGTTGCCGCATGCGACTTTACGCGTGTGCGGCGTATGGTCAGGTTTTCTCCTGCAGGATGTACATCGATGCCGCCGCTCTCGGTCAAGAGCAACCTTGCTCACCGCGTCACATCGTAGTGTGAGATGATTGATGATATGATGCTAGTCTATTTACATTGCTGTTATTTACATTGCTCTATATATACTGTCACTGCTGATGTATTGTTACTTTATACATGTTTTAGAGATATGCACACTGTTTTACTGGTTAAGTACTTAACTTGAAGAATAAAACTTGAAAGTAAGGATCAAGTATTTAGTGCGAGTTATGCTATTGAGTCAGCCACCCCTTTGTAGCCTTGCATATTAGGAGTCGGCTGTAGATAGCCAATTTGACGGGTAAGACTTGCTGAGTATTAGTTGCTCAGGGTTTGGCTCTTTATGATTTTGTTGCAGGTAGCACCTTTATCCCCGACTCTACGGGTGGAGGTGGACAGTGGGATGGCCAGCTTCCCTATGGTTGGACAGCCCACTGGGAGACTGAGGAGTGATCTCCTCTCGAGTCCGCATCTTCATAGCTTTGGATGCGGGTTCCTATGTATCGTGAGCGCGTGCGCTTGTACCTTTATTTCTAGACTTGTATCGTTTATTTCCGCTGTGCGACTCTGTGTTTTAAATGGATTAATGTAACTACTTAAAGACTTAATTTGTGCTTTTTATATGCTGTACTGTTGCGTCTGTTCATCAGCGCTTGACCGACTCGATCCTGCGAAAAGCGGTGACGCTTCAAAATCCCTCCACAGGATGATCAATTTTGGAGGAGAAGATTTTCTTTTTATCCATAATGGATTTACCTGGCCAATACATGAGATTCTTGTGCTATTTGGGGGATTTGTTCTACTACTAGGGGGTCTAGGAGCAAGATAGAGCATGGTTGTTGGAGTGGAAGATTTTTCCCATGTACTTAGAATTTTTTCATACAGCGTTGGAGTTGGAGAACTACAACATGAATCCGTCGTTGTAGCAACTCCAATGGACAGCTAGCAACTCCAACGTGAATCTGCTACAACGGGCTGCTACTTTTGCCTGATGCAACCGGCTGCGTTGCGCATAATTACAACATGGGCATGATCTCCAAAAGCCATAGTCAAGATACCATGAAGCACTGCCCCAAAAAAATTCAAGACGGGTATCTAAAGGTTGTCATTGTCGTTCATCGTCACTACCAACAACCAGTACCACACAATGGGACAGAAGAAGATTCACGTGACATGCCGCTAGCATTATGAGGGTTAACGCTACACCATCTCAAGTCAACAACATCGTTTACATCATGCTACTTGTTTTGACATGCCGCTAGCGATTTCATTTTCACTACATTTCGATACATAAATGTCTGACTGTTGAAACCCGTGAATGCTGTACCTGTACCTGCTTTGTACTAAAGCAATATATGATGGCTCTGGGCTAATCAGTGAAGATCAAGTCCCGTAGCACTCACCAAACAACCACCTCGATCTTGTTGAAGCCAACATACATGTCCCTTTCCTTATATAAAAGACACTTCGCATCCCTCTTATTATCCTGTCTCATTATGTCGTCCAAATGTTGACGCTGTCTCTGTTTTTCCATTGGCTCAAGTTCCAAATGTTGTAAGTGTACATAGTGCATCTGCGGCCTTCCTTTTCCCTTGGCCTATCCCTACATCTCAAAGCTAGCTATCGCTCACAGTTAACAGAACCCTGCAAATTCGTAGAAAGAAAGAGCCATACCACTAGGAGTAGGAGTCTTCTGGAAATATTTCGAAGATGGTTCAGCAAGTTCGTGCGCAAATATGGCGCCTATTCCGGGTGGTGTGTTGCAAAGCGCATGCAACACATGTCATATGCAATCAAGTGTTTGGGCCCGCGAAACCATTTATTCATATCTGATTGGACTCTGTCGCAGGCAACAAGCTTGTGAGAACTGCTCCGGTGGAGCCTTTTTTCAAAACCTGCACGAATCGAAAAGCGCCCAGCCTAATTAATAAATGAATTTTGATTTTCTTAATCCCAGCCCCGCCCGGGTCAATACCTGATCCAAATCCAGCCAAACCGATCCTAAAAAACAGGATCGAACCGAAGTTTTCGCTCTGTTCACCCATTCCTGCCGAAACAGCATGTTCAACCGGCGGCGGGGTGCGCCGTCGACCGGTCCGGCTCCTGCTTTGTATTGATTTGGCGCGAAGACGGCCGATCGATTTGTTGTTAATCCGCGGCAGATGGGTGATGCAGCAGATTAGCGTTCTTCGTGTGCTGCCGCCGCGAAGTAGGAAGAACCAACCACACGTCCTCGCGCTCCGTCGCCCATGGAGGGAATGAACCGAGGAAGACGAATGAGTCGATGACAACACAGTTTGATCTGATGCTGCCGGCTTGGGCTGGTTTGGAAATGGGTTTTGGATCGGGCAAGAGCCGTGCAGACCCGGGAATAAGAAAAATTAAAAAAAAATCATTATCCTGTGCTTGATCGTGCAGGTTTTGAAGATCGTGCAGATCGTGCAGGTTTTGAAAAAAGCTCCACCGGAGCATTTCTCTCTGTTAACTATCTTGTGCTTGAAGCAACATCATTTTAAGTCCTGGGCAGCATTCATCATGTTGGTCTCGCTGCTTTGCAGCAGCTACAATGTTCGTAGTTATTTCTTCATCGGCAGCTACAGTATTTTCAGCAGCAGCTACAGTGTTTGCAGTTATTTTTCTGCAGCCGCAGCTGCAGCAAAACGAACAGGCTGATTAATTAAATTAATTATTCAATGTCGTAGAGACATTATAAAGGAAAAAGATGCAAATACTACAGGAAATCCTAGTTTTATGTGTGTAAATGTCTCATGACCCAAAGCAAGAATTTTTTATTAAAATAATAGTATTTTAATTAAGAATTGCAAAACAGAGGTACCTTTGGAAAAAATTGCAGAAATGGGTGCCTGTCGGTCATCCAGTGACCTATGGTCACTGGATGACCGATAGGCCTACGTGGCAGCCGACAAACGCCGAGGAGAGGACCTATCGGTCACCTGATTACCGACAGGTACATGTCGGTCTTCCAACGCCCGACAGGCAGCACAATATGGCCAAACAGTGTCAGTCATGGGATGACCGACAGGCACCTATCGGTCATCCCACAACCGACAGGTACCTGTCGGCCATCCCATAACTGACATGTGCCTGTCGGTCATGGGGTGACCGACAGGTCTCTTCCTTTGCCTTTTTTGTTTTGTTTTGCCAGTTTGTGTTTTTCTAAATTTTTTTACATATATTTTTAGGATTGAGAGGTAATATTGTGTGGTTTTTAAAGTTTTTTTACGTGAGTAATGCAATAGAAAAGGTGAACTGAAAAATAACTCGACTTTAACAAAGATACTCAGCAACCAATATCGATAGACCAACATATACAGAGTGAACTGAAACAATGGCGTGTTTCGATGCACATGGCAAAGCTATGTGTCCATCGATCTACTCCTAACACGCCTTAGGGAAATAAATTTCACTCACAGTGAACGTAGTACAAACTATGAGGTGGAATGACATATTCGTCGCCTAGGTGAAACGACGCGTATCCCTCGTCGTCCCCTTTCGACTTAGATGAACCTCCTCCGCTTTTCTCGCGAAGCTCGTCCAACCTCAGATCTATTTATCCTCAGTGTCTACTGAGTGCAACGGGGATATTTCCCCTTTCTGAAGGCATCAGGACCTGCTGCCCTAGCGCGGCGAGCTCTCTCGCGCATCCTCTCCCTTTCGGCCTCACGGACCTCATGAGCAAGGCGATCTTCCTCTTATTTGCGCCTTCGTTCCGCCTCCTCTCTTTGCTTGCGTTCCGCTTCGTACTTGCATCGACGCTCTTCCTCCTCCTGCCTCATCTTCCTGCGTTCCTCCTCTCTCCTTTCCTCAGCTTCCATATCAAGCCAATGCCTTCTTGCACGTTGAGCGACATGGTAGACATGGGCTATATCCTCTGGTGTCTGCTCAGTGTCAACATACTCGATGAACTCACACAGAGGCGATGGGGACTGCAATGTTATGAACGTATTAGTGAATAAGAATGAATGGTGGAAGCAAAGAATGACGAAGTACAAGTAGTTACCCTTGGCCTCCTATCGGAAGAGTAAAGACGTTGCGAAGGGTCATATTGGTAGTTCTTGCACATCCAAAGCCTTTTGCCGTAGTCATCACCGAGAACGAGTGACTTCACTAGCCTGCATGGAGTGCCACAGAGGCACATAGGGTCGATGAAGCCATCTCCGAGAGGTAACGTCTCTTTGTTGTGGGGTGGATCGTTGGGGAACTCCATAGCTATAGAAGAAATTCGGGTGTTGGTTAGATTGTGAAGTGGCTGAGCTTAATGGACAGACGATGTGTGCATTTTATAGGCATAACTAACGTGGTCTATAGACGAAGACTACAAAGAAAAGAAGAGGAGATGTCATCGGATGCTCTGCAAAGTTGCCCGTGAATGGATGTGTCGCCATGCGAAAATAATAAATGCGTGTCGTCACGTCACTAAAAGTTGTCTAGTCATGTCGCAGTTGTCTAGTCATGTCGCGTTGCAGAAGTTAGTAATAAAAAATAGTTCATGCTTAAGTTCTGAATATTACAAAAACGAAAGAAATCTACTAGTCAAGTAGTGAACCCTGACCCCTGCCCTGATCTCCAAGTCATCCTCCACGCCTACGCTTGTTGGGCTCACCTTCGGCCCTCTTGCCCTGGGCCTTTCTCCCTCGTCGAATCTGATCGGTGGGGTACGTGAGTGGGTCTGGTGCCTGCCTGACCCTGGGAGCCTCTAGTGGTGTCGAAGGAAACTGCTGGGTGGGCTGTGTCGGTGGAGGAGCCTCTGGCATCTGAGAGAAACCCTGGACATCTGGCTGTCCATAAGAAGACCCATGCACTAAGCTCCCAGAAGCAGAGTGCAAGGAGTAGTCAGGCGCGGCGAACTGTACTGGTGGTCCTGTAAAACAACAATATAAGATTACAATAACAAAATGTTAGAAATACAAAATTAGCATGTTATTATACCTGTGCTCCATCCAGGAGTAGGCATGAAAGGCGGGACTACAGGTAGACCCGACGACGAGTCCCCGGCGTGGAAACGAGAAGAACTTGGTGCACTGGCAGGTGTAGAGAGAGGTGGAGACCTCTGTCGTGCCCTCGGCTGCACATCTGTTGTGCTCGCACAGAAAGCGCACCGGAGAGCATCCCTACAGCGGCGCGCAAGACGGAGTAGGGCTGATCCCAAGTCACGTGGCTCGACTCGTGGAGGGTTGTCGTAGCATCGAGAGCCTAAATCCTCCAGCTCGCCAACGAGATCGCGGCACGTGTCAGTCTACAAAAACGATAATAGAACATTAATAATTAAACAGAAAGGATAAATTTAAAAAAATAATGAAATAGCTTACCATCAGGTGAAAGGCCCGAGTCGGCTGGGTGGCGAAGGTGTCCGTAATTTCAGGCACGTGCTCTACAGGTGCCTCAGCCACAGCGAACAACCGCACACGCGTCGCCCTGTGGTACCACCGAAGGTACTCCCCGTATTGAAACGGGTCGTACGGGCCCTGTGGAACGTGCACATCTGTCTCTGCACCAACCCACTGCTGTATCCACAACTCCATCTTTGTAGCCCACGTAGTCTCGTAAGCAAGACCCTGACCTTTCCTGTTAAACCTGCAATGAAGATATTGTCAATACGTAAACATTTAGGTAACTTGATGAATGGATTAATTAGTTTATGTTGCACTTACGTGTGGGTGTGATCTAGCTGCAGTCTAGGAACAGGGAAGTCCTGAAAGTATCCAAACTGGCGGAAGACTCGAATCACAGCGTATGGCTCGACACAGATGTCGAAGACTAAACGACGCCTCGTAAGCCAGAAAGCTGTGTCACGTGTGCACAAGGCAGAGAGTCCACGCGGTGCACGCCTCGCGACCTCCTCGGTGGTGTACGGCATCCACCTGACCCGGTCTGGCATCAGCTGATCGAAATCAGCAACGAACTGCGGGTACGCCTTACGTACAGTCGCTGTAGCCCAACTCGGCTGCAAGAATCGAAACAATGATCAAGTTAGTAGCAAAAATAAATTAGAAACTTAAATATACAAAAACAAAGTATTACTTACATCGCGCTTGCACCAAATAGAACCCATAGTGGGTCCACCGAGGGGATCGTACTCTCCAAACTCGTCGAGGTCGTACATGTCATCCTCGTACTCGTCGTACGAGCTCAGCTTCGGTCGCCCGATGTCCACACGCTCGAACGACCACAACATCGGGAACAAAGGGCACCCTGTCAACGAACCCGCAGTGCTCGTCCGCCTGCACGCCTCGCACAACGCCCTGTACGTCGCGGCTAACACAGCTGAGCCCCAACTGTACTGTGGCATCTCTGTAGGATCTGTATCTGCTATCTGCCGTGCAATCTGGATATAGCGCTTATCTACGGTGTCCTGGTGCGTACTAGTGAACATGACCCACCCGAACAACCAGAGAAGATCCTCCATCCACCCGGGGTTCTGAACAGGAGGAACCACTGCAGCTCCGGCTATAGGAAGCCCAAGTAGCATGCCCACGTCCTGCAGTGTGGGCGCCATCTCACCAACGGTGAGGTGGAACGTGTGTGTCTCAGGCCTCCACCGATCCACCCAGGCTGTCAAAAGTGCACGGTCCACTGGAAACCGAGGGCTCCTGCGACCCCTCGGGTCCAACAACTGGGCAAGAGGTAGCAACCCTGCCGCACGTAACCTGTCATTTCAAATGTGAGAGCATTAGAGTATGAAAAAAAATCAAAATATGGAGAAATTAACATATATTGAAATAATATAAAAAACGTATGCGTACCTCAGGGTCCAACGTGGATCCACACTCCAAAAGTCGTCAAACTTCCTAAGTCTGAGTGTGTCGTAAAGCTCCCCAGAAGGCAAGCGTGATCGATGCTTAGCATCGATCACTGGATCGATCAACTCCAGGTTAGCCGTCTACCTATGAAGTATTAACATTGAAACAGGAAAATAAATAAACACACAGTTTTTATAGTTTTACAATACGATATCTAGTGTTCTAAATAATTACAACACACATTGTTTCATAACGTAGGCATACGGAATTGGAAAACATAGTTCTTGACACATGATGACTACAGGTACAAACAAATAAACATAAATAGATTACACTTCATCAAATTAAGTAGATGGGCCAGCTTCTTGGTTCTGATTCTTTGGCTTCCGCATGGGAACACGCCTGAACTCCACGTTGTCGGGCCCCTTCTGCACAATCTCAGGATACATGTACTCAGCTACAAATTGTGTAGTCATGTTCTTGTGTTTCAGAAGAGTCCTATCCAATGAACACGAATGGCCTACCACGATAGACGCCACAAATGACGTCTCAGCTTTCGGCAGATATCCGTGAACCCTCCATGCGCAACCCGGAGCCGTGCACTTGACGTCATATGTCCTCGGGTTTGAAATGACCACCGTGAACTGGATGAACCACAGGATTTGCAGCAACTTGACTTGGCTCGGCACCAACATGACTCGGCTCGTCACCAACATATTGCTCCGCATGAACAATTTGTCCCACGACTCCATCTTGCTCTGTATTTACGACATTGTCATCAACCTCCTCCTCCAGACGGGTCGTTGTCGGATTACATTGCACCAGCAACAAGTGAGCAAAATGCCGTTGCAATCCCATCGTCACAAATTGCTTCCAATGTTTAGTGCTTCTCACCTCCACAAGTTCCCATTTCCATGAGCCTTCACGCTTTCGAGGAATCATAGCTCTCACTAAAAACCGATACTCTAAAGGATTCACATTCAAGAGACTATGTAACCAGCCATACACTTCGCCTCGCTGCATCTCTACCGGATCATTCAAAACACTATCCACATACTGAAAATTACTCAAATCTACCCCATAGTCACGATGCTCAATTTGACCTTCTCCGTAAAAAACTCGGAAACTCACTACACTAGACATCCTGCTAAAAACAAATTAATTACTATGAAGATCATATATTTTTCTTAAATAAATTTATCTTTATATATCAATATTATTACACCCACTATTTTCCTTAAATATAATCATGCGTTAATATTTTTTTGACAAACTTAACGAACGGCATGATAAATAAAATGCCCATCAAATATGACGTTCTACTACTACTACATACCATTATTTTTAACTAAATCTATAAACACAATACTAGTCTAATCTTATTTACTAACGCATCTCCTATAAACTAATAGTCCTTAAACAATATAGTCTAATCCCTACACTAATCTTTACACTAATATTCTATTCCCTACACTAACCACTACACTAATATTCTAATCCCTACACACTACACTAATGCTACCATTGATAGACTAAACAAATAAAAAAAAAACTCACCTGCGCGACTGCCGCCCGAGGCGGCCTCCACCGACGCCGCAGCACAGGCCGCCCACCGCCACCAGCCAGCGCCGGCCCTCGCCGCGCCCCTCCCTCCGCTGCTCGGCTCGCCCCGCCGCCCTCGCTCTCTCTCTCGCCGACGCTGAAGACGAAGCGAATGGGAGAGAGAGAGAGCAGGGCGCGGGCGCGGGTGGATAAGGCAGGGCCTATCGGTCGCTGGACGACCGATAGGTGCCTGTCGGGTCGCGGACGACCGATAGGTCCCTGTCGGGTCGCGGATGACCGACAGGTCCTACGTGGACGGCTTCCTGCTTCCGACTGCTTACGTGGACGACATGTCGGTCTTCCAGTTACCGATAGCCTCCATGTCGGTCCTCCAGTTACCGATAGCCTGCCTGTCGGTCTTCCAGTTACCGACAGGTACCCATTTCTGCAATTTTTGCAAAACGGACCCCAATTTTGCAATTTTCTATTAAAATACTATTATTTTAAAAAAAATTCCCCAAAGCAACATAGTAGCACATACCCAAAACAAAAAAAAAGAGTAAAGTTGAGCATGTAATGATTGATGAGAATGAAGTTAATATATTTCTTGCTCAAGTTGTCAGCCAGAGTACGAGAAGGTCGTGAAACATTGGACAAACATAAACACGAAAGTTAATATATTTCTTGCTCAATTTCCTGTTCTATGTTTCGAATTTTTGCCCTGTTCGGTTCGCTGGCCACCAGCCAGCGCTGGCTGATTCTCTCCCACAAATTACTGTAGCGACGCGATTTACTGTAGCGTCACTACAGTAACTCGTGAGAGGGATTCAGCCAGCGCTGGCTGATGACCAGCCAACCGAACAGGCTGTTTGCTTCTTTTCACTAATCCCTAGCAGGCCCAATAGATTTTCACCTCTCGTTAGCTTAACGAGCCGGGCCGCAATCGGCAACGGCATCACTGGGCCGATTTAGTCCTGGGCCTGGCTAGCTTCGTCTCGGTTCTTCCTCTCCACACGCTCTGCTTCGCCTGTCCAGTCCCTTTCCCTTCGGCGAGGGCTCCCGATCCCTTGATGCCACCAATGGCGGGCGGCAGTGGCGAGGCAGCAATGTCGCCTCCGTCATCCGGAAGCAGTGGCGGCGGGAAGCGCGGGAGGGACCCGGAGGAGGACGTGTACGTGGACAACCTCCACTCCCACAAGCGGTACCTCAGCGAGGTCGGTCGCCTGCGCCACGCCCTTCTCCTCCGTGTTCGTTATTGATTAGTGTGTTTCTTGGTCCGAACCTGGCGGCTGGGGGATACTTCTTGTGATTCCTGATGGTTTATTGGTCAGTTTGATAACTTTCTCTTGGTCTGTTGTTCGATTCCTTGGTTTATTTGGAGGATGCTTGGTTGGATCTTGGGCTCTTTGCTGCGGTCTTAGAGATTTTGTCAGTGATTTATAAACATGTGCTATGAAAGTCGTAATTTTGCTTCGGTTTCTGCTTGTTTGGTCCGAATTCTTGTCGGCTTTTACAACCGCCCCGCGCCCCCCCCCCTTCTTCCCCTTTTTTTTGGCCTGAATCTCCATGTTCTTTTTGTCTCGCCTGTGCTTCATTTTTTCCTCCAGTTCCCTGGGTTTTTTTATTTCGGTTGTTCCAGACCTCCATTTGTGTAGGTGCTAATTGCCTTTTATCCATTTATTATGCTCCTCTCCAATCAGAATAACAGAGCAATTGGTTAAAGTGTTTCCAACTTTTTTGTCAAATCCTTATCCAGTTAATTTTTGTCCTCCTGTGTATTGCTTATTAATCAGCTTATGGTTGCAGATCATGGCCTCCAGCCTGAATGGATTGTCTGTTGGAGATTCACTGACTGACAACTTCATGGAGTCTCCTGCGAGGTCCGAGACTTCTTCTTGCGTCAGGTTTGCCTGCTCTGATTGTTGATACATTCCTTAACACACATTATCAATTGATGTTCATGTATGCAGATTCTATTTTGATTGTCAATAATCAGGCTTAGAACAACGCGATTGGAAGAAAACAAATATACGTGCTAGACCATGTGATTTTCACCAGAATTAGTGGTTAGATTGATTTGTGGAAGGAAATGAAGCACTATTCCATACAACTTAAGTTATAACGTCATTCACCATAAAGTTATCCCATACCAGATATTATTTGTTTAGGCAAATCACTAGCCTATTGACTTCATTAGAATTTAGATAGCAAAAAGAGTCATTAAATATCAATGTGGGGTACAAAATCATTCTACCGAATAGCAAAGATTTGTTCAATGGATGCTTTAGTGAAAATAGATAGCAGTGTTTTTCTAAACGGATTTAAACGGCCGTTTAAACGCATGTAAACGCTAAATGTCACCTAACTGTGTAGTTTAGCCCCTAATCGGCAATTAAATGTTTAACTTGTTTATACGGTCAAAAACGGCCAAGACGGCTTCAACGGGACGGGATTTACACGGCTTAACACGGCGTTCAGGCCGACTTGGACACCGTCTCGGCGATGAGCAAAGGACCAGGAGCGAATAAGCAAGAGATTTGGCGGAAGGGAGATATGCCTGGCGGACCTCCATCATGCAAGCCGTCGCGCCGGCCATCGAGCAGTGCCTTTGCGGCTTTGCCATCCGTCCTAGGGACTGGCCTTCAAGCAGCACCGGCTGCCGTCGCCGCCAGGCTGGTTGCTAGCAGCGCCGCCACCGTTCGCGCGCGGGTCAGGCTGTCGAGCAGCGCTGCTGCCATCCATACGCCGGGCCTGCGATCGAGCTCCTCAGTTCCCACTGGATCTGGCGAGGATTCTGGCTAAAGAGGAGGCAGGGATGGAGCGACGAGCAGGAAGGAGATGAGCGGCGGCGGAGAAAACCTGATGTGATTTTGTGGCTACCGCCTGCTACTAGTTGTAGATAACATATGTGGCAAGTGGGCCGCTGATGGGCCGGGCTAGCAAAGCAGATTTCTCTTTTCTTTTCTTCTTTCTTCTCTTTCTTTTTCTATTTTCCTTCATTTTCAGGTGAAAAACATTTAATCCGTTTAAACCCGTCTAAACGCCGTCTAAACAGGCTAAACGCTAAACGTGAGGTCACCGACTGTTTACCGTTTAGGAAAACATTGATAGATAGTCATCTTCGTAGCTGGTGCTATTATTGAGCATGGATTTCGATTAGACCATTATTTCTTCATCTAGTTGACTGAAAATTAAGTTGACAATGCAGCCCAAGGCAATGCAGCAATGTAATATTTAGTGATATGAATTGTTTAATATGTCATAACAATTCTTAGCAAATTCATGTCGTGTTCTGTGCTATGGTGAAAGATTCCAGTGTAGCCTGCACTACACTGGCTAGTGAAAGGTTTTCATCTATATGCCTTCCTTGGCAGTAAGCAATTTGGAGATTGTCTGGCCTCTCACATGATTGTTTCTATGGTTGCACCTACATGTAAGCATCGGACTTGTTGTATAGGTTTGTAGTTTGTAAAGTCTTAGGCATCTTCGAGAACATGTCAAGCTATCATGCTATCCTTAAGAGTTCAGGTAACAGGAAAGATTAATGCCAGTTAGAAATTCGGCTCTGTTTCGGATACCATCAAACCACAAAGATTGTTGTCAGATGAAAAACTTGTGTGCAATTGTCTGCAAGATGCTATTGTCATGATGAATTGCCCTTTCCATTCCCATTTGCATTTCTGCTTCAAAATAACTGAAAATTATGTATGTAGTATAGTCCGTGCCAGTAAACATAATATTTCTTGAAAGCCAGTTAGAATTCGGTTTTTGTTTTGAATACAACCAAACCACAAAGACTGTTGCTAGATGAAGACTTTAGTGCAGATGCATTAAGTTACAATGGTATTGTCTTGCAGATGCTATTGTCATGATGAATAGCCATTTCCGTTACCATTCCCATTTCTGCTTCTAAATAACTGAAAATTATGTTTGTGGTATAGCCCGTGCCCCTGCCAGTAAACATAATATTTAATTATGTCCTGCTGATTTCCGTGCTATGATAAAAGATCTAGTCATGCTTTTCATCTCTATAAAAGTGGAGATGTACACGCTTTTCATCTCTATTCTCAGTAAGCATTCTGGAGATTCTGGATATAGTCTTTTGTGTCACTGTATTGCTTTGATGATTGCACATGCGCTCACACGGAGGCAATGTACTTTTGAAGCATAATTGGTGCCTGGCACATTCCATAACATGTCAAGCTTTTCATGACATAATTAAGATGTAATGAAAGGGTATGTGTGGCTCTGATTGTTGAAGTCCACACCTCACAATGCCTTGGTAGTTGGTTAACCATGTGGAGACTGTGGGCAGGGAGCACTTTAACATACACTCGGAGGCATTGTCCTCCTTTTTGTTAAGGGTTTTATTTCATTTGATTTAGTACTTCTCAACAATCACACTATACTGCACTTACAGAATGCGTTTGAAAATGACTGTTCATTCTTTCCTCTTTTCAGGGATGAAATATTATCCCAGTACTCACCAATGTCCGAAGATTCGGATGATTACCGGTGCTATGACACTCAACTAAACCCCAACGTGAGTCAAGCCGATCCAATGGTCAGTCCCTCGACTAGTCCTATGTCATCTCCTCATCGTCATCAGAAACCACAATCTGCTTTGTTACCTTCAAACCCATACCCTCTCCCCAGCTGCTCCCTATCGTCAGTGGTATGTGCTCATGCTCGCCGTGGCTCTGACAATGAAGGTCGGTTCCCATCCTCACCAAATGACATGTGCCATGGGGCAGACCTGAGGCGAACGGCACTACTAAGGTCGGTTCAGATGAGGGTGCAGGGACCCCACGCGTACGACCTGTCATTCAGACAAGAACAGGATCATGCTCACGAACATGAAGATGAACATGAGCATGTACATCTGGAGGGTTTGGAAGAGGCAGAAAGACCATCGTGCAGGAAATCCATTGATGATGAAGTTGCCTTCCGGAGACCTGACCATGACTTTGGGCAGCCAGAGCATGAAATAGATTACATAGACAACTGCCCATCAGGTGATTCTCCAAGTAATCGAAAGTTTGAACAAGATGATAAGAACCATTGTAAATATGATACTGCTATGGATAAGAGTAGGTAGCACAGCGAACATACTACAACATTTTTGTGTATTTTTTTTTGGAGATTCGAACCCTGCTTATTCTTGTCATGAATTTGATGGCTGTCTGATGTACTGTTGTAGTTTGAATGCTGTCAGAATTCTGACGTTGTAATTGTTGAGTAAATTAGCCATCGCAGTGATGTAATACAAACTGATTCAGCCCAGCCTGAAAATGGCATGAACTACACAACTCTTTTGCGTAACATCACCTTAGTGGACTTCATGGATGCTGGTGAATCTAACCGTCAATTTACATGTCATTTCCCCAGGTTGCAATTCGAGTAAGCCTTTGTGGGAAGTATTTTTTTTTTCTTTCCTTTCTGAAAGGAGGGAGGTAGAAATTTTGCACTCACATGAAGCAGATCAATTATTTCAGGAATCAGCAAAAAGAATATGTTGGATACCTTGTGAATCAACACCAACCGGCAGAGCAAAAACATATCAGAATGACAGTATATATAAACACCTCAACACTCTTACCGACAGCAATGCTGCTTGCTCCCATTTTTAGAGAGAAATATAATATCAACCACAATAAGATAGACAACGTATTTGATCTTTCAACACGAATAGTGCAAAACAACCCATAAAGCTTAATAACCAACTTATTGTATTAAAACAAAGTACGATCTCATAACAGGATGGCCACATAAACCATTTCTGGTCGCACGTGAACTATGGGTACCATTGTACCAAGTCAATCCTGTAACCAGAAAAGTTAAAAACAGAGAATGGATTGATGTGCAACTGGTTACAAGTCTGTTCGACACAAAAACCCATCAACTAGTTCTGCCACTACTGGATTTTCACTACCACCTCTCGCTCACATCTTCCATTATTGACAGGGGAGGGACGGTCACATTCAAGAGGAGAATGTTGAAATAATGTTCTTCTTGATAACAAATTCATCGGCCTTGGAAGGACTGATTGACTGTGATACGATGAAACATGAAAATTAGTTCCTAGATGTAGCAATATAATTACGAATTAAATGGGCTATGGAAACTTTTATAGCGCACCTTCTCCAACATGCGTTGAAGCCTCTCTGTCTCCTTTTTGCTGTAGTCAGAGCCCTTATCCATAATCTTCTTTGCAGCGGTCACATAGATCTTTCCATACCTGGATTAGAAGCAAAAGAGTTACCACACATGTTTCAAATCTGAGAACAATTGACTAGCATATAAATGTAGAAAATGGTGAGGTGCGAGTCAGTACTTAGCAGCAGAACCACTGAGTTTAGCAACATCCTCTTCCATTTTAGAGACAACTTCCTTCCGCTTGTCATCTGCAGCACTGAGAAATTCCTTCACAAGAGGAGCTAAACTTGCCACAAGCCCAGCCTACAGAAGCAACAGACAGAATATCAGACCATGTATTCTTCCAACTTAGTTCCAACGTGCAATTTCTTACGTTTTACCAACCTCTGAAGTGAGTTGACCCTTTGAATCCCGACTGGTGCCACACTTCTCATTTATGAACTTAACGAAGTCATCCAAGTCCCTGCCACCATCATAATCTTCACCAGCTTTGTTTCCCTTAGGGAAAAACTTCAATGTGGGGAAACCAGAAACACCATACCTGAAAAAAGAGTGTCATAATGGGAGAAAGGACATGCATACAAGTATCAGAAAAAATATATTCCAAGT
This sequence comes from Eragrostis curvula, assembly GCA_007726485.1. Classification (NCBI taxonomy): domain Eukaryota; kingdom Viridiplantae; phylum Streptophyta; class Magnoliopsida; order Poales; family Poaceae; genus Eragrostis; species Eragrostis curvula. Next base: position 7,106,545 of record CM017445.1, on the reverse strand, counting down.
GTGTCCTCAGGAAAATCACATAGTATTCCAAACAGACAACATATAAGGTTCATGTTTCATTGGGAAACAACATACTAAAAATAGAGTTCTTACTTTTCAGCCAAGTCACTGTGCTTGTCAGCATCAAGGTTGGCAATCACGACACCCTCGTCCTGCTTGAAAACTGAAGCCAGCTTCTCATATACCTATTAAGAAATAGGTTTGTGTTTAGTCCAGCAAAATATGAAGATCCACTGTGACAATTTGGCAACTTTGGAGCTAATAGTATCTACTAACCGGAGCAAGATGCTTGCAGTGACCACACCTGTAAGCAGAAGGGCATTCAATGGAATTAAATTTTGTTAACATTGTGTGATGAAAAGGACTTAGGAGGAACAGGTTGATCATGATAAACTACCATGGGGCATAGAATTCAACAAGGACATCTTTGGTTTCATCAAGGACAATCGAGTCAAAGGTCTCTGGAGTCAGGACCACCACACTTGAAGGAACTGCTGCTATCTTGACATTGGTACCTGCAATATGGTGCATTAATTGCTAATCATCAATTCTACAACAAGTGGCACTCAATCGACTTCAATCTACCGAAGCATTTGCATCTTATCAAAGGGATTATCCAAGATAAAAATGGATGTGATCAAAAGAAAATGAAATTGATAGTACCAAAAGCATCCATTTGTTAAACAGGATAGCAGTAATATCACATTTGGCCGATTTCAAATGATTCTTAATGCTTGAGATTTCGTGGGCTATGGTGGTGAACTCATTAAATGCTCTAGAAAATATGTTTCACATATTCCACTACTTCTGTAACTAAATAAAAAGAAAGAAGGCAAGGTTCAAAGCTGTTCGTAGCAACATGACTAAAAGCCTACCTGCTTCAGTGTTAACAAATTCTGCGAGTGCTTCCACTGTACGTTGACCCTCATACCTGCACAAGATAGTAAATATAAGGTTAACATATCGCAATAAAGGATACCAGCCCAAGTAAAACAACAAAGAAATATGCATTCTTACTTCTTTGGCTCCAATGAACCTTTGGGGAACCACTGAATTGTGGGGTACCCAGAAACGCCGTACTTGCTGCACACATCCTTGTGCTCATCACAGTCAACCTAGATAGCAGACAGTGAAAAATGGAGTGAGTTAGTCATAACTAACAAATCTAATCAGAAATTCAAGAAAATATCCATAATATGAGAAATCATGGGCTGTAAATCTAAACATTTTGAGAGCTCATAAATACCAAAAACACGCACAGCATGAGATGTACCTTTGCGATTAAGACAGACTTAGCCTTCTTGAAACTTTCACCAAGTTTTTCATACTCAGGGGCAAGCTTCTTGCAGTGGCCGCACCTAAAGAAGCAGGACACACAATAAGATCACTAAAATAGTGTTCACAGAAAGTCTACAGCTATGTGATCAAAAGGAAAGAACAAGATTCGAAGTAGTGATTCCACAAATGCTGGTATATTTTCCGTTTCTCGAAGCAATGTTTACTTGTTAGTACCAAACAATCTAATTAGCAATGTTATCGCTTGCTCGATAAATTGAATTAATGCAATGAGGTTAGCCTAGAAGAACCAACTTAAACATTTAAATGCTCCCTCGGTCTATAAACCTAATAAATGGCATTTAAATGCTCCGCTTAATTCAGTCATTAAGTGTACAAAACAGAGTATCAATATTTTTATATTACCCAGAACCATTGAAGTGGATGGTAACGATGGTTTACTACTCACTAATGCAATGAACATCCAAATAAGTATTTCTTCATGAAATACCAGCCAAGCAGCACCTAAGATCGCCGAACATAAGACTGACCCTCTTCATGAGTATGCAGAGCAGCTTTAGTTCACTAAACATGTCCTAGAAGAAAGATCCACGGCTTCTACGGGCGCCACCAGCTCATAACCTAGATTGCACCAAGCAGATCCTTGAGGTGGCTAGTGATCTAGACAGTCTAGCACACAAGCAACCGGATCCGCCTCTGCTTCTCCAGAGCAGTTACACAGTCGCGAGGAATTAAGAACGAGCGCAGCTAAACCGCTCACCCAGCGAGACAACCAGGACACATTCCATAAAAAATTTGCTGCTCCCAGCCCAAACCATGAACGGATCCAAACTACGACGCGTATTGCGACCGGAGAGAGAAGGGGAGAGGGGAGCGAACGAACGAACCAGGGTGCGTAGAACTCGACGAGCGCGCCGCGGTCCTGCCCGACGTGCTTCTCGAAGTCGGACGCGGTCAGGGCCACGACCTCATCGGCGGCGGCGGGCGCGACCACCGCGGCGGCGAGGAGGACGAGGAGGGCCAGGGCTTTGCGGGAGATCTGAGGGGCCGCCATGTGTGATGCAACTTCGCGAGCTCGGCTGACGGAAAAAGGACAAGGGCCGGTTAAATAGTGCTAAATTTGCAGGGTCGGAGGGAGGAGCTCCACGTGAAAGGTGTGCCTCGGCAGGGTGCTACCGGCAAAGTTCAGATCCGCACAATCGACCATACTATAAAATTTTCTAGACTGCCATGTACGTAGGTTTTTAGAAGGGCTTAATTTTACAGTTCAAAAAAAAGAAGGGTTTAATTTTCGAACAATGATTTTCAGAAGGGTTTACACATTTGATTATGAATTTTTACACAAAACATGCACCAATACCTTTTTACTATAAGCGCCAACAAGAGAGTGAACCCATTGTTGTTGACAATTACGAAGACGCTTTGTTATTGACGGAGATATCGTCTATCACTGATTGCATATTATATGTATATGAAATTTTCATGTCGAGTTTACGACTTGAACTTCGGTGAAATTAGCTCAGTTTGTAATAAAAGTATCATTAAGGTAGAAAAAACTTACAGATAACATGGTTCTACGATAAAAAAAATACAAGCACTTCGACTTTAGTAGTTCATATGTTTGATCTGAATTGAGTATGGAGTATATTCATGGAAAGCACAAGTGAAATAATCTTAGACTCGAGTGTGTATTTGAGAGTCTCAATATTCAATAAGCATGACACACTCCGGCGAGCTATAGACTCCGATTAGGTGCACGTATCATGACACCTCACTTAGGTACTCCAACACAAGAAAATAGTTGAATAAGAAAGAGCAAAAATATGCCCAAGAGAGGACCTAAAAGACCGGTTTAATATAATGCATAAAAATACAGCGGATATAAGAGAATATGCAATAAAGATATTACACCATTGTATCAACGCAAAGGAAAGCACAAGTGAAATAATCTTAGACTCAAGTGTGTATTTGAGAGTCTCAATATTCAATAAGCATGACACACTCCGGCGAGCTATAGACTCCGATTAGGTGCACGTATCATGACACCTCACTTAGGTACTCCAACACAAGAAAATAGTTGAATAAGAAAGAGCAAAAATATGCCCAAGAGAGGACCTAAAAGACCGGTTTAATATAATGCATAAAAATACAGCGGATATAAGAGAATATGCAATAAAGATATTACACCATTGTATCAACGCAAAGGAATTTCAAATAAAAAAGGAAACCAAAAAATAGTTGATGCGCTAGAAGGAGGGCTTGAACCTCCGACCTTGTGGTTAACAGCCACACGCTCTAACCAACTGAGCTATTCCAGCTTGATGCGAAAAAAGTATACGTTTTATATTTGTCACATGTAATCTTCACATCAACTTTTCATGATCCAAATAGAGTTTAACCGATTGTAAAATTAACGGATTTATCACCAAAGGAAAGCTCTTCGAGATGTATACTGTATTACAGTTATATCAGAGAGTGGACATACGAAATTCATCACCCTCTCACACAATTCACTAATCGCTCCTGGTACTGTGTAATACCCCACCGTTCCACACGGCCGCAGCTTGTGCGATCCACGGCCAGCCGTTGACCGCGACTCTCGCGTCAGCGCCTGAGCTGACGTGTACGCTGCCCAGGTGGACCCAACAGCTCCCCCCTGACAAGAAAAGCGAGAGCTTATCCACGTGGACCCTCCCCATTCGCCGGAACACCCAACATCCCGCGTCCCATTGGTCCACGTCACGCACTCCACGTCCTCCCCGCGCGCTTCTCCCCTGCACGCGCACCCGATTCCTTCTAGAAAGTTTTAAACCGCGGTCGGTCACTGAGGAAGACGAAGGAAAGGCGACGCCGGCGACGAGGAGGAGCTGAGCAGGGAGGCCACGAAGCGTCGCTGCGTGCGCCTCTCCCCGCGGGGAACGCGGAACCCTATCCCGAATCCTCTTGGTGCGCGGAGAGTGTTGGAAGAGAAGGGGCCGGGGCGTCCCGAGGAGGAGGCGGCAGGATGGCGGCGCCGGGGAGGGGAGGGGCGGCGCGGGTCGCCGCCGCCTTCCTCGTCCTGCTGCATCTCGTGGCGGCGATCGCCGGGTAGGGTTCGCTCTTCGATCAGCTATCGATTCCCGCTGGTTTCTTCGAGATCTCAATCCTTTTCTATTCCCCGCCCAATACGGCGTTAAAACACACATGAATCTCATGCCCTGATCCATTGCTCCAGACAGCCGCAACCTTTTTGTTACTGATTTTCCCCGCTGTTGTTTGTTCCTGGTGCATTGGGCTTGGGATCTGCTTGCTCGAATCCATTCTGCTGAATTAAATTTTTCTGTGGATTTGTTGATGGCGGTGCAGGAAGAGCTACTACGACGTGCTTCAAGTGCCCAAGGGCGCGTCGGAGGATCAGATCAAGAGGTCGTATCGCAAGCTCGCCCTCAAGTATCACCCCGACAAGAACCCAGACAACGAGGAGGCCAACAAGCGCTTCGCCGAGATCAACAACGGTACGAGTATTCGGTATTAATGACCTGAATTTGAAAATTGTGCGGGAGCTCATTGTTTGTGGATAGAATGTATTGTTGATGTGTGACAATCGTGTTGTGCTGCAGCATACGAGGTGCTGACGGACCAGGAGAAGAGGAAGATTTATGATCGGTATGGCGAGGAGGGTTTGAAGCAGTACCAAGGTGGAAGGGGCGGTGGTGGCGGCGGAATGAACTTTCAGGATATCTTTAGCAGGTGAGATGAATCTACCTAGCATCAGTTTCAGCATTCTACTTAGAGTAAAGTTAGAAAAATAAGCAGGTACAATAATTGTAAAGTAAGTAGATGCTGGCTACGATACGCGAGATGTCTTTGTTTTGCAACTGAAATATTTGCAAACATGCTTGTGTCATCCCTAGGTTGGTTTGTATGTCAACTGAGACATTGCAACGCATGGATATCTAGTAGTAGCTTACATATGACACAGACTATTTTCAGCATAGCTCGTGCTTAGTGTGTAGGATGGAATTCCAAAAATAGGGAGAGCCTGGTTCATATCCATTTGACTGTAAAACTAACTTCATTCAAGCATTACATGGCAAAACAATACCTCACATTTGAATTCAAATTGTTCCTAACGTTGCCCAGCATTTAAGATGAGGTTTTCCCTCACATGCCCAGTTTGTCCACTAGTGTATGACACCATCAGGAAACATAGTAGGATAACACAGTGTTAGTGATATGGCATGGATATCAACCATGAATCACTTGGGTGTTCATCATTCCTACAGATCAAGAGCAATGAATGGAACGATTGTGTTGTGATAATGGAGAAGTAATTGTCTTTTCTGCCTATGAACTCATGAATCTCAATCATTGCCCTAACAACCAACAAGAAGTCCAATCCACCAGTACTACATACATGCTCTCAAGGGTCGTAGAAAAGCAAAAGCTTATGGACATTAATACTGCCCTCCTTAATACGAATGTGACAACTATTATCTTTTGTTTTGTGTATACGTATGAGATATAACAACAAAGCCTTTAGTCCCAACTCCCAAGCTATTTAGGATTGCCTAAAAGGTAGAAAAAGTATTATGCTTTCGAAGTTTAAATGACACTCTTAATATAGAAATCTATGGGTAGCCTAAGTTTAGCTGGTTGGACTGCAGCAATAGAAAATGACCTTTTCTCTCATTCGTGCATATATCATTTTATAGTCAAGATGCCTTTTTGGTTACTGATGCGTTCTCTCTCATACTAGCTTAAGCTATATGCACCCTGACTGCCATGCCTAATATTTTTTGATTGTTTGAACCTATCCCAGAACCACATTTTTCATGTTAATCTTTCAGTTTTGATTACTCACTTTGCTGATTTTAGTTTCTTTTCACAAACTTCTTCAGCTTTTTTGGTGGTGGTGGTGGGATGGAAGAGGAGGAAGAGCAGATCATAAAAGGCGATGAGGTTATTGTTGAACTGGAGGCTTCTCTAGAGGACCTATACATGGGTGGTTCCTTAAAGGTAAGACAAGTTTTCTAGCTGGGAGACAAGAAAAGTATTACTAAATTTCCAACTTCGTTTTTTCTTTTCAATCCTGCTAGAATTCCAAACTTTGCTTTCAAAAAGATTTCTATAAATTGCGCCTGCCATTTGCAAATATGTGCTGTGTTGTGCCGTGCATTCGTGAAAGGTCATATTTAATTTGATTTTTCATGTGTGAAAGGTTTGGAGAGAGAAAAATGTCATAAAGCCAGCCGCAGGAAAGAGGAAATGCAACTGTAGGAATGAAGTTTACCATCGACAAATTGGCCCAGGAATGTATCAACAGATGACCCAAGAGGTATTTTACTAGATGCACTTTGAAGGTTTCTTTATCTTTTAGTAATTTTTGCTATACTGAAGATGTTTTTTTTTCTTTTAAATTTCCAAGGTCTGCGATCAATGTCCAAATGTGAAGTATGTACGAGAAGGCGATTTTTTGACTGTTGATATTGAGAAGGGAATGCAAGAGGGACAGGTATAAAGCAAGTGTTTAATCTGTCTACAGTTCTTAATCATTGCTGTGCTGTACCCTAGTTGTACGTGTCATTATCCTATGTTTGTCAACTAATTAGCTAGATTACTTTAGCTTGTGCAAGTTGAAGTATATAACAAATCTTGTCTATGATCATTTTCTCAGTTAAAATGTTGCACTATTGCAAGAAATAGTTACTGGAAGATAACCATTTGGTTACAATCACTTTGTTACTTACAATATGTCAAATGGGGATTATTCAGACAAAGCTTTCAAACAAAACCGTTTACTCCCAAGCAAGTTAGAGTAGTATGTTCGAACAAATCTGGATCCTTCTCAAACAAAACCGACACTCCCAAACAAATCTGGATCCTTCCCCAAAAGAGTGCTAATTAATTGTCATCTGTTTCTTTTTTCTACTTTTACTTTCAACAGCACTATTGTTATGTTCTGCCTTAAAAGCTTGGATAGTATGTTCGAACATCGGATGCATCTAGGTCTCCCCATGGTTCTTTGCATACCTGCCTGTTAACACTATAGTCGTAGATTGGCACTTTTATTTGAGACATCTAAGAATATCTTAAGTTAGTCACAGGATAAAATGAATCCATTACTATTTGTAGCATGTAGGTTCTGTACTTAACTACTTGTATCTGATTTTTGTAGGAGGTTCTATTTTTTGAGGAAGGGGAGCCTAAGATTGATGGGGAATCTGGTGATTTGAAGGTTCGTTTCCATCTTACCTCTTGTTGGTTGAAATTTGCACTGCGTTACACCAGGTTTACTAATAGTTTGCACAATACCTGATGAGCAGTTTAGAATTCGAACAGCGCCACACGAACGCTTCAGGAGAGAAGGCAATGACCTTCACACAACAGTTACAATCTCCCTGGTACTGCCCTTCACTTGTTCCTATGCAACATCTTGGTGGAAAAAAAAATGTGGTTGTCTCACTGGGAGCAAAGAAATTTTTTAGATCCAAACTAATATCCTAGATTTGCCCTGAAAAGGACAGATATTGCAATTTTTACTTAGGCAAATGCATTATTCTCTGAACCTATGGCAACTCGCCTCACTGTTCTTCACATTTACGTGTTTCTCTTAATTTTGCAATAGATGCCTCTAATCATTTCGCTGTTGCAGGTGCAAGCTCTGGTTGGTTTCGAGAAGACCATCAAGCATCTCGACAACCATCTGGTGGAAATTGGCACAAAGGTAAGTCTAGCCAACCACTCTCCTAGTAGTAATCATCTAGGACAGATGAGATCAATTTTGTTGCAAATTCACAGGGCATCACTAAACCAAAGGAGGTCAGGAAGTACAAAGGAGAAGGAATGCCGCTGTACCAAAGCAACAAGAAAGGCGACCTGTACGTGACGTTTGAGGTGTTGTTCCCAAAAACACTAACCGATGACCAGAAGGCCAAGCTGAAGGAAGTCCTTGCGTAGAACATTTTAGCTCCTTTGCTACAGATAGTTGTTTGAGGCTAGCGCCTCAAGGAAGTTTTCCAACTGGCTCGCATATAAAGAAGCGTCAGTTGATTTCGGTGGTGATTTTGCATAACTAATACTAGCGGCTCGGTTTTTCTTGTTTTACTCATTTTGGTATGTCCTTAACAGCTCAATGTAGTTGTAGATTTTGCAAAAAAGTGTACCAGAATATTTGTACTTTTGGACCTTTGAATACATTGATTATATAGAACTGTTGTAGCCTGTACCCCCAACTCCTAATTGTGATTACTGATTAATAATTTACATTGCTGCTTGGTTTGTTGGCTGTTCAACATGTACCATTTGGCTTGAAACTTTAGATATTCTAAGCAAACTAGGGTAATTGTTAGCAAGTTATATAGGAGAATGTGGAAAAATATTCAGTGGAAACCCCGCATTCGGTGGAATTATGAAAATTCTGTCGAAAATCCTATTTAGAAGCTTTGAAAAATTATGAAACTTGGCGTACGTGAGGAGTACATGATAAGAAACGTGCACAAAAATTGAGAACGAAATCCAACTTATATTGAAAAATACAAAAATAACAACTTATATTGTGACGGTGCAGTATTTTTGTCATCTTTCACCATAATTTGTTATTTTTGTATCTTCTAATAGAAAACGAGTTTAGTTCTCAATTTTTTGTGTGCACGTTTCCCACCATGTACTCTTCACGTATGTCAAGTTTGATGTTTTTTCAAAACTTTTAAATAGGATTTTCGATAGGGTTTTCACTATTCCACCGAATGTGTCGCCGATGGCGATGTTCGGCCTGTTCGGCAGGCTGTTTTATTGTAACGGCTACTGCTGGAACACTACAGCTATTGAATCGCAGCTGTTTCAAAGCAGCCAGGCGAACAAGCTGGTTAATACACAGGTGGCCGTCGAGTGAGGTGTGTGGAGAGGATGAAGTTGGCAGAGGGCCGAGTTTGAATGAGTTAGAACCGAGGAGCCTTGTGATCTACTAAGTTGAGATGATAATATCAGTTAATTCGCTTGGTTTGGTTAATCGGATTAATAACCGCAAGTTTGTGGTTAACCGTAGTGGTCAAAAACTGCCCCTGACAATGAAATTGCGGTTCATAATTTTCTAATTGCTCTCAAAAATAAGTTTATGTGACCAATTTTATGAGTTTTTTAGAGATGCTCTTAGACCACACATAAGACTACAAGAGGATTGGGTAATAAGTATATTTACAAGAATAAAGTAAGAAAGAATTAAAGACATCCTTACTGGATCTATCCATAGTGGAAACGACCAAATCAAAGATATCATCGTAGGTAGGATCCCTAGAACATCTGGGTAGTTCCAGCCCATCCGGTTAGACATAGGCCACTCCGGCAATCATATACCTTGACAGGCTGCTCACGTCCAAATGCTGATGCTCCGGTCTCCCAACCCAGAACAGACAAAAGCCTCCACCTGATGTCACGCCCAACACAGTGGTGATGTTCTCCCTCGGCAACAAAATTGAAAGCGACGAAGCAACTTGATCTAGATGCATCAAACTTCCAGTATGCCAAGCATACAATGTTGTCGCCTAAGTGCTCCCATCTAGGAAGATAAAGAGAAGCCATGGAAAAGCCCTACCACAAGAGTCTTTCAAGTTCAGCTTTGCATTCCTGATGCATCTCACTCTTATCTACTAGCTAGTTGTTGATTTCAGGAGGAGGTTGCAGTCGAGGAGCTCCAGAAGGAAGCTGCTGATGGGTATGTTCCTCCTGAGGAGAGAACGATTTGCTTTTTGTAGTAGAAAGAGGATCCACCACCGCTGCTGCAGCTACTTCATGACATATACTACTGGACGTTCTTATTGATTCTGCTTTGTTTCCTTGGGATGTGGATACAATTGCTTCTGTTGGGGCGAGGATATATATAATATAGGTAGGTGAGGCCATTGTGTCGGGCATCCATTTTGTGAGCTGTCACTATGCATTGGTTTGTGATTCTGTGAATCCCCCCCCCCCCCCCGCGCCCATAAACTTGCTGCACGCACATTCATTGACAAAAACTGTTCTGTCCTGCTCACTATTTCGCTATAACATTTCCTTTAAATGATGCATCCCTGCTATATACACCCTTCTATATCTCCCTATATTGTCGTGTGCGTTGCCGTGTGATGACTTTCCCATCCAATATTTATAACATATGTGTACCATGATTGAATCACGTACAACACTGTGTAGAATTGAGTTCTAGCTAATGCCAAAAAGCTAAAACAGTAGTTGGTTACCTCAAATTAAGGCATCACATATATTCTGTTGGTTGCGTGATTCTACCTAGAGTGCTGCTATACGTGAAGCAATTCCATTCTAAATTTATGACTTATTAAGAGCATTTGCATCTGTTACAACTTAATCGGTTCAGGTCATTAGAAAGTTGCTAAGATAAACATTGTGATAATTTTTAAAATGAAATTGACGCCATATCTATTATATATATAATTGATCAATAAAAGGAGCCACCACGTTCGCTCTAAAATGCTAGAAATTCCCACGTTAATCCAAGAAAATAAGAAGAGAAAATTACCCACCACTGCAATTATGAAACAATTAGTCACAAAACCCCCTATAAATATTTATAAAATAGCTAAATTCGGAATAATAAAAAATAGCTAAAATACCCCTCGCACTTATTTTCAATTTATCCACCATGTCATTATGAGTAAAAAATTAGCTAAATTCTAAATTCAAAATAATAAAAACAGCCAAAAATACCCCTCACGTCTATTTCTAAATTACTCACCATGCCATTATCAGGGCAAAAAAATCAAAAAAATTAAAAAGTAGCCAAAAATACCCCTAATTCATGTTTCTAATTTACCCAGCATACCATTATGATTTACATGTCCAAAAATAACTTAATTTGGAATAATAAAAAAACCCAAAAAATACACCTAATTTCTATTTCTAAGTACACCATAATAAAAATACATCTTGAATCAAATAATTTTTTTATAAAAATACATCACCATATGTCTAGCTAGCATGGTACATTCTATTATTTTTATAATGAAATGTTTTCTTAAAAAGATTTCTTTGATATATGTTAATTGTTTAGTATGGCATATTTGACCAACCTCACTTCTAATAAAAAATCAAATACAATAGGTTAGCTAAGACAAAATTCAAGACAAATGATGACTCATCTCACACTCAAATTGAGGGATAGTGAGAATTCTCCAATCTATTTCTACTATTGTATAAATGTAGAGTATAACAAATAATAAATTTTGTTAAACTTATATAATATCATAAAATTTTTTTAAATAGTATAATAAGTCTAGCCGCGCAAATGCGCGGGTAGTTAGCCTAGGTGGGAGCGAATTTTCTAGGATTTAACGGCATTTGTGCTTTCAGCGGTAGGCGACGTGGCCGTCGACAGCGAGGCGCCAGTGGTGACTTCAGGAATCTGGAGAATTGCCAGCTCAGTCTTCGAAGATACTCATAGGGGTAGGGTTTGCGTATGTGCGTTCATAGGGGTGAGTGTGCGTACGTTGTGAGTGTCTGAGTTGTACTGTGTAATTTCTCAAAAAAAAAAAGTATTAATAATAAGCAAAGCTGCCAACCATATTTTCTCTCTCGTGGTCTAGCATATAACCCAGCCCGATGCACATGCTCTTATCCCCGAGAGATTACCCAACTTTTGGAATCCTGTTCGCCTCCGACCTCGTACAGTCGCTCCCAGCTCTCCCTTTCTTTCTTCTTCAACTCCGGCCAGTGAGGCCCCTCTCCTGCCTCTGCCAAGCCCCTTCCCTCCACACTGTAGCCGCCGGCGCCTCCTCTGACGGCGTGCCCGCTGCCGCGCCGCACCGCCGGCCACCCAGCCCGACCCCGTTTGCTGCTAAATTCGGGACATAGGTGTTAACATATGAATTGCTAGCTGATTATTTAACATATGACAAACGGGTCACTGCGGCTGTTGCATGTGTTTCGCGAGCTTGTGTGCAATGATGGTAAACAAAGCCAAGCCAAACCCTTCCACTCCGATCACTATCAGGAACCAGAGACAGAGATTCCAAGCTACCTGCTTGGGGTTGGTGCCCTAAAGCATGAGCAACTGATTTTCTTCCAATTATAACTCTTTTTGCGCATTCTTTTGTTCGAGTCGTAGCATAGCAAAATGATCACTAGAAAAAAAAAAAGGAAGTTGACGGACATCATTTCTAGATTCCAATTGCTTACCATACCGATCTCTGGATCAATATATAGTTGGTACACACTGAAAAAGTTTTTCATTGCACATGCAACATAATTATTACATCCCATAGGCTTCAAACCATGATCTTAAGTTACGAACCGGATAAGGCCTAGCATATTAGCCAAGATACAACAAACTTCAAAGAAAAAGAAAACACTTTGAAGATGCATGAAAGAAAGAAAAAAGGACATAGAAGATCCATAGGCAAACTTGATCGAGCATAGAATGCAGCCTACTCATCATATCGTTTCCTCTGTGTTCTTCATCTTTTGAAGGGATAGCAAAAAGAATGAGTACATAAAGTACTAAGTAAGCCCTCTGTTACTCAAGATTATAGATACATGCATGTTTAGTGTTAGCAAGGGATAGGCTATATGGTTCAATTGCAGAAAGCAAATAATTTTATGCCAGGTTTATAAAAGCAATTGAAGGAGTCATAGATAAAACATGGAATTTTATTGTCAAACTTTAGTTTGTTGGCTTTGGGGCAGAATGACTTGATCTCGCACATAAACTACAATGCACATTAAATTCCCTTGAAACCCTTCAGATCAATTTTTGGCAAATGGCCCTGGTTCCATATTTCTGGTACAATTTTAACTTGCCAATGAGCAAAAAAAAAAAAAAAATTAATTCTTTGGTTGTGATAAATTAACTATAAGCTAAATAATGCAAGCTCAAGCTCCTTATATTGTTCAACGTTTTGGGTATGAATAATGCGGAATTATTAAAAAAAACATTTTTCACAACAAAGTTTGTTTAACTTCAGCTTGGAGGGACATGAGGCGCCCTAATAGCGTGCTATTTTTCTAGTATATGTTTTTTTTAGAAAATAGTATATGGTTATTAGACCACATACAGACTACAACATGCATGATTGGGTAATTAGTATATTAACTCATTGCACAAATATATTAGAAGAATAAAGTAAGAAAGAAAAACATCCTTACAAGGATCTATCAATAGTGGAAACGACCAAGCTAAAGAGATGTCATCAGAGGTAAGATCCCGAACGAGAACATCGATCTGGGTAGTTTCAGCCCATCCCGTTAAGACATTAGGCCACTCCGGCAACCATATATATCTCGGTACATTCGCATGCCAAGCTTTGCAGGCTGCTGCATGAAATCCTAATGCTGATGGTCCGGTACCCCAACCCAGAAACACACAAAAGCCTCCACCTATGCTGTCACGCCCAGCCCAGTGACGATATCCCCCCTCAGCAACAAAATCGAAAACGACGAAACGACATGATCTAGACGCATCGCCAAGCATACAATGTCGTCACCTAAGTGATCGCAACGTAGTCTCTCAACTTCAGCTTGCATTCCTGATGCATCTCACTCTTATCTAGTTGTTGATTTGGCATGCAACCATTTCAGGACTAGAGTTATTCCAGATTTATCATCTACTCTTGTTACTAACAACAAAAAACTGAAAGTCAATGATTTTGCACTATCTAGACATGGTCTCCCGCTTTAGTAACAACTGCTACTTATAGTCTTGAAAACAAAAAGACAGTGATTTATCAACCTTCACGTCTTACTAATATATAAGCATATATGACTATTGAAGTAGTGGTATGGTAGCCGTTCAAGGGTCAATAGATAATGCATGATTCATTAATTAAAAGGAGATGTAACGCATTGAATTCCATAGTTCATAAGTTCCATGACACTTGGATGTACATTTATTTACTCCCTTGTACTCGCACTTGATTAAGGCACAGTGCAGATGTAAGTAACCTGGGTGCCTGCCGGGTGCCGGCCACCCAGCCCGACCCCGTTTGCTGCTAAATTCGTGCGACCGACCACATTCGTTAGTATTCCATAGATCGATGTACATTTATTTATACTCCTCTATACGTATCACTACCAGAAATCCGTTTTTTTCCCGAGTGTCGAAATCTTTCCCGAGTGTAATTTCTCGGGCACTCGGGAAATCCACTTTTTCCCGAGTGTCGAACTAAAAACACTCGGGAAAAAATAGGCACTCGGGAAAAATGACTTTTCCTGAGTGTCAAATTTTCAGGCACTCGGGAAAAGTCTTACACACGGGGAAAATTCGGTTTTCCCGAGTGCTTTTGTCGCCGACACTCGGGAAAAGTTAGAGTGGCCCCACGGCGCTTACCGGACGTTAACGTTGACGGCGGCGGGGAGGCTTTCCCGAGTGTAATTTTTATACACTCGGGAAAAGTGTGACCTTTCCCGAGTGTAATTTGTATACACTCGGGACAAGTGCGCTTTTCCCTAGTGTAATTTCGTACACTCGGGAAAGTTTTTTTTTTTTTTGCACATTTTGGCCTCCAAACGTTTTTCCTATTACTTTTACACTTCAATATGCTTCATGTTGAAATTTTGTAAATTTCGCGAACCGTTTACTTAATTTAGTAATTTATTTTGTTTAATTGTGTTTTTTGATGATAAGTCAAAATTCAACTGCAGCTTGTCCGAATAATGGAACCGAGGTAATGAAAAAATGATATTCATGTTAGTGAGTTCATCGTAAGGCCGTATACAGAAAATGAAATAAAATTTCAAGTATTTTGTTCATGAAATATGATAATGAGTGTGTGACCTATTTGATTTAAAATTCTATAAAATTCAAATAATGTCAAAAAATTGTGAAATTTGTCAGGATGTCACGATATCATATGTAGTTGTTGTGATAAATAGTAGACGAGGTTTCGTGCAAGGTGTCACGTACGTTGTTCACAAAACGGACTATGAGGGAGGAAGTGCCATATGTTTTTGGGTTGACCATCAAGATTAGGAGTGAAGTGTTTTTCAAAAATTTAATTTGACTTCAAACATATTTTTTATGGACAATAGATCATGTAAAGAGTGCATTTTTATATCTTACACTCGGGAAATGTATTTTCCAGGAAATGTTTATTTTTTTTATAAAACACTTTTCCCGAGTGTTTTCTATATTACGCTCGGGAAATATGCTTTTCGGAAAATGTGAATTTTTTGATAAAAACACTTTTCCCGAGTGTAAGTGCTAATTACACTCGGGAAAACTCCTTTTCCTAAAAATGTTTAATTTATTTCTGGAAAGACCTTTACCGAGTGTAATTCGTCATACACTCAGGAAAATGTTTTCCTGAGTGTTTTTGTGACACTCGGGAAATCTTCGGCCGTCAGGTCGCCGTCCGTTTGTTTTCTGCGTTCCCGAGTGGTAGCTTTACACTCGGGAAAGCTTTCCCGAGTGCTCGATAGAAAACACTCGGGAAAGGTGGGATTCGCCGTGTAGTTACTTCCCGAGTGCTAGTTCCCGAGTGCTACACTCGGGAAAAGTTTTCCCGAGTGTTTCGCGGCCTTTCCCGAGTGTCTGGGGCACTCGGGAAATCTCTTGATCCTGATAGTGTATGGTATGAATTGCTTGTTTAGGGAAGGGAGGCATTCGGGACCTAGGTGTTAACATATGGAAGCATTGAATCAGCTAAGTTATCAATGACGTCTCAAGTAGTGCAGCAGCCATACTGTATTTAACTAGATTACTAGGAATACTATTACTGGTCGCAAATCTCTAGCGCTACAGCACACAAACAAGTAGATGGGCACTACCGGTTGCAATAGGAATGAAAGCAGCCAACAGTTTTCTTGCTGTTTCATTCGTGCATGCATGCTTCCGTAACAAAGCTCCTTACGATGATTGTAGTTGTAGGTCAGATATGTGGGAGTAGGAGATGTCAGGATGGCAGCAACAACAGCTACGCGGAAACTTACTACATGAAAGTTTTCTTACGCTGCTAGATACTCATAATCTGATAGATGTTCATACTTATCCGTGTACTTCAATCACCCTAGCTCGTCCAGTCAATATTTGAGGAAACGCAAAATGAGTCCCTTTTTGTGGGAGCATCGCGCTCGCTACTTATGTGTATCCTTATGATATCAGTGCTTAAAAAATTAATAACAAATCGCAATGAAAAGACATGTAAAATTATAGTAACTAATTGCCTGAAACATGAACGGGATACCAGCATAACTCCATGGAAATCTACCATACTAGCAAATGATTCTGTTATGTTACGAGTCAAGCGAAAGCAAGTGCTTGGTAGACCTAGGAATTCCGTTATGTTACAAAAGGAAGCTAGTGCACGTGAACATGACAAAGTCAGTCTCTTTAAATTTGCATTGGTTCCGCATTCCTGACTGCAAACAAGCACCTCATGCATTGCACCGCTACCACCTTCACCACCGCGCTGTCCCAGACTCCGCTGATGTTCGCCGGTAGCCACATAACCAGCGAGCAGCTCGACAATTCGACATTCCCAGCGACGTGCACGACGTCGATTCAGGACGACCTCACAATCCTTGCCACGCCGGCGTTCAAGGCCATGATCGCGCGGCGCTAAGAAAATGCTCCCTCGATCGACGAAGTGCTGAGGGGTGAGCATGGGAGTACTGCTAGAACTGTGACTGTGTCGGCGCGGCTGGAGCCCATGAAGAATTGCAATGTCAGGAAAGGGGATAGCCAAGAATTGCTGCATCCCATACTGGTAATCATCTTTTTTCACTGCTGCTTAATGGCAAAATAACAAGCGACGGTAGTGGCAGATAAGGAACGGAAAATGCAAACCTTCGATGGTAAAAATGAAGGACAGAGTACAAGTTTTGATGGCATATATAGAAGGCATTTTCTCCAAGAGGAAATTGTGACTAAACCAAAATGTGCTTCCCGTTGGGTTGCAACTGCACAATTGAACACACGGGCAAAATTCGCAATCAAAGTATGACGAGCTAGATTCCAAGCGCAGCTGCTGCTAATATGTGGTAGTGCAGTGCCAATTACGTAATGCTTGCAGTGCTAGCTTTTGGCTGTGCCTGATGAGCATCAGAAGGTGCCTTGCACCGACCAAGGAATAAACAGGCACCTTTAATCGAGCTATGACATACGTACATCTTATATGTCTGGACCGTCTGGTCTTGAATTCTAGTAGCTGATTTCTGTGGTTGGTGAAGTTTTAATGCAAACCACATCTACATATATACCCACTCAGCGTGCATGCCTACACTAGTCCATAAATAATGAAATAGTTGCTTCATCTTTGTATAACTCCGAGCTAGGTTTCTGTCCAGCCGAAGCAACACCTAAAAGGCAGCACAACTGGTCTAGAATGAGAACAAGAGAGCACGTTCTGGAGATTAAGAGTAAACGTTGAGTGATACTGATCGTCGGATCATCTGCAGGCAATATCATTTGGGAATGGGTGGTGTCAAGAATATCTTTAGGGGAATGAGATCGCTCGCTAGCTAGGCCAAACATTGTATGCTTGACATACAGGAAGTTTGGTACATCTAAGTTGGGTCGCTTCGTCACTTTCAATTTTGTTCCTGAGGGGGGATATCACTACCGGGCTGGGCGTGACATCATAGATGGAGGCTTTTGTGTCTTTCTAGGTTGGGGTGGTACTGCAGCATCAACATTTTGATGTCAGCAGCCTGCCAGAATGGGCTTACGAGCTGGCCAGATATCTGATTGCAAATGTCTTAGGGTGTGTTTGGCACCGGCTTCTCCACCAGCTTCTTCACCTGCTTATTCACGCGCTACAGTAAAATCACTGTTGCTACAGTGAAAAAAGCTGAAAAAAGCACCCCAAATGCTGCTTATTGTGGCTTATTCTGTCAGTGAACAGTGAAAACACTGTAGCTACAGTGCAAAAAAGGCAACACGCTGCAGCATAAGCCGGTGCAAAAAGCAGCACCAAACACACCCTTACTGGATGGGCTGGAACTACCCAGATGCTCTCGGGATCCTGCCTCCGATGACATCTTTGGTTTGGCCATTTCCACTATGGATAGATCCTGGTAAGGCTGTCTTCAAGTAATATATTTGTGCAATGAATTAATATAGTGATTACCTAGTCATCTTGTAGTCTATGTGTGGTCTATTATAGTCGTAAATTACTCCCCTTATGCGTTGTGTAAGATGACTCACTGTGTGATGTCTTCTCAATTTTGCAGTTTTTCTAGTCTCAGTTGTGCCGGACCGGAGGGAACTGTTGCGGTCGAGGAGCTCCAGGAGGAGGCTGCTGATGGGTAAGATCCTCCTGAGGACAGAACGATTCGTTTTGCAGTAGAAAGATGATCCGCAACCACTGCTGTAGCTACTGGATGTTCTTATTCCTGATTCTGCTATGTCTCCTTTGGTATAGGTAGGTGAGGCCAGTGTGCCTGGCACCAATTTTGTCACCTGTACGTGACTATGCATTGGTTTGTGATTCTGTGAATCCCACTGCGAGCTCTTAATATGTGCTCTATTTCTCGATCAGCGACAAAGCTATACACATGCAAAATCCACATTCAAATTACTATGACTAGCTAGATTGCAAGCGCAGGTGCTGCTAGCTATGTGGTAGTACCAATTACGAAATGCCTGCAGTGCTAGCTTTCCACTGCGCCTGATGAGCATCGAAACATGCCTTGCAACGGCCGCGGCGGCGGTGGCGCTGACCTTCCTCTCCCTCGCCTTCTCCCTCCTCTGGTGTCGATGGCGCGGTCGTCTCTGATGGTGCCAACTTCGGCCATCAAGTGGTCGAAGATGCGCTTGAGCTCCCGCACCGGGACGAGGACGTCGTCGAGTAGGCGCTGCAGGCGGCGCAGGCTTTCCACCAGACGCGGCATCGAGTTCTCCGCCGCCGCCGCCGCGGGACCCGGCCTGCACCGCCGGCCCAGGGCCTCGGCGGCCTCCCCTGCGCGGTGCGTCCGCGCGTATGCGTCGGCCCAGAGCCCGCGGGCGCGCGCCTCCAGGCCCGGCGAGAGGAGCACGAACCGGCTGTTGCCGCCGTGGCACCAGAGCCACCAGTAGGCGCTGTCGGGGCGCGGCCGGCGGTAGGGGTCGCCGGCCTCGTCCAGGTCGTCCTCGACGCGGCGAAGCATGCAGGAGAAGGCGTACCAGGAGGACATGGACACCAGCTGGAGGAGCTTATGCCGTCGCGCGGCGTCGTCCGCCGCCGTCGCGTCCGTCTCCCACTCGCGTTCCCACTGGAACACGCACCACCGCTGCTCAAGCGATGTGTCCAGCTCCAGCAAGATGTTTCTCAGAGTGCCCACCCGCATCGGCACCCATGGCCAAGAACGATCGGCGGCACTGCCGCTTCCGCCACCGGCTGCCATGGAGCAGATCTCGCGTGCGTGAGTTATCAATTACTGGTAGTATAGGCCGCCAGCTAGTCTTGATACGCCCTCTTGATATATAAGCATCGCGAGCTAACTTAATCTCGACCTGAACTTGAGTCCAATATTCGGATCGAACCGGGCGGGTCTCCTATTCTGACACCGGTCCCCTTTCGGAAACTATTAGACTGTTATACAACCTGCATCGCCACGAAACATTTGACTGTTATACATCAAAGGTGCTGTTTTTATGTATGTATATCCCCCCATGTTAATTTCTTAAAAAAAATATGTTTTATGAAACAAAATTCTATCAAGGGGGACTCAGTTTTCTCCAAAGTGAAGTGTCCAGGTGAAAAATGCACTCCATTGGAGTTCTCAGGCCAGTGCGGGGAGGCATGTAGTGCAATGCTGAATTTTCAGCATTAGCGTGTTCAGTGGTAACCAGAGATTAGTGGCCTCATGCTCTGGCAGCTGCCTCAGCATGTCGAGCATGTCGAGGATAGGTGGCCCGAGAATAGTTTATCTATCTTTTTCTATCTTTTCTTGTTTGTACTGTGTTGACTGGGGTTAGAAGGAATTGTACCTGAGTTTGTCTGATTCTAATATGTGGGGACTTGATCTGTTTATTATAAAAATAGATTCATAAGGGATTTCTTATTGAGTGAAATGCACCGGGAGTCCTCCAACTTGTTCTGAACTTTCATCTAGGTCCCGAGATTCTCAAATGTTTGTTTCTAGGTCCTCAAACTTGTTTCGGGTTCTCATCTAGGTCCTGGTACTCTCAGATGTTGAATTTTGAGTCTTTGAACTTGTCCCAGGTTCTCCTCTATGTCCCAGAACTTTCTAAGAAGTCTCATCTAGGTCCAAATAACCATACATATTAAAAAACACATTTTCATATTTCCAAGATACAAAAACTTGTAAAATCAAAATTTCAAAGGACAAAATATTTTTGAATGTTGAAGATACATTTTATGTCTCTCATGAGCCACACATTCTTGATGATGCCACATATTTGTGCAGAAAAATTGTTGTTGAGCATGACAAGTCACTGGCCACGAACAACAAGTTGAACAAATCACGTTAGATTCTTCCAGTCCTGATTAGATTGCCGTCAAGCAAAATAATTAGAATTAAATTTGTTGAGTACATGTTGAAATAGTTGCCCGTTTGGTTGTAGATAGCGCCACGGTACGGTGTCCGAATACAACTTTAAACTGTTACGTGTTTCTTAAAGGACGGCTAGCTGTCAGAATAGGAGACCCCCGGTTCGATCCGAATATGAACTGGAATTCAGGTCGGGATTCAGTTAGCTAGCGATTCATATATAGGAGCCATGGAATAGCTAGTTTCAAGACTAGCTAGCGGGTCTATATATATACTACTAGTAATTAACTCACGCACGCGAGATCTATTCCATGGCCGGCGAGGATGAGGCGGCGGCGGAGCGTTCATGGGTGCCGATGCGTGTGTCCACTCTGAGAAACATATTGCTGGAGCTGGACACCTCGCTTGAGCAGCGGTGGTGCGAGTTCCAGTGGGAACGCCGGTGGGAGGCGGCGGCCGCGGCGGGGGCTGACCCGGACGACGCCGCGCAGCGGCAGGACCTGACGCGCCGTCTCCTCGACGTCTCCTCCCTGTCCTGGTACGCCTTCGCGTGCATGCTGCGCCGCATCGAGGATGACCTAAACGAGGCCCGGCCGCGCCCGGACAGCGCCTACTGGTGGCTATGGTGCCACAGCGGCGGCAACAATTACCGGTTCGTGCTCCTCTCGCAGGGCCAGGCGGCGTGCGCCCGCGAGCTCCGAACGGACGCCTACGCGCGGACGCAGCGCGCCAGGGCAGCCGCCAAGGAAATAGATCGGTTGTGCTGCCTGCAGGGGCCCGCCGCGGAGGAGAACTCGGTGCCGCGCCTGGCGGAACGCCTGCGCCGCCTGCAGCACCTCAACGACGCCGTCCTCGTCCCGGTGCGGGACCTCAAGCGCCTCGTCGAGCACTTGATCGGAGACGACGACGGCGCCGAGGCCAGAGAAGGGAGAAGGAGAGGGAGAGGGAGGTCGGCGCCACCACCACGGCGGCGGATGCAAGGCGCCTTCCGATGCTCATGATATCAGGCTCAGTAAAGGCTTGTAGCCTAGTTGTGGATATTGGCAAAACAATGAATAATTTTAATTAATTTTTTCCTAAAAAGGTATAAGTTTTTTTTTTTCTAGGGACATGATCCAACATTGCAGAATGATTGGAACATAATCTTGGTTGCACCAAGAATTTTCAATTTGGAAAACTTCCACCACTTAGAATGACAAATTCCTCATTCGATAAACAATGTTCAATTTATGAAGAATAAAAGTTTCATGTTCAAACAAGTTTCATTACCTTGTATGAAAGTTCGACCTTGAATGAGGAGAAACCCTTATGTGATTTGGGCCTCCGATTTAGTGCTCCTAGAGGCGAAATCAAACTCGAAGCTCAAGTTGTCATTGACTTGAAGCTCGATGCAGGGGATGGCTTGTGTATATCCAGCAGTATGATGTCCTGATCAGAGATTTTCCAATTCCATATCACACACGAATTGAACTAAGTGAAAGTGCTTCATAGTTTACTACCTTTACGTCTATTAGCTGCAACCATCATTTCATTTGGCTTGATGACAAGGCACCGTAAATATCTAAAGCCATTATGGAAATTCTACATAATTCTGCATTTTTCAATTAATCCGTAGCATTTTTCAATTCTTCATAATTCTGCTACAAAAGCAGTGTAATGCAGTCTAAATTTACCGCCCGACATTATGAAAATTAACCCATCTGGCATTTGAATAGCTGCCACTGATGGTTTAGCTGGGGTGGCACCTGGCCAAACTTTTCTCCCACGAGCAAAGCTTCAGACCTTACACAATGTACTAATGATGAATTAGAGCTGCTCAGTTGTTCCCACTCTGTTCTAATAAATATGGCAATAAATGATTTTTAATTTTTTTTAGTTTTGCTTGATTGTTAAATAAATTTGACTTTTATTTGTCCATGTAATGTTGGTTTTCAAAATTGTGAAGGAAGGTAATATCTGCAACATGTAAAGGAATACTACTTTAAACAAAAGGAGGTATCTTCTCTAGAATCCAATTGGCCCCATTACAAGCCAAGGTTACTTTGTGTATGAAACACAAGTATACAAAATAAAGAAATAGTTGTTCGTTGAAATGTCAAGGTATTTATGAATGATGGAACGCAAGGCCGAGTAGATCTACATTTAATGAATCATATACCATCTTTTGTCCGTCGAGCTATTGGTCACCAGCAACCATGTACCACAACTTTGATAGTTGTATATATAACCAGTGTGTAGTAGTATGACTTGAATCCGGGGGGAATTTGTGGCTATATAGCATCTAGCCAGCAAGTAGCGAAGTCCATGTCTTTCTAGTGTCCATATAGCATGAGGAATTGCACGCACCAACTTTGTTGTCAGAACTCTCCGACTTCCGAGTTAAGATTGAGATGCACCAGGAATCGTCATGGGGCTTTCTACACTTTTGTTATAGGTAGGAGAAATTGTGTATTCTTGCAGTACCATGGTGATGCGTAAACTCCAGATGCCAACTCAGCAGCAGTTAAAGGTGGAATTGCGAGACAGAGACAACTTTGCTGTGGCGCTGGTGTCAGACGCCGTTTCTGAAATCTGTTGTGTGCATCCTGTATCAGTCCCTGGATCAATAGCTGATACCCACAAGAACACAAATATGATAATCAAAAGCATACTTCGGATAGGTAATAAATAAGTACATTACCTAATATAGGGCCCGTAGTGGCGGTACGACAAGGATTCAGACTATCCATGTCCATCTGACCCACTAACGGCAAAGCACAGAGCGGAAACCACGAGCTCGTATGGACGCAAATGCAGGAAGGGTTTCCCCACGCCCTCGACCGGCAGCCTCGTCACCACGCTGGATCAAGCTTGCTGGGAATGGCCAGTGCACCGTCCAGCTATCGCACCTGCGAGATGAGCCTAAGGCCCGAGCGGATCAAATGGGTGGTAGCTTCGCACCAACGTCCCGTGGCTGTCTGCGCATCCACTGGCCAAGAATCATCAAGCCATGCACCTTACAAGAACATGTAATTGTTAATAGGCTTGATACTGCCTAGAATATAAGCTTGGCAACTTCTGCTTGGAATGTAGAAAATAGAAAGGCAATAGGATGGCAGGTTCTGCTTCCTGAGAGTGCCATGCAATGGGAATGCGAGCAGGATATTAGCATCTATTGCTGCCAGGTCCTGCTCCGGGACCTCCATTTGAGAAGTTACAATCCAACTGGTAAATCATATCCATTATAGGCCAAGTTAACTCACTACACCACGGTTCAGAATAAATGATTCACCATGAATCGCTAAACGGCCTTTCACCTACCCTTTATAAGTCAGTAAAGACCTTTACCGGCCCTCTGGTATAAGTGGCGTCGGTAAAAGTTTTACCAATCGACCACTTGTGCTATTGAATCGAATTACTTGTGTTGTAACACGGTAAGAACAAAGGGACAGACAGAGAAGTGTCATGGTATTTATAAATGATGAAACTAAAGGCTGAGTACATCTATTATTAACGAATCATGTACCATCTTTGGCCATTGAGTTATTGATCACCAGCACTATGTACCACAACCAGGGCCGGCCCTGGAGGGGGGCCAGCGGGGCAGCTGCCCAGGGCCCCCGAATCCAAGGGGCCCCTCCCCCATGTATATATACGTAGATGTACAAGGAGACCTATGGTCTTGGACAGCAAAGCGTCCATCCAAACGGCCGCCTGTCGCTGGGTAAAACAGTCCGCTTCTGGCTGTCCAAGCATGTACACGTCTGTAACTTCCTGCCTCTCCATGTCATCCAGGGCTAATACGGCAATCAGCAACATCAACCCGCGCTTAGCATCACAATTCTGTTGTGCAGCACTTGCTGATTGCTGCGACGCGCCGACGCCACAATGCCGCAGTTCAGGCGAGTCGTTGCGCCTCCAGGCGCCGTCGCATCGAGGCCGGAGCTCAGCCTGAATGTCCGTCATCTGCTTAAGGAGGTTCGTCTACTACATCGATTGATTGATTTTCATCGATGTTTTAATTTTCAGTGAGATCATCTCAACTAATAAGAGGAAACGAGTAACAGAAAGGAGCCATGGGCATTTTGTTTGAGAGTCCATGAAGATTTTCGAGTACATGAAAAAGATGGATACTTAACTTGTATTTCTATGGCTCATCATATCTTACTTATTTTTCTATGCATGAGGTCGATATCATGACCGCCATTAGTGGAAAATTTATGCATCTAAAAAAGTTGAAGGTAATATATGCATAAATAATTTGATAAGGATTTTTATATCATATTATTTTTAAGTAAAAAAATAGTAAAATTTCAATGTTTATATGAAGGGGGCCTTGACTTTTCGATTCGCAGCGGGCCCCAAAAATCTCAGGACCGCCCTGACCACAACTCATTCGATGGTTGTTTTTATATATAACAAGTCTACTTCTAATACATGAAGCTTGGTGAACCACTGGCCATATAGCATCTAGACCGCAAGGAGCAATCTTCTCCAAATAGTACATGCCCAATTAATGGCACAAGAGATTGCACAAGCAACCTTAGGTTGTCAAAACTACACAAGAAATTGCACAAGCTACCTTCGGTTGTCAAAACTCTCTAACTTCCTAGATAAGAGTGAGATGCATCAGGAATTGCCACGTACGATACTCTATGGACCTTTGCAGTAGAGGGACAAGCAGGCTTCGTAAGACAGAGGCAGCTCCTGTGTGGCGGTGGGTTGTGAGCGATGTTCGACGAGCGCCAAGAAGCATGGAGGCAGCGCGACGGTCCTTGTAAACTTGGAAAGTGAGCTAGCATGCTGTATCCACTTGTGTGGAAACAGAGCCCCACCTCGACCACAATGGTGGCAGTGCTCGTTATAGTCGACACGGTGGTTGTGCACGGATGTGAGGTCCGCGCAGTCGCGCTCGAGATGCTTGGCCAGTGTCCTGCACTCCTGCTGATGGCGTAAGGGAAGCGAATGGAGTGTTGGCTTCTATGGACGACGCTGGTGGCTCCTAAGGTGCCATGACAAGCTCGAATGGACAGGGTACCGGAAGCAAATTGTAACATGAGGCCAGACACACACCATAAACTGCGCTACCAAGAATGCTGAATTGTTTGATGATTCATGCATGCAGGGAAAGCATATAAATTACAACAGGATAAGTATCAAAATCTGTCGCTTTCTGAAGAAACAAAACATGTAACAAGATTAGTTGAACTTGATGCTGATAGACAGTGACCTGTCATGCCTTACAACACTTCTTCTGCACAAAAAGAGCAAATCTCTTCAAACAGAACCATCTTCTGACATTTCAAACCTCATTCACTTAGCAAGAACACAAGAAAACGCAGGAGAGAAAAATAATGAAAGAACTTTTTGATACTAATTGTCAAATTTGGAGAAGAGTTGAGATGGCTGAAATGACTAACAATACATAATTAGGCACCTTTAACTGATCGACTATGTACATCTTGCACCGCTAATCTTGATCTCTAGCATCTGGCTCATGTGGTCGAACATGTTGCTGAAGTTGTAAGTAACGCAAGTCGGAGTTACACACCCTAGATTTGTTTTTGCCAGGGTCCTATAGTATGGTGTACTTTGATTGGTGCAGTTGTAATGCAAGTAAGAGTTACATACATACTCATCAGCACACCTATATATACTGGCCCACAAATAATGACTTCATTTTTGTTACGACTCCAGGTGGTTTTTAAGTAGCAGAAGCAACACCTAAAACGTATCAAAAGATAGCACAATGTCTTCTTTCGCTTGGCCAAGAACAAGAACAGGATATTGAGAGTAAAGCATTGAGTGATACTGATTGTCAGTTATGTTATCTGGGATTTTTTTTTTTGGGGGGGGGGGGGGGGGGGGTGTCAAGAATTTCATTCGGTTCATTCACCAGATCGAGTTCAACTTGGTAGATTTGGTTTCCACGTAGCCAGAGAGTAAGTAATAACGAGAATGGTGGGGCACAAATCTAATGGTTTGTCTTCATTGCACAAGACAGAGAAGAACTGATGGCCATCAAGACACTAGGAGCTCCTTGTGGTATATAGTGGCTGGACCAAAATACAAATTTCAACTGTACATCGCCTCTAAAGCTCTCAACAAAGCAGTTCCTCGTTTGCCTCAAAGCAGAGTTCCATAGTCCAAACTACTGCCTCACGGGAAGTTTCAATTCACGGATCTTAATGTGCACATGTCGAGTTATTCTAATTACCTATTACCACATATTCAACTATATGAAAGTGCTCCATATTTTCTTACCTTTATGCCAATTAGCTGCAACCATCATATTTGTTCTACCTTGATGACGAGGTACTGTCAAAATTTATAGCTTTTCATCTACTACTATCTTGGTTCTGATGTCAACAATATACCATAACCATATACGAGTAGGGCTGGAAAAAAAGCTCGAGGCTCGTGAGCCAGCTCGGCTCGATCTTAATTTTGGCTCGGCTCGGCTCGGTCTTCTTAATGAACCAAGCCGAGCCTCCATCATAGATCGTTTGTTAACGAGCCAGCTCGTGAGCTGCTCGCGAACAGTTCGATTAGCTCGATAGGCTCGATTATATAGAAATACCAACTTTAATTCTCTAATAAGATGATAGTTTTTATGTTGGGTGAAGCTCAATTTATCATTCAAAAAATAAACCAAGTTCAGTATAGATGAAAATCATGTTCAATATTGGATCGTATTTTTATTTTCTTTTATTTTTCATCTTTGTTGACTTAGATTGATATTTTTTCTGCAATATTGCGTTATATTATGATTTTTGTGTTGTTGACACATGCTAATATTTAAAAAATGCTTAAAATCAACTACATTGTTGTCATGAAAGTTTTAACATACTTGACTCATGAGCCTAACGAGCCAGCTCGATCTTTCTAATGAACCGAGTCGAGCTTTCATTTTAGTTCGTTATCTTAATGAGCCAAGCCGAGCCAGCTCGTTATCAGAACGAGCTTTAACGAGCCGAGCCTTAATGAGCCGAGCTGGCTCGTTATCCACCCCTATATACGAGTAGTATTGTTTCTAAGAAAATGGAGCCCTTCATATTACATGTTTTTTTTTTGCGAACAACTTTAATCGGTTGTTGTGAGACCTAGCTACCTTGTATACTACTCTCATGCTAAATCCTGTTGTATTGCATTCAGTTCCTTATCTTTTTATGTATCGTGGTCGATCTTAAAGCAACTTGGACCCCTTTCTCAACAAACAGGCATTAAGATAAACTTGTGTGAGATGATGAGGATAAGTAATACTCCGATAACACCATAAGGATGCTAGTAATTGTGTGTGGCATTGGAATTGGAGGCATCAGGAGCACGCTGGGTATACCGGCTGGCAACTGTGGTTCCTTTTTTCTAGAACAGCAAGCTTTTTGGTATTATCATTCGCATATTATATTAGCTGGTTGTGGGAAGTGGCTTCTTGATTCTTGCTGCAAATCCACGAGCATGACAACTGGCGAGGTTCCAAGAGGAGCGGCAGCAGCATCTTTTGTTGCGTCATTTTGTTTTATTTCGTAACGTTGTTATAACAACTGTTGTTTCCTGAATGTCGCAACGAAACGATCATTAGGGCGTCTCCTCATTGAAAAAGCGACAAATCACAAACCGGCAGGGCCAATCACTCCATGGGCATGTTGTTGATCGGAAATGGCAAATGTACCTGTCTATCATGCTTCATTTTGATAAAAAAATATTTCATGTGTGCATACAGATTAAATATCATTTGTTCGTGGATCTTATGCGTGCAGCATGTTTCTATCTTGCACCATAAATTCCCAGTAGCTAGTATCCGTCAATGTTAGTGTTATGAATAGCACTTGTATTCATAATGGGGCAATAGGCCCAAATATATACATGTACAGGTGTATGCAAATATGCACAAAACCCTTTATACAATGGGGAAACTACAAGACTACATATACATCTAACACCCCCACAAACTCAGGGTGGATCAAGAACACTGAGTTTGGAGAGATAGAACCTGTGTCTAGCACCCGTCCGTGCCTTTGTAAATAAATCAGCCAACTGAATCTCTGAAGGCACATACTGAGGAGCAACAATACCATCCTGTACCTGCACTCGTGTATAAAAAGCATCAACACCAACATGCTTACTGAGCTCATGCTTCACCGGATCACGAGCCATACTGATAGCACCTGTACTGTCAGACAAAAGAGGAGTAGGCGTAGAAACAGAAACACCATAATTCTCAAGCAACCACCGCAACCAAGTAACCTCCGTTGTCACAAGAGCCATAGCACGCAACTCAGCCTTTGCACTCAAACGAGAAGCTGCTGTCTGCTTCTTAGTCTTCCAAGCAATGAGAGAACCACCAAGAAACACACAAAAAGCAGAAAGAGATCGACGATCAGAGAAATCACTAGCCCAGGTAGCATCACAATATGCCTAAAGCTGTAAAGAGTTGGAGCGTGGAAAGAACAAGCGACGAGATATAGTCCCACGAAGATAACGCAGGACACGAAGCAAGTGAGTATAGTGGAGCTGAGTGGGAGCTGAAACAAACTGACTTAGAATATGCACAGAATGCGAGATATCAGGACAAGTAACACCAAGATAAACAATGTAACACCCTGTGTTTTGCCCATGCTAAAAAGTCACTAAAAATTTGAACTTTTTCAAATTTGAACAAAATTCAATCAAAGTAGAAGTCAATTCCATGCCAAATTTAAAATTTTGAATTTTAAATGTGCATCAAACACCACCATGTGCATATTTGGAATTTTCTGATTTTATTTATGTGTTCATTTGGTTTTACTTCTTTTTCAAATTTGAATTTCATTCAAATTTGAATCCTAGAAAATTCCTGGAAATATATGAATCTTTTCTTTCCCTCCTGGGCCGCCCTCATCCTTTCCTTCCCCGCGGCCCACTCCCTTTTCCCTTTCTCCCCTCCCCCTCGCGCAGCCCGCGGCCCAGCTCCTCCCCTCCCGCCGGCCCAGCAGCCACGTCAGCCCGCTCCGTCGCGCTGAGCCGCTGACAGGTGGGCCCCACCTGTCAGCGTCGTCTCCCACCTCCTGCCACCGCGCCAGGCGCGCCCATGCCGGCCGGTGCGCCTCGTCGCGTCGCGCTACAGCCCGCCGCGTCACGCTCACGCGCGCCCCGTCGCTCCGTCCCGTCGCCTCGTCCCGTCCGCCAACTCCACTGCGACGCACCTAACTTCCCAGTCTGACCGTCGACAAAAGCCGGCGAGCTTCTGCTCCTCGACGTCAGCCAGCTCCGCAGCCGTCGCTTCCTTCGCGCTGTGGCCGTCCCGCGCACCCGTCACCGCGCACGCGGGCACCGTCCTTCCTCTGGCTGCCGTCGCGTCGGATTGCACGGGCGCGGACCGAGCCGACGACCACCACCGCGAGCCGGCGCCCCACGGCTCGCTCCGCGGCCGCCTATAAAAGCCGCAGAGCTCCGCGCTGCGCCCCTCCTCTCTCTCCCGCGCTCAAATCACCTCCACTGCCACCGAGGAGCTCCAATTCCACTTTTTTCCCATCTCCTCCCCCGACTCCGGCGACCCGATTGACGACGTTCCGGCGAGCAACTAGTGAAGCTCTGCCTCTTCTTCTCCTTCCCTTAGCTCCGCCAAGCTCTGGCTAACCTCGTCGCACCTCTTGCTCTTGCAGTTGAGGTGCGGAGCCATGGCGAGCACGGCGGGCTAGGACTCCGGTGACCTCGTCGCCGGCAGGCTTCCCGGCCATGCCTGGCCGTGCTGAGGCGCGCACCGCGCGCGGCGCACTCACGCGCACATGCACAGCCGCATAAACGCGCGCGAGCCCGCATGCAAGCGCCTTTCCCCTCGCGCGCAGCCGCGCACCGCCATCTCCGGCGAGCCCTTGCCGTCCCTCCGGTGCCCCACGACGTCACCACCAAGCAGCCCTCGCTCCGCCTCCGCGCGTAGAAGCCGTAGGTGCTCACCGCTTCGCCATCCGTGCCCTGTAGCCGCCGCCGGTGAGCATTCCGGCGACGCGCCGCCGCGCGCGCCCCGCTCCGGCGCGCTCTGACCGCGTCACGCCGCCGTCCTGCGTGGCGAGCCACGCCAGCACACGGGCCCGCGACGACCCAGTCATCTCGCCCCGTCAGCGCCCAGTCAGCACGCGTCCACGGGCGCGGTGCACCGTGGACCGCCCTCGCGTGCACGTCCGGTCCACAGCACACGTGGACTAAGTCCACAGCACAGTGCTGCACAGTGACCCCGGCCCCAGTGGCCCACTCGTCAGCCTCACACAGCCTCTGGAATTTGCTATGTCCACACACAGTTTGTACCCAGAAAACTATTTCGAACACTTTCCTTTATCAGAAAAATTCCATAAAATTCCTAAAAATACTAGATTAATTCCTAATCATTTTGCAACACTTGTCTACTCCATAATAATTAGGATTACGTCTATGATTAATTACTTAGCTTAATCCTAATTATTTTCTATGTTGCAAACTTGTAAAATCTATACCTTTTTCGTCTTAGCTCCAATTTTGGTGATTCTTCCACCAAAATTCATCTAAAATCGTGAACTAATTGTTGTTACCAAAGCCCTATGTTGATGGTCGCTTTTTGGTCTTCGTTTGATTTACTTGCTTGCTAGTTCAATTGTTTGATCGGTAGTTTAATTCGATCGCTGGTTGCAATCAACAGAGGAGCAAGTCTTCGAGGAAGGAGCGGAGGATCCGGATTACGAGGACTTAGAAGAAGAAGACTTTGGTGAAGGCAAGTTCTAACCCCTTTGATCATGATGTTCCAATATTTCGCAAATATCCGACTTAGAGCCCAGTTTAGAAATAAAATCTGCATGATGTTAAAGTGTGATTTAAATGCCTAGTATGATCCTAAGTACTGTTGATTGCCATATCTTGACCTTGCTTACCCTGATTCCTTGTTAGACCTAGGATTCACTATCATTAAATTCTTTAATGATATGCTGAAATAATATGCCGCTTAGGACTTATTACATGTGTACTTAATTAATCTTGCTATACATACTTTTTGGTGTAAAATTGGTGTGTGTTTGGTGGAGTGTGTGTGTGAATATGAAATGTGGGATGGTATTATATGCTAGTGATAATTGCAATCCATAGTGGGGATACTTCTGGCGGGAGCAGGCGAGGTAGTCCTCAGTGGGGAGGCCTATCTCTGGGATGCGATTCCTCCTTTGAGGATAGCTATTGAAGATGCTTGCTTCGGTCGTATAAGGACCGGTTCATGTGCCGCCTTGCCTAGCACCTCTCGTACAACCACATGCCTTGAATGGGAAAGGTTTGGAATCACACCCTACTATAGTGTTCACCCGGTACCCACCTGGAGGGCAGGAGTTGCGGCGGAAGCCAGGAGAAGACTCGACATGGCAGGTGTCGGGATCCGGCATATGGTGTTTATTCAGGCCTTCTACATGATAATGATGATATTGTGAAGCCCCTGGTTGCAGTATTTCCGTGGTGGTGCCGTGGTGACACCAAGTAGGTACGGGACCATTAGTGTGTCTGTCCAATCTATGACGATGGAAAGGGCTGGCATGCCTTGTGGGGAATTGTGTACAACCTCTGCAGAGTTACAAATCTATCATGATAGCCGTGTTCCACGGTAATGGGCAACGCGAAAGCTTGTGCCACACAATGATTAGTTTAACGGTGTGAGTAACTTCCTTGGTGTGTTTTTGGAATACTCCGGTGTGGAACCGTGTGCTGGTTTCCTGCCAGCATTAAAATGTGGGAACTAGCGGGATGGACTTTGTCTCCCCCAGGGCCAATCAACCCCATTAATCCTCAATGATAATCTTGATTAGTAGTTTGCGAACTGCTTTGTTTTACAAACAACCCCCTGCATAAAATTGGCCTTCCGCCCAAATGCTAAACCCTCGGCCTATCCTTTGATAATATCCTTGCATGTTTATACCCCTTACTGTTAGGACTTGCTGAGTACCTTATGTACTCACCCTTGCTTTAATCCTTCAGATGAAGAACCTGAGTATCAGGAGGATGGTGATGAAGAGTAGGGTTCCGTCTACACTCAAGATGCCTGTGCTAGTACCGCTTCCGACTTCCGCTGTAGTAGTATTTAAGTGGTTCTGCTGTTGCAGCCCACCTGCTTGATGCTTGTTGTATTAAAGTGGCCTTTGGCCGGTTATTGTAAGACCTTTTATGAATAAAGGCTTGTATGAGACTCGGTAATATTTATGTAAGTGATGACTCTGTGATAACAGTCTGTTTAAGTGTTCGTATCAGCGTCTGATCCAGGGACTGGTACGGTATGCACTAGTGCTCCAGAAATGGGGTACGACAGAGTGGTATCAGAGCCATGCTTGACCGTAAGATAGACCCTAGGCTGGAAACGATTGTGAGAGAGTGATATTTTATATATATAAACTATATTACAAAATTTACTCTCAGTTCTGTATTTACTACACAAATTGTTTTGTTACTTTGCACTTACCCATCTTCAACTTTTGTTGAAACAGATGGAGGACCAGCAGCTAGACGACGGGTGGACCCGCAGCTACCAAATCGGCGTTTCAGGCTTCCCCACTCTCCTGTGGGAAGCGTTGCAGAGGTTCGGCTACACCGACCGCCCGGAGTACCGCTCTCTCAGCTTTGTCCAGGACGGCACCCAGTACTGCGAGGTGCAGGTGACAGTTCTTCAGCCGCGTACACGCCCAGACCTGGAGCCCCTGACAGTGACAGCTTTCAGCACCCAGTCCGGAGATGCCCACCAGATTGCAGCTCGCAAGACCCTGCTACTCTTCTGTCAGCGCCACGAGGAGGAGGTACGCGACACCCCGTGTCGCTACTTCCCGCTGTACGAGCACACCGAGGCACAGTGGCAGCACAGGTTGAGTGCTCTACAGGGACCAGACCAGCGTGAGTAGGACCCCACTGTGGTAGCGTCAGCTTGGTACATCATGGCCATGGATAGTCTGTTCGAGTCACGCCAGAGAGGGTTCGAGAGCAGTATCACCAGGGCTGAGGCAGCAGAGACTAGAGAGAGATCTCCAGGAGCAGCTCCAGCAGACCCAGACTCAGCTTGCAGAGGTCCAGGCACAGTCCACACAGACAGCGCACGTCCTTGAGTCGACTGCACAGATGTGGGATGAGGACACGCAGAAGCTCACAGAGGTTCAGGCCCAGCTCGCAGCAGCCCAGTCACAGCTTGCACAGCTTTAGACCCAGCTCACCGAGTCCCAGACAGAGCAGGCACAGATTCAGTCCACTCTCGAGGCAGCTATGGGCCTTTGGGAGGAGGACGCTCTGTACCTCATCAGAGAGGTCGACCGCTGCTATGTGAGACTTCACCAGGTTGGAGCAGGACCCCGTCGCAGGTTCACTCCGAGGATCGGAGGTCCCAGGCGCCACCTGCACTACGCTTGCCCGACAGACTCAGAGGGAGACTCCAGTGACAGTGAGGACTCAGGAGGTGCAGGACCGTCAGGAGGAGCGCCGCAGTCAGCCCCAGCTTCTCCAGAGGTTGCACCAGCCCCAGCCTCTCCAGAGGTTGCACCAGCTCCAGTGTCCCCAGAGGTTGCACCAGTTCCAGCTCCCGCACCAGCTTACGGCTTTCTGTCAGAGTCCGACGAGGAGCCCTCCGAGGAGGAGGATGCCCAGATGGCAGAGGACGACCCCGAGCTAGAGTTACTAGAGGACCCTCTGCAGGGTGAGGAGGACACTGAGACCGAGCACGAGATGGACTACCCGACAGACCCCGGCAGTGACTACTCGGACTCGATGGACGAGGACGACTTCCCAGTACTCGAGGGCTACGTCCCTCAGTACATGCTAGAGATGGAGGAGGACGAGGACCAGGGCGTGGTCAACTTTGTGCCAGTCAGTGACGACCAGCCTGTGGTAGTCGACCCTCCGGCACCGCAGCAGCCAGCACCTGCTGACGTCTCAGTTCAGCAGCCGCCAGCACTGTTTGCTCCCCCTGCTCAGCAGCAGCCAGCACTACCAGCAGGTCACCAGCTAGCTCTTGTGGCACCTCCAGCAGCTCAGCACCCGCTAGCACTTGTTGCTCTTGGACCGCTGTTTCCGTACGAGCCAGTTCTTGCACCACCCACAGCTCAGCACTACCCAGCAGCTCCACAGCAGGCCCCGCAGATGCTCGGAGACGCAGACCTCTTCGAGTACTACCAGCTCCTTCGTGCCCACGAGGAGTGGAGTGACCCCTACGACCTGTACCGTGCGTGGCGCAGGGACCACGGCTACGACCAGTACTGAGGAGCAGCTACCCCAGATGGAGTCAGTTACCAGCAGCACTTGAGGCAGCAGTGCTTGTACCCGTAGTGTAGCAGCTAACAGTTTGTATCTAGTCCAGCAGTTGTGTGTCGTTATATCCTAGAGTGCCATGTTGTCGAGTCCTGTTGTTTAGTGTAGCCGTCAAGTCCTCCTGTGTAAGGGCTTGTGTATGTATGATCGAACTTTGTTATGATGTTTATGTATGCTGTAATGTTGTAATGATGCTGGATATTACTGTTTGTGTGTTATCAAATCTTGTGTTCCTGTCTTGTTGCCTAGTCTCGGCTTGTTCAACCTCGACTTGTTCTCACCTTTCGGAATCCTCTGTCAACTTAACAGATGCCTCCCGCAAGGCAGTCCGCCCGAATACGGCAGCGTCGTGAGCGTCAAGTTGCACACGACGAGGATGCCCCAGGACGGGGCGGTGTACGTGGACGTGGGAGAGGTAGAGTCAACCACCAGCGTGGCAGAGGTGGAGGCAGAATTGGAGGCCATGACCAAGAAGATGAGGCAAGCCAGAACAATCAGAACAACCAGGACAATCAGAACGATCAGGACAACCAGAATGACCAGGAAGGCCATGATGAAGGTGAAGGTCATCAACAAAACCAGAACCGAGGAAATCAGAACCGTGGCAGAGGAAATCAGAACCGTGGCAGAGGTAGGCGAGGTGGACGACATGGACCCTTGCCCAACCCGCCTGTCACTAACCTTGTCACTGTGATGGACAACCAGACACGCCTGATGGAAATCATTGCACAAGGACTTCTTGACCGCGCACCAGGTCCCCAGACCAAGATGTCGGAATTCATGAGACTCAGACCACCGACCTTTGAGAATGCCAAAGAAGACCCTCTGGCAGCAGATGATTGGTTGAGAGGTATCACCAAGAAGCTTCAGGTTGTGAACGCCAATGACAGAGAAAAAGTCCTTCTGGCATCGCACCAACTCATGGGAGCAGCCAGTGAGTGGTGGGACAACTACCGAGAAGCTGCAGAGGATCCCGAGGCTATCACTTGGGATGAATTCCAGGAAGAATTCAGGAGATATCACATCCCTGAGGGTATAATGGACATGAAGGCAGATGAGTTTCGCTCACTGAAGCAAGGAGCCATGACTGTGAACCAGTACATCAGAAAGTTTATGAAGCTTGCACGTTATGCACCTGAGGATGTGAACACTGATAAGAAGAAGCAGGACCGCTTCAAGAAGGGACTGAGTCCCAGTCTGAAGATGCAGTTGGTCACTCACATCTATCCAGACTTCAACACTCTGATGAACCATGCCATTCTTCTAGAAGACGCACGTTCTCACATCGAGAGTGATAGGAAGCGCAAGTTCAACGCTCAGAAGTTCAGGCAGCAGGAAAGAAACCAGAGATCAAGAAGCAACTTCTCTCAGAAGCCCAGGTACCAGCCAACCATGCAGTACAGGGCCTCATCATCAAACCAGCAGAATGCAGCATCCTCTTACCGCAACCAGAATCCCAGCAGCCAGCAGAGAAGCAGTGCCAGTGTCGCGCAGCCAGCGCAGAGTGACAAGAGAACATGCTTCAACTGCCATGAACCAGGTCACATGATTGCCGAGTGCCCTTATATGAACCAGAATCAAGCTCCAGCTCAGTCTCATCAGCAAAGCAACACCAGAACTGCAGTGTCAGGAGTCGGACGTGGTGGACAACAACACCCAGGACAGCAGCGAAGGAACAATCAGACCTTCGGTCGAGGCAAAGTCAACCACATTGACACCCAGGAAGCTGAAGAGGCACCCGATGTTGTTCTCGGTGAGTACCTTGTGAACTCCACCCTTGCAACAGTTTTGTTTGATTCTGGAGCTTCGCATTCGTTCATATCTTCAAGGTTTGTTGCTGCACATGGTTTTCCAACTGTTTTGCTCAAACAACCACTGATAACACGCTCTCCTGGAGCGGAAATCAAGTGTTTGTTGGGATGTCCCCGGGTTAAGATTCTTTTAAGTGGGGTAGTATTCCTAGCAAACTTAATAGTTCTCCAGTCAGCCGGAATAGATGTTATCCTTGGAATGGACTGGTTGAGCAAACATCAGTGCAATATAGCCTGTGATACCAGGAAAGTCTCCTTAGTAAACCATCAAGGTATTAAGGTGGAATGTGAGCCAAGGAGAGTGAATGCTATCCCGATGGTATGCAGTCTGGAAACCGCACCACTGGAGGAAGTACCATTCGTCTGTGAGTACCCAGACGTTTTCCCAGATGAATTACCTGGAATGCCACCGGACCGAGACATAGAGTTCATTATTGATCTCATTCCCGGAACCTCCCCAATAGCCAAAAGACCTTACCGGATGGCAGCTAATGAGTTAGCAGAATTGAAAGAGCAGATAGCAGAATTACAAGAGAAAGGCTTCATAAGACCAAGCTCCTCACCATGGGGATCACCAGTTCTGTTTGCCAAGAAGAAAGATGGCAGTTTCAGAATGTGCATTGACTACCATTCACTCAATGAAGTCACTATCAAGAACAAGTACCCACTGCCCAGGATCGATGACTTGTTTGATCAGTTGAAGGGAGCCAAGTTCTTCTCCAAGATTGACCTGAGATCAGGGTACTACCAGCTGAAGATTCGAGAAGGAGATATACTCAAGACAGCCTTTGTCACCCGCTATGGTCAGTATGAGTTTACAGTGATGCCCTTTGGACTCACCAATGCACCAGCATACTTCATGAATCTGATGAACAAGGTCTTCATGGAAGAGTTAGATCAGTTTGTCGTTGTCTTCATTGACGACATTTTGATCTACTCTAAGAGCGCCAAGGAACATGAACAACACCTGAGAATTGTACTTGAGAAGTTAAGAGCACATGAGCTTTATGCCAAGTTCAGCAAGTGTGAGTTTTGGTTAAAAGAAGTCGCTTTCCTTGGTCATATCTTGACTGAAAAAGGCATTGCAGTAGACCCAGCAAAGGTTGAGGCAGTTACCAACTGGATGCAACCCACAAATGTAACAGAAGTCCGAAGTTTTCTTGGACTAGCAGGTTACTACCGCAGATTTATAGAAGGTTTCTCCAAGCTAGCCCGACCAATTACTGCCCTGACTCAGAAAGGAAAAGAATTCAAGTGGACAGAAGCCTGTGAGAAAAGTTTCCAAGAGCTAAAGAGAAGGTTGACAACAGCCCCAGTGCTAACCCTACCGGATATATATCGAGATTTTGTCGTATACTGCGACGCATCCCGACAAGGTTTGGGTTGTGTGTTAATGCAAGATGGACGAGTGGTGGCTTATGCATCAAGGCAGCTGAAGGTTCATGAGCAGAACTATCCAACTCATGATCTAGAGCTAGGAGCAGTTGTTCACGCTCTAAAGATCTGGAGGCACTATCTGATTGGAAATAAATGTGAAATCTTCACAGATCATAAGAGTCTGAAGTACATCTTCACACAGTCAGACTTAAATCTCAGACAGAGAAGGTGGTTAGAGTTGATCAAAGATTACAATCTGGATATACAGTATCACCCCGGAAAGGCCAATGTAGTTGCAGACGCACTGAGTCGCAAGGCTCACTGCAACAACATCAAGCTACATAAGAGAAGACCTGAGTTACTGGCAGAGTTCAAGCAACTAAACCTTCATTGCACCCAGTCAAGCCAGATAAACAACCTTTGTGTGGGACCAACTCTAGGAAGTCTAATCCGAGAAGCTCAAATGGATGATGAGGAGATACTTGATCTCAAAGCCAAAACCGGAATGGATAAGGCACCCGGATTCAGAGTAGATGATCAAGGCACCTTATGGTATAAAGATCGAATCTGTGTACCCAAGAATGGTGGGTATCAGCAGCTCATTATGGATGAAGCCCACAACTCCGCTTACTCCATTCACCCAGGAAGCACCAAGATGTACTTGGATCTGAAAACGAAGTACTGGTGGTCAGGAATGAAGAAGGATATAGCAGAGTTCGTTGCCCGATGTGATATCTGCAGCAAAGTTAAGGCAGAGCATCAGAGACCCGCAGGATTGTTGCAACCACTGCATGTTCCCGTGTGGAAATGGGATGAGATCAGCATGGATTTCATCGTGGGTTTACCCCGCACCCAAAAAGGGAATGATTCAATATGGGTAATAGTGGACCGTCTGACGAAGGTTGCACACTTCATACCTGTCAAGACAGTCTACAGAGGAGACAAGTATGCTCAGTTGTATGTGGATCACATACTCAAGTTGCATGGAGTTCCGAGCAGAATAGTCTCAGATAGAGGGACCCAGTTTACCTCAAAGTTCTGGCAAACTCTACACAAACTGTTGAAAACTAAGTTGGATTATAGCTCCGCATATCACCCGCAGACAGATGGACAGACTGAAAGAGTCAATCAAATCCTGGAAGATATGTTGAGAGCATGTGTGCTAGCCTATGGAAAGAACTGGGAGAAAAGCCTTTCCTTTGCAGAGTTCTCCTACAACAATAGTTATCAGGCCAGTCTACAAATGGCACCCTTTGAAGCTCTTTATGGCAGAAAGTGCAGAACACCTCTGATGTGGTCAGAAGTGGGAGAGCGATCTTTCTTTGGACCGGCAATCATTAAAGATGCCGAAGAGAAAGTAGCTCTAATCAGGGAGAATCTGAAAGCAGCCCAGAGCAGGCAGAAAAGCTATGCAGATACCCGTCGCAAAGACCTGAGCTTTGAAGCAGGAGACTATGTATACCTCAAGGTATCACCAATACGAGGTACCCGAAGGTTCAGGGTCCGAGGAAAGTTGGCGCCCAGATACATTGGACCTTTTAAGGTACTCAAGAAGATAGGAGCAGTAGCTTACCGCCTCGAGCTCCCCGAAGAGATGTCAGATATCCATAATGTCTTCCATGTCTCACAGTTGAAGAAATGCTTGAGAGTTCCAGAGGAAATAGTACCACCGGAAGTATTGGATCTCCAACCGGATCTCCGTTACCAGGAGAGGCCCATCAAGATTTTGGATGTTGCCACTCGGTTAATAAGAAGAAATGCCATACGGTTTTGCCGAGTGCAATGGAGTAATCACACAGAAGCAGAGGCTACCTGGGAACGTGAAGATAATCTTAAGAAGGAGTTTCCCTACCTGTTCGAGGAAGAGCCTGAATCTCGAGGACGAGATTCGGTTTAAGTGGGGTAGGTTTGTAACACCCTGTGTTTTGCCCATGCTGAAAAGTCACTAAAAATTTGAACTTTTTCAAATTTGAACAAAATTCAATCAAAGTAGAAGTCAATTCCATGCCAAATTTAAAATTTTGAATTTTAAATGTGCATCAAACACCACCATGTGCATATTTGGAATTTTCTGATTTTATTTATGTGTTCATTTGGTTTTACTTCTTTTTCAAATTTGAATTTCAAATTTGAATCCTAGAAAATTCCTGGAAATATATGAATCTTTTCTTTCCCTCCTGGGCCGCCCTCATCCTTTCCTTCCCCGCGGCCCACTCCCTTTTCCCTTTCTCCCCTCCCCCTCGCGCAGCCCGCGGCCCAGCTCCTCCCCTCCCGCCGGCCCAGCAGCCACGTCAGCCCGCTCCGTCGCGCTGAGCCGCTGACAGGTGGGCCCCACCTGTCAGCGTCGTCTCCCACCTCCTGCCACCGCGCCAGGCGCGCCCATGCCGGCCGGTGCGCCTCGTCGCGTCGCGCTACAGCCCGCCGCGTCACGCTCACGCGCGCCCCGTCGCTCCGTCCCGTCGCCTCGTCCCGTTCGCCAACTCCACTGCGACGCACCTAACTTCCCAGTCTGACCGTCGACAAAAGCCGGCGAGCTTCTGCTCCTCGACGTCAGCCAGCTCCGCAGCCATCGCTTCCTTCGCGCTGTGGCCATCCCGCGCACCCGTCACCGCGCACGCGGGCACCGTCCTTCCTCTGGCTGCCGTCGCGTCGGATTGCACGGGCGCGGACCGAGCCGACGACCACCACCGCGAGCCGGCGCCCCACGGCTCGCTCCGCGGCCGCCTATAAAAGCCGCAGAGCTCCGCGCTGCGCCCCTCCTCTCTCTCCCGCGCTCAAATCACCTCCACTGCCATCGAGGAGCTCCAATTCCACTTTTTCCCCATCTCCTCCCCCGACTCCGGCGACCCGATTGACGACGTTCCGGCGAGCAACTAGTGAAGCTCTGCCTCTTCTTCTCCTTCCCTTAGCTCCGCCAAGCTCTGGCTAACCTCGTCGCACCTCTTGCTCTTGCAGTTGAGGTGCGGAGCCATGGCGAGCACGGCGGGCTAGGACTCCGGTGACTTCGCGCGTCGCCAAGCCGTCCCCGACGTCTCCCCGCCTTCCTTGAGCCCACGGTGAGCTTCCCCACGCTCTCCTCTCTCTCCTGCGCCCCTTCTCTTCCTTCCCCGCGCACGTGCGCGTGCTCCGCGTCGAGCGCCGCCACCAGCCGCCGCGCGACCTCGTCGCTGGCAGGCTTCCCGGCCATGCCTGGCCGTGCTGAGGCGCGCACCGCGCGCGGCGCACTCACGCGCACGCGCACAGCCGCATAAACGCGCGCGAGCCCGCATGCAAGCGCCTTTCCCCTCGCGCGCAGCCGTGCACCGCCATCTCTGGCGAGCCCTCGCCGTCCCTCCGGTGCCCCGCGACGTCACCACCAAGCAGCCCTCGCTCCGCCTCCGCGCGTAGAAGCCGTAGGTGCTCACCGCTTCGCCATCCGTGCCCTGTAGCCGCCGCCGATGAGCATTCCGGCGACGCGCCGCCGCGCGCGCCCCGCTCCGGCGCGCTCTGACCGCGTCACGCCGCCGTCCTGCGTGGCAAGCCACGCCAGCACACGGGCCCGCGACGACCCAGTCATCTCGCCCCGTCAGCGCCCAGTCAGCACGCGTCCACGGGCGCGGTGCACCGTGGACCGCCCTCGCGTGCACGTCCGGTCCACAGCACACGTGGACTAAGTCCATAGCACAGTGCTGCACAGTGACCCCGGCCCCAGTGGCCCACTCGTCAGCCTCACACAGCCTCTGGAATTTGCTAAGTCCACACACAGTTTGTACCCAGAAAACTATTTCGAACACTTTCCTTTATCAGAAAAATTCCATAAAATTCCTAAAAATACTAGATTAATTCCTAATCATTTTGTAACACTTGTCTGCTCCATAATAATTAGGATTACGTCTATGATTAATTACTTAGCTTAATCCTAATTATTTCCTATGTTGCAAACTTGTAAAATCTATACCTTTTTCGTCTTAGCTCCAATTTTGGTGATTCTTCCACCAAAATTCATCTAAAATCGTGAACTAATTGTTGTTACCAAAGCCCTATGTTGATGGTCGCTTTTTGGTCTTCGTTTGATTTACTTGCTTGCTAGTTCAATTGTTTGATCGGTAGTTTAATTCGATCGCTGGTTGCAATCAACAGAGGAGCAAGTCTTCGAGGAAGGAGCGGAGGATCCGGATTACGAGGACTTAGAAGAAGAAGACTTTGGTGAAGGCAAGTTCTAACCCCTTTGATCATGATGTTCCTATATTTCGCAAATATCCGACTTAGAGCCCAGTTTAGAAATGAAATGTGCATGATGTTAAAGTGTGATTTAAATGCCTAGTATGATCCTAAGTACTGTTGATTGCCATATCTTGACCTTGCTTACCCTGATTCCTTGTTAGACCTAGGATTCACTATCATTAAATTCTTTAATGATATGCTGAAATAATATGCCGCTTAGGACTTATTACATGTGTACTTAATTAATCTTGCTATACATACTTTTTGGTGTAAAATTGGTGTGTGTTTGGTGGAGTGTGTGTGTGTGAATATGAAATGTGGGATGGTATTATATGCTAGTGATAATTG
The DNA here is from genome assembly GCA_007726485.1 of Eragrostis curvula. NCBI lineage: Eukaryota > Viridiplantae > Streptophyta > Magnoliopsida > Poales > Poaceae > Eragrostis > Eragrostis curvula. Next base: position 7,063,847 of record CM017445.1, on the reverse strand, counting down.
CAATCCATAGTGGGGATACTTCTGGCGGGAGCAGGCGAGGTAGTCCTCAGTGGGGAGGCCTATCTCTGGGATGCGATTCCTCCTTTGAGGATAGCTATTGAAGATGCTTGCTTCGGTCGTATAAGGACCGGTTCATGTGCCGCCTTGCCTAGCACCTCTCGTACAACCACATGCCTTGAATGGGAAAGGTTTGGAACCACACCCTACTATAGTGTTCACCCGGTACCCACCTGGAGGGCAGGAGTTGCGGCGGAAGCCAGGAGAAGACTCGACATGGCAGGTGTCGGGATCCGGCATATGGTGTTTATTCAGGCCTTCTACATGATAATGATGATATTGTGAAGCCCCTGGTTGCAGTATTTCCGTGGTGGTGCCGTGGTGACACCAAGTAGGTACGGGACCATTAGTGTGTCTGTCCAATCTATGACGATGGAAAGGGCTGGCATGCCTTGTGGGGAATTGTGTACAACCTCTGCAGAGTTACAAATCTATCATGATAGCCGTGTTCCACGGTAATGGGCAACGCGAAAGCTTGTGCCACACAATGATTAGTTTAACGGTGTGAGTAACTTCCTTGGTGTGTTTTTGGAATACTCCGGTGTGGAACCGTGTGCTGGTTTCCTGCCAGCATTAAAATGTGGGAACTGGCGGGATGGACTTTGTCTCCCCCAGGGCCAATCAACCCCATTAATCCTCAATGATAATCTTGATTAGTAGTTTGCGAACTGCTTTGTTTTACAAACAACCCCCTGCATAAAATTGGCCTTCCGCCCAAATGCTAAACCCTCGGCCCTATCCTTTGATAATATCCTTGCATGTTTATACCCCTTGCTGTTAGGACTTGCTGAGTACCTTATGTACTCACCCTTGCTTTAATCCTTCAGATGAAGAACCTGAGTATCAGGAGGATGGTGATGAAGAGTAGGGTTCCGTCTACACTCAAGATGCCTGTGCTAGTACCGCTTCCGACTTCAGCTGTAGTAGTATTTAAGTGGTTCTGCTGTTGCAGCCCACCTGCTTGATGCTTGTTGTATTAAAGTGGCCTTTGGCCGGTTATTGTAAGACCTTTTATGAATAAAGGCTTGTATGAGACTCGGTAATATTTATGTAACTGATGACTCTGTGATAACAGTCTGTTTAAGTGTTCGTATCAGCGTCTGATCCAGGGACTGGTACGGTATGCACTAGTGCTCCAGAAATGGGGTACGACAAACAAGACTCCCCACAATATGACGATAACGAGTAGGATCAGTGAGAGGCTCACCATCAGTGACGCGAAGATGAACATTGAGCTCCATGTGAGTCTCAACAGTACGACGATCAGTGAGAGAAGCAAGATCATGAATGTACTTTTCTTGAGATAGATAGAACCCCTCAGGTGTAGAGGAAATCTCAATCTCAAGGAAGTAACAAAGAAGACCAAGATCAGACATAAAAAACTGCTCACTGAGACGCGCCTTCACAAAGGCTATATACTCCAAATCATCTCCCGTAATGATCATATCATCAACATATAGAAGGAGAAGAGTCCGACCACGAGCAGAAGTATGGACAAACAACGCAGGATCATGATTACTGGCAGAAAAGCCAGCGGCAGTGATCACAGAGGCAAAGCGCTGAAACCAAGCACGAGGAGCCTGCTTAAGGCCATAAAGTGAGCGACGAAGACGACAAACCATGCCCTCAGGAACAGAATACCCAGGTGGAGGACGCATATACACCTCCTCATGCAACTCACCATTAAGAAAAGCATTCTTGACATCAAGCTGATAAATGGACCACCCACGTACAGAAGCCACAGCAAGAAGAGTGCGAACAGTGGTCATATGAGCAACAGGCGCAAAGGTCTCATCGTAGTCACGGCCATGCTCCTGCTGAAAGCCGCGAGCCACAAGACGAGCCTTATAACGCTCAAGAGAACCATCAGAGCGAGTCTTAACCGTATAGACCCACTTACAGGTAATAGGACGAACACGTGCAGGAAGAGGAACAAGATCCCACGTGCCTGTACGCTCAAGAGCAGCAATCTCCTCTGCCATAGCATGTTGCCATTCCTGATAGAGAATAGCATCACGATAAGAGGTAGGTTCAGAAAGAACCGTAGTAGAATAGGCAGAAGGAGAGAAAAAATCAGGACGCTGACGAATACGAGCTCCACATCTAATAAGCTGCTCGGGCGAAGGATCCGCTAAGGAAGATGCGTCAAGCATAGAAGATAGCCCATCGGGAGTAGAAGGTTCATCAGAAGAAGATGACACATCAGAGGATGCCAGAACACGTCGAGTATAGACCTGCGTCACCGGTGGCTTCAACGAATAGTCAGGGTCCCTAAAAGAAGGACCCGTAGAAGACTGTCGAGAAGGCACGGGTGAAGAAGACACCACAGGAGAAGGTGCCGGTGCCAATGAAAAAGGCACAATAGGAGAAGGTACCTGCGGAGGAGGTACCAGGCGAGTACTGGCAATAGAGACATCAAGCAAAGTCAAGAAGGAAAGTGGGTCAACTAAAGATGCAGAAGAGGTGTCTGAAAATGGACGAGGATAGTAAGGACGTGACTCGTCAAAAACAACATCTCGCGAAATCCGCATCTGACGACCAACGGGATCCCAACACCGATATCCCTTATGCACAGCACTATAGCCTAGAAAAACACACTCAACAGACTGAGCGGTTAGCTTAGTGCGCTCGCGAGGTGCAAGAAGCACATAGCATATACAGCCAAAAAGACGAAGGCTGGAGCAATCAGGTAACTTGCCGCAAAGACGCTTATATGGAATCCCTCCATGAAGAGCTGATGAAGGCTGAATATTAACCAAATAGTTGGCAGTAGAAACAGCCTCAGCCCAAAAATAGAGGAACAGAAGAAGCAATCATCAGAGCACGAGCAGTCTCAAGAAGATGACGATGCTTGCGCTCAGCGACACCATTCTGGGCATGAGCACCAGGACATGAAAACTGAGCAAGGGTGCCTTGCTCAGAAAAAACCTGACGAAGAGCTCCAGAAAGATACTCTCCTGCGGAGTCGGCACGAAAGACACGAATAGAAGTGTCAAAATGAGCACGAATCATAGCAGTAAAAGTCTTATAGATGGATAAAGCCTCACTACGATGTTTCATAAAATAAATCCATGTGTGACGAGAAAAATCATCTATAAAAAGTATATAATATCGTTGTCCCCCTGTAGAAACAAAGGGAGCAGGACCCCATACATCTGAATGAACAAGATCAAAAGGACGCTGTGACACTGACTCACTAGAATGATAAGGAAGTTGTATTTGCTTTCCTAACCTACATCCCTGACACTGGGCTAAAGACTAATGACCTGAAACAGACCCTAAAAGACCACGACGAATCAAAGCCGACAAGCGAGAGCCACATATATGACCCAAGCGATGATGCCACTGAGCAAAAGACGAGGTCGACGAAGCAGCAAAGGCGGAGCCAACAAGACTAGCAGACGCAGCGGAAGGAAGATGTAGCCAGTCAAGCTCCCAAAGACGCTGTGAATCACGGCGCCGGGGGCCAGTGCCAATCACCTGACTCGTGCAACGATCCTGAACATAACAAAAATCAGGATCAAGAATCACACGACAATCATAATCAGTAATTTGGCCGGCGGACATAAGCTGCATGGTCAAATCAGGAACACAAGAAACATCAGGGACGGAAAAAGAGTCAGATAAAAGAGTGCCCTTTCCAACAACAGAAAGAGGAGATCCATCAGCTGTATGAACAAAATGAGAACTAGGCGAAGAAACCATGGAAGAAAGACAAGAGCGATATGGAGTCATATGAAAAGAAGCACCGGAATCAACAACCCATGGACAAGTACCTGGAGTAGAAGGAGGGCGAGATCCCGCAAGGGAAGACTGAGAAGCAGCAGCAGAACCAGTCGGTGCAGAGGGCTGAGTCACAGAATCAGCAGCTCCTGGTGACGGAGAGGCGACGAGGCGACCGAGCAACCTGATGATCTCCTGTGTGTCTGAACCAGTAGAACTCCTATGAGAACCTCCAGTATTAGGGCTACCAGCACCCTGTGAAGACCGACGAGAACGAGCCCGCTGTTCCTTCCTCTTCTTGAAACAATAAGCCTCCACATGTCCCTCTTTACCACAATGAAAGCACTCAAGAACAGTAGCACCAGTGCAAGACGAAGGTGCCATAGAGGAAGGTGCCACAGGAGGAGGAGCTGCAGACGAAGAAGAGTGAGGAGCCGGTGGCGAAGAACGAGCAGCCAACACTGAAGAGCACTATAACAGACCAGCAGCACGAAGGCGATGCTCCTCATTACGAACCTCAGAAAGAGCCTCCATGAAAGAAACACAAGGGTGACGAGCAAGCAGCTGAGCACGACGTGGCTCAAACTCATCACGAAGCCGAGTCAAGAAGTCATAAGTGCGACGAAGCTCCAAGAACGTCTTCTGACTCTGGCAGGACTAACATGTGCTAGGGGACAACTGAGGGCCAAGAGTGTCAAGCTGACGCCAAATAGCAGATATCTGACCATAAAAATCATCAACCGTGCCATCACCCTGTCGAACAAGCTGCTCCTCGCGTACAACAGCAAGAAAAGTGGACTGTCCAGTAGGCTCATAACGCTCGCGAAGAAAAGTCCACATCTGATGTGCATAATCAAACTCAACAATATCAGCAGAAAACCGATCCTCCATGCTAGCAACAAGAATAGAAGCAGCTCGAGCATCCTCATCAATCCAGACCCTGTAGGTAGCATACTGTGACTCATAAGAGGCTATCAGATCATCATAATCACCCTGCAACTTCTCAACACTAGCATCATGATCAGCAAGTAACTTGTCAAAATCCTTCTTCTCCTCAGTAGTAGCTGTCACAGAGAGAACAGGCTTCACTGGAAGCACAAGCGGCACAGGAGCAGTAGGGCGAGGTGGACAAGGCAGCTCGCCAGTAAGAAACTCCCAAAGACGCAAACCACGCATATGAATCCGAAGACGAGGAACCCAGTCACGATAGTTGGTGCCACTGAAAAGCACCGGGCAACGAAGAACGGGAACAACTCCAGATGTAGTCGAAGGAGCCATGTCGACGGCGAGAGCGCAAAAGAAGCAGCGGTGGGCGACGGCGAGAGCGCTTGAGAGAAGCGGCGCAAGCAACAGTTTTTTTTTTTTGAGTACCCTGCTCAAATGTTACTGTGGCAGATGAACGCGACAAGAGAGATCGCGCGAGAAGCCAACAGAGAAAAACAAAACAACAGTCCTTTTTTTTTTTTTATGAACCGAGCCGACCGATGGAAACGAGCCGAGCCGCGAGCCAGCAGAACGAGCTGAGCCGCAAGCGGACGAAACGAGCCAAGCCGCGAGCCGCGAGCCGACGGAACGAGCCAAGCCGTTAGCCGAGCAGGCGAGCCGAGCTTCGAGCCGATGAGGCGAGCCGAGCCGAGCTGAAGACGCCGGCTCAAAATCCAATCGAGCCGACGTCGATGAAGATCAATCCCGGCGAGTTCGACGACGGCGGCAGCAATTCCGGCGACCCGGCGGCGGAGACGGCGATAGCAGGGGAGGGCGCGGTGATGTGAGATGGCGGCGGCGCGTCCCGTGCAAGAGATTGGCGGCAACGCGTCCCGTGCAATAGATCGCCGGCGTCGGGTTCTCGATGAAGAGGATGGCGGCGCGTCCCAGACGACGACGACGACGACGCGTCTCGAGGACAGAGAGCGGCAGCGCAGCGTCGAGAATAAAGGACGGCGACGCGTCCAGTTGATGATGACGGCTAGATCAACGACGAGCTTCAAAGACGAAGAAGCGACGACGTACAGATCAAGAACAGCTTCAAGAAGAAGCAGAACGCCAGACTTCAAGACAAGAAGTACAGCGAAGAAGAATTGGAGGGTGGCAGGCGCAAGTGCAACGCCCAGAATCTCTAGGGGAGGAGAGAAAAACCTAACCCTAGATTGGCTCTGTATACTATGTTATGAATAGCACTTGTATTCATAATGGGGGCAATAGGCCCAAATATATACATGTACAGGTGTATGTAAATATGCACAAAACCCCTTATACAATAGGGAAACTACAAGACTTCATATACATCTAACAGTTAGGTCTTGCTATCTTTTCCCCTGTCATTGATCACCCGTACGCGAGTTGTTCGTCATTCCGTGTCGATGCAAGAATCCCAAACAAAACCACAACGTGCAAATTGATTAGCAACGGCCGGAGAAGGAGAAACCGTATTGAACGACGGCGTATAGTAGGAGAACCGATTCTATCCAGTAATTAATTTGGGTGGATCTATATCGTTCGCTCGCCGGGTCCGGTTCATGAAGCGAGAAAAAATACCATGCGTATCGCCAACTAACAAGGACGGTTAGGTGATACAATTGAGCTGGATATCCATTGTTGGTATTTCTTACGGTCACAGATAAATCCGCAAGCGCACGGAGAATACCGTTGTAGCACTTCACCCGTGAGTATTCAAGGGTATCGTATTTTCCACAGGGAAGGCGGTGGTTTACGAGATAGCAAAGTTCATAATCACATAACTAATAATGTACCAAGGTCTAAACAGGGGTAAGGATAATAATAAGGTAGGGGTAGTGTGACAACACAACCAGAGCAATCCAATCTAACACTAGAACTAAGCCTAGGCTAAGCGGGGTTAAGAAGAGAGCCGAGATGGATCCTTATGTACTTCTTATATTCCTGCTCATGCAACACATACAAGTCTAAGCTCTATGTCAACCTGGAACAAGGGGGGTAACCAGCAAGGCTGTCACCACCTACCGGCATTCCTTCTACCAGGCAATCAAGGCTATCTACCGTAGAACAAAGAGGATTAAGCACAGCAGGGCTGTCACCACCTACCGGCAACCCTCTACCAGGACACGTGACACTAGGGCTATTAAGTCCCTATGCCAGTCCTAGGGTCACGTGACAGCAAGGCAATTAAGTCCTCGCTGCCAGACCTTCTCTTGTTCAAGCAGACAACCAAACACCCAAAGCTGTTTATCAACCTAAGCACCATGCTCACATTGCTACATAGTACTCTCGATTCCCACGGGACTTTGACCCTTCGGATCATCAAGTCGGGAATAAGAGTACACCTAATCCTGACCCGACGGATCAACAGATCAAGTGCTAGAACATGCATGACTCTGACCCTACGGATCATCAAGTCAATGGGTGAGACATGCGTAACTCTAACCCTGCGGATTAACAAGCTACGATCTATATCGCACATAACTCTAACCCTACGGATTAACAAGTTATGGGCCCGAGCATGTCTCACCACTTCATGCATGAATCGAGTGTAAGGACATAAACGAATGAATAAAGGCATGTCAAGCATGAAGCAACCAATCATGACTAGATAACAACCACATAGAAAGCACATGGCTATCATACTAGTACAATCATAAGTCATAAGGAATAAAGAAGATAATTCTATTGAGGTGGACCTTGATACTTACTTGATATACGATGAACGACGAACGAGCGATGAACGAACGACGAACGATTAATGAACGACGAACGAACGAAGAACGAACGACGAACAATATATTATTAGCAAGTATCCTCAAGATACAAGATTGGGCTAAGTCCTCACAAAGGGAGGACAGCCCTCTCCTCTACCAAACTCTCCCCTCTACTGCTCTACAGCCTAGAGACTAGTCTAATGCTAGAGAATGGATTCCTCTTGGTGTCAATGTGTGTTGTCTTGTGTTGTGAGAAGAGGGGGGTACCCCTTATTATATAGCCTCCAAGGTCGGTGGAATTGAGTCGGTTCCGCGAGGTGGTATCATTGATTGCAGGGGGAACCGACATTGCAACGTCGGTTGCGAACCGCCATAGAAAAGTGGGCCTCAATGGGCTTTAGGGGGGGTCGGCCGACCCAGCTAGGGGGGGTCGGCCGACCTGTGGCTGGCCCCACCTGGGCTGAGCCTTGGCAGGTGGTCTCCCCTCTGTTCCTTGACCTTGGTCCCGAGTGCTATGGGTAAACTTGAGTGTTTCTCTCGGTTATTGGGCCCTTGGAAGGTATCTTTATTCCGGGAAAAACTGAGTTTCCAGGATTTGGAGTTTTGGGCCTCTTTTGCCTCGGGTTTGTATAGGATTCATCTTGATTGCACCTGCACCCATAATTTCACCAAGACTTGTGGAATTCGTTAGTTTAAAACCCTACCACTATGTTTGGTGTTTACTTTGATTCCATTTGTGCAGGTATTTGACGGTCAAAATCGTGCCGTAACGACTGTCAACAAGACCCCCACACTTGAGCCTTTGCTCATCCTCGAGTGAAGGTGGAAGATTAAGATAAAACACGACTTCCATTGGTATGATGCTAGCATACAAGTTATTCCAAGCCATACCTGTACCCGTGAACTTTTGATGTGTCTACCATGTCATCTTGGGCGGTTGAGGAATGGAACGGTCTTGATTCAAGTCATCATAACTCCCTCTGCTGAGTAACTTGGGTTTTTGATAGATTTTCAAAGTAAAAACATAGCTCATACTCCTCAAATGATCACTCTCAAATCGCTCAATGTGTATGGTTCCTTACCAAGGCATTGGATTTGCCTCTTTTCATCCTACTTCTACAAAAGGCTTTATGTGGAGCTTGGTAGGGAATGAAAGAGAGGCATACTTGTATCACATATTTTGCCGAACCAAAAGGGTGGATCCATGGAGAATGCAAGTCATACATCTTGATCAAGGTTGTATGAGGGTGGTGTGGTGGAAATTGTACTCCTTTTTTTGCGTTCCTTCTCTCTTTCTCTTTTTGAATGTTTTAGGAGGACATGGCTATGATTCTTTCTTTTTTTTTTTCAACATTATCCCTTCTCTTTTTTTTTTTTTTCATCATGCTCTACTTTTGTATGAGCAGGGATTATTCTTTCTTTTGCATAGCCATGTCTCCAATGATAATTAGAGAGAGAGAAAGGTAACAATGCTTTTGTGGAGTACTTATTTTGGTGGATGGATGGTGGTATTGCTTAACTTCCAGTGTAGAAGTTCAGCATGTGAGGTGGAGTGTACGTGATCTTGATCAAGAGAGTATGACAAGTTTCTCACTAGGGTCACACAATTTTGATAAAGCTCAATGTAATGACAAGCAGCATATGTGTGTAGGTTTTCCAATGTAGTCAACATATGGCTTTGGTAGGAATATAAGATCATCGAGGAGCATAGAGCTATAGATTTTAAATTTTTGCAAGATAAATTCCCAAGCACTCTATGCAGAAGAAGCATGATTCATCTCATCCAACCATATCACATTCACCAACAACTTAGATAAACAAGGGTTCCTATGATATTGGTGTTCACAAGCAACAGGTGTATGATGCGAGGAATAAAGAGTATGCAGGCCAACCAACTAGAAGCATGTATGTTGAGGGAACAACAAAGTTCATTTTATTCTTGAGTTAAATTTTAGTGATTGACTCAAAAGATTATTTTAACTCATGAATTGGGGAGATGGAGGAGAGAGGATGCGCAAACCGTCGCCTTGGATGAAGTGGAGACCAAGTGGACCATGGGATGTTTGATCGACCCAAAGGTTCGACCCAACTTTGTTTTCTTGTCCCGAGGGCTCCACTGTTTTACGTGTCGATCAGTGCGAGGTTGTGCATCATGTTGGTGGGGGAGATCTCGAATGTGTGCGTGATGAAGAACTCGAGAGATCTCCCCCCACACTTGTTCTTGTACCTGCTTTATTTTTTCAAAACAAACAAAAACAAAGCGAAGACAAAGAGGACTCTACCGGGGTTAAAGACCGGGGAGCCTAGATTTATTGAATTAAACTCTAGGTGCCTTATGAAAGAAAAGAGAGAAGAAGCACCTAGCTTACTTATTTATTTATTTATTGATTTTAGTTTTATAATTTTTTATTTTATTTTGACATTTTCAAGGTGGAAGAAAAAGGATACAAGTTGCGATATAAGTTACCTTTGTGGGGGGAGGGAACCTCTCCCCACACTTGTTCTTTGCTCTCGGCCCTTGCTTTGGGGTTGACCCCCAAGTGGTTGTGGTAGTAGGGCGTACAGTCATTTTGAGTTTTTGAGCAGCGTGGCTATGAAGTGGCGATCTTGTCTTCCATATTTTGCTGCCACTAAGTGTCACAACGGTGGTGGCACTCGCATGGCTGCAATTTTTTTTTTCAGCTCTTGAGAATCCTGCCAGAAACACTACTCCTGCAAGCAATCTTCATCCAACTTGGAGAGGCATGGTTAGCTCTCGGAGCACATACAAACAAGGTCCCGGGTTAGATGACCGGACCTCATTTGTACAGCCGAGGAAGAAAGGCACAAGCAAGTCCTGTGGACCAAGATTGAGTGTGACCATGGGCAAGATAATCCTCGTTGATTAAAAGCAACTTGGGGCTTAGTGATATGAAAACTCGAAACAATGTAAGCCCCAACTCCATGAATGATATGAGAAAACAACGAGGTGCACTCAAGAAGTCCAAATTGCTTGGAAAGTTCTAACCATTCATGCATTGCATAGGAGGGATTTTGATATTGTAAACCATGGCAAGAGGATTCTAAGCTCATTCCTCATACAAATATGTCTATGATTGCTTTGAGGAACACAAGTCATGGCAAGCCAATCATGCATCAAGCACCAGAAGGGATGTGATACTTTGCCAAAGAGCATGCTTGTGAAGATCAGGAGTTGTAGGTTCAAAGTCTGACAAGCAATGCTTATGAAAGCCTAGTAGAAAGCAAGGATGTGTGCATGAAGGGTGATACTCCCTATGGAAGAACCGAAGGGCAGTACCATTGCCTAACTACTACAAGGATGCATGGGAAATCATGTGGTAAGTAGGTGGGAGCCATACTCATCCACACGAACAAAAACCGTATCACCCTTGGGCTTCCAATTATTAGCAAAGAATGTGGTTATACCTTCGTTGTGCAGAGATTTCGAATTGAAGTTGTAGGCTTGTACCTTCTTTTCGCACACCAAGACAAGGTTGGTGTCGAAGAGGAGTCTTGACGTGTTGTTTTCATCATGGTCCTCCTCCATGGGATCTTCGTGAGGCTCTTCATGCCAATCTTCTCACATTAGGCATGAGCTCAATGGAGGGGGACGAGTATGGGTCACGTCGGGGGTGACTTGTGTTTGAACTGGTCGCCTTCTTCAACGTGTTGATGAGCTGATTTTTGGCCTTTATCTTGGCTGCACATAAGAGCAAGAACACAAAAGCGAACTCGAGCACGGGTTACGTTAGTGAAAACCAAATGGATTTCCCGTCGGTTGCCTTTGCAAGGATGTCTTTTTTATCGCAACTCAATTTTTTGAACAAATAGAAAAGAAGAGAAAGGGAAATCTTTTTCTTAACTTCGAGACGAAAAGCCAAAAGGGTTTGTCTCAAAATTATCTCTCTTTGAGAATGATTTTCGAAAAAAAGAAAAAGAAGAGTTGGAGACGACTGAAGATCGAAGAAGTTTATTTTTGAAAGACTCCAACTATGCAAATAAGAGAACCAAAGAAAAGAGAAAATCTTTTTCTTAAACTTGAGACAAAACATCATGGAAAATTGGGGAAATGCGAGAGCAAGAATTTTGTTTTAAGGGTGCTTGAGTACGAAAGGGATGAATTTGAAGAATCCAAACACCCTTGCATCCAAATGAAAAGAAATGAAGTTCAACTTGGTCAACAGCCCCACAATGGCTATATGCTTTAAAGTCAAGGGGGCTATGCCAAAATTCCATCAAAACTTTTGCTCAAAGCATTTTCCAAAAGGTTGGCTCAAGTTAAATTTTACCAAATTTATTCTCTCAGATTTTTTTTTTCAAGGAGATCTTGTTCTTGAACTTGGGGCAAACAATGAAAATTCTCGGGAAATGCAAGAGTAAGAATTTTGGAAAAGAGTGCTTGAGTGGAATGAAAAGTGAAGGCACCAAGCACTTGGAAACAAATATAATGAAATGAAGTCCAATTTTGGTTGACAACCTCATGATGGCTATGTGTTGGAAAGCCAGAGGGAGTTGTGCCAAAAATTCCACCAAAATTTTGCTCAAAACATTCTCCATAAAAAAGATTGCCTCAAACTCATTTTCAAAAATAAAGAAATTTTTGTAAATGTAATGTGGTTTGAAAAATCCCAAACAAAAGTCGGAAAGATTCAAACATGCAAACAATGGAAATGCATGTCGAGGGAGAATTCAAATATGCAAGTGAAATGCATGAATGAAATTGAGGGAATTCAAATATGCATGTGGAAATGGAAATCAAATATGAGGTAACTACCAATTTACCTTTGGCAAGGGCATCATCGTTTTATGTCCAATGAGCAAGACTTCTCTCCATTGCGTTTAGCTTGGCGACTTGGTGCTTGATCCCGGAGATGAGGATGCAAACAACTTCTCGTGTTGGGGTTGTAGCTGTCTTTTCAAAGCACTTGTGCGAAGCCTTCTCCCCTTGTGCTTCCCTTTTAGGGTGATGTTGGAAGGCGTCTCTTCCTGTTGAGGGTGTGGTCTCCACCCTTCACCGATAGCTACCTTCTCAACTAATTTTGTTGCTTCCGCAGCGGTAAGTGAGAAGATGCTCCCCTCGGCACGAGAATCAAGATAGTCACGAGCTGGTTGTGTCAACCCGTGGTAGAAATTGATCAATATTGTCCAATCATCCATTCCACGATCAGGGCATGTTGTCAAATAATCTTGAAGTTTCTCCCATGCTTTAGGAATGGATTCTTCTTGTGCTCTCCAAAAGTTTGGAGTTTGTACATGAAGGGCATAGGCTTTGCCTCTTGGAGAGTATTTCTCGAGGAACGCTTCAGAGCAATCATCCCAAGTAGTCGCAACACTTGGGTTGGCATAGAACCATTGTCTTACTTCCCCCACAAGAGAATAGGGAAATAGACGAAGTCGGATGATATCTTGGTTGACTCCCTTGATGGACAAAGTTTTGCAAACCTTCAGGAATTTTCGAAGATGGGTGCTTGCGTCCTCGTTGGCCGTTCCATGGAATGGATTGGCCTGCACCATGTAGATTTGGCTGGCTCTAGGTCTGAAGTTTCCGTCTCCAGTGCTGACGTGTGGCCCAAGTGCCATACGGTCAACAACGGCATCGGAGTATTCTTGGAATAACTTTTCAGCGATTGGCGTTGAGCTTGATGGTGTGGATGTAGCTGCGGGGTATTCGTGGGAAAACTTTTGACCCATTGGTGTTGAGCTTGATGGTGCGGGTGTAGCTGGCTTGACTGTGAAGAGTATTCTTGAGGATGGGTGACTCGCGGTTCTGTTCGTCTCAAGATTACTTCTTGATTTTCTGTGTATTGCCTCGATAGGTCAATGCCAGAGGTACACTACCCTGTTTTCACATAAAGAGAAAACAAAGCAAAGGTAGACCTATCTAGACAGTGGTAATTAAAAGAAATATAATTATAAACAATGCTAGTCACAGATAAATCCGCAAGCGCACGGAGAATACCGTTGTAGCACTTCACCCGTGAGTATTCAAGGGTATCGTATTTTCCACAGGGAAGGCGGTGGTTTACGAGATAGCAAAGTTCATAATCACATAACTAATAATGTACCAAGGTCTAAACAGGGGTAAGGATAATAATAAGGTAGGGGTAGTGTGACAACACAACCAGAGCAATCCAATCTAACACTAGAACTAAGCCTAGGCTAAGCGGGGTTAAGAAGAGAGCCGAGATGGATCCTTATGTACTTCTTATATTCCTGCTCATGCAACACATACAAGTCTAAGCTCTATGTCAACCTGGAACAAGGGGGGTAACCAGCAAGGCTGTCACCACCTACCGGCATTCCTTCTACCAGGCAATCAAGGCTATCTACCGTAGAACAAAGAGGATTAAGCACAGCAGGGCTGTCACCACCTACCGGCAACCCTCTACCAGGACACGTGACACTAGGGCTATTAAGTCCCTATGCCAGTCCTAGGGTCACGTGACAGCAAGGCAATTAAGTCCTCGCTGCCAGACCTTCTCTTGTTCAAGCAGACAACCAAACACCCAAAGCTGTTTATCAACCTAAGCACCATGCTCACATTGCTACATAGTACTCTCGATTCCCACGGGACTTTGACCCTTCGGATCATCAAGTCGGGAATAAGAGTACACCTAATCCTGACCCGACGGATCAACAGATCAAGTGCTAGAACATGCATGACTCTGACCCTACGGATCATCAAGTCAATGGGTGAGACATGCGTAACTCTAACCCTGCGGATTAACAAGCTACGATCTATATCGCACATAACTCTAACCCTACGGATTAACAAGTTATGGGCCCGAGCATGTCTCACCACTTCATGCATGAATCGAGTGTAAGGACATAAACGAATGAATAAAGGCATGTCAAGCATGAAGCAACCAATCATGACTAGATAACAACCACATAGAAAGCACATGGCTATCATACTAGTACAATCATAAGTCATAAGGAATAAAGAAGATAATTCTATTGAGGTGGACCTTGATACTTACTTGATATACGATGAACGACGAACGAGCGATGAACGAACGACGAACGATTAATGAACGACGAACGAACGAAGAACGAACGACGAACAATATATTATTAGCAAGTATCCTCAAGATACAAGATTGGGCTAAGTCCTCACAAAGGGAGGACAGCCCTCTCCTCTACCAAACTCTCCCCTCTACTGCTCTACAGCCTAGAGACTAGTCTAATGCTAGAGAATGGATTCCTCTTGGTGTCAATGTGTGTTGTCTTGTGTTGTGAGAGGAGGGGGGTACCCCTTATTATATAGCCTCCAAGGTCGGTGGAATTGAGTCGGTTCCGCGAGGTGGTATCATTGATTGCAGGGGGAACCGACATTGCAACGTCGGTTGCGAACCGCCATAGAAGAGTGGGCCTCAATGGGCTTTAGGGGGGGTCGGCCGACCCAGCTAGGGGGGGTCGGCCGACCTGTGGCTGGCCCCACCTGGGCTGAGCCTTGGCAGGTGGTCTCCCCTCTGTTCCTTGACCTTGGTCCCGAGTGCTATGGGTAAACTTGAGTGTTTCTCTCGGTTATTGGGCCCTTGGAAGGTATCTTTATTCCGGGAAAAACTGAGTTTCCAGGATTTGGAGTTTTGGGCCTCTTTTGCCTCGGGTTTGTATAGGATTCATCTTGATTGCACCTGCACCCATAATTTCACCAAGACTTGTGGAATTCGTTAGTTTAAAACCCTACCACTATGTTTGGTGTTTACTTTGATTCCATTTGTGCAGGTATTTGACGGTCAAAATCGTGCCGTAACGACCGTCAACATCCATCGATCGATCTGTGACACCCCGTGTCACTGGAACCAGTCAGCACACACCTCACCATCTGAACAGAAACCAGAAACAAACCAAGTTTGAATACAAATTTCAAGATTCAAACAATTGTCAAATCCAAGCTTGTGAAGAAACTCAAATTTTCTAGTAGCAACCTGAGGAACCAAAAATACCAGAGGATGCAGGTCAGGAAGAAAGAATTTTGGAGAATTTATCACAATTTTAGGAATTCGTTTAGCTGCCCAAATAAATCTCAGAACCTTAGAAAGTACCCAATTTGACTAGCTTCAGTTTGCAATCTACTGGGAGTCCAGCTGTGCATGTTGGCCAGTTTGTATTTCAGTTCAAGATCTTTCAAAAGAGACCAGTTCGGTGATTTTTCGAGGTGGTTTACTATTTTAAATAGTGTGCCAAAAATTGGAGAAAAATCACAGTTTGAATAATTTGCGAAAAAGAAAAGATGCCACTAGGCCCGCATGTTAGCCACTCCGCTCTCACCTAATCGCCCGACGCCGCGCGCCGCGTGGACGACGGCGTACGGCGACGCCGCGCGGTGCCCTGGCCCGCTCTCGTCCGCGCCTCAACGCATAAAACGGCCGCTCCTCGCCTGTCCGAGCGCTATCGCTCAATTTCCTTTCACCCTCGCTCTCACTAGCCTCTCGGCATGGCCGGCCACCTCCAGCTCGAGCCGCTGTCGCTGCCGCCGAGCAAGCCCAGCCCGAGCTGCTACGCCGATTGCTGCTCCACTGCACCCTTGAGCCATCTCCGGCAAGTGGCTAAGTCGCCGTGGCCTCGGACCCCGCAGTCCCGCCGTGAATCGCGAAGATTTGGTCGTCATCTCCAAGTCTGGCAGCCGCTCCCCATCTGCCTCCCCGCGCAATATCCCTTCTCCGGTGAGTCTCGTCGTCGATGCACAGTGCTCCGAGCTGCACACCACTTCTGCGCACCTTCCCCACTCATTTTTTTTCCTTCCCCGCTGCTCCCCTCGCCGGCATTCGATTTTCCCTTTCCGACATCGCACGCCGCCGCGGCCATAGTCTCGTCAAGCTCCGCCTCAGAGCCTCCTCCTCGTCGACGTGTACCAAGACTCGATCCCCAATGTCTTCGTGAAGCTTGGGAGCCAAGAACCCGACCCCTCGTCTTGATACACGAGCTTCGGTTGCCGCCGAAGTCCCTCCACCCGCCGTACCTCGTTGCCGAGCTTCTTCCAGCCACCCCCCATCCACTCCGAGTCGACGAGGTGAAGTCTCCACTCCGCTTCCTTCCTTTTCATCCCAACCCCGCGCCAAATGGTCGCCGGAAACGCCGTTCAGGCGAGAGCGCCGCCACACTCTGGCAAGGCGCAGGCCACCACACCGGTGACCACAAGGTACCGGATCTGGTGCGTCTGCGCTGGATCCCGTGTGGCCATCCGCGTGGTCCTCCGTGTGTTCTCGCGCGTGAGTGGCCAGATCTTCTGTAGCACACGGTAGATCTGGTGTGGCCGAAGTCGTGTGGCCCGCTGTGTGGCCTCGATTTGATTGGTCCGCCCAATTTTCAAATCCTTTTCAAATTAGTTTAATTCCCCAGAAATTCACAGAAACTTGTAAAATGCATAATAAATCGAATACAAGTCAGAAAAATACGAATCCAATTTTGTTGGCTTCCATGAGACCTGCTCTGCCCAACCAACTCGTCAAATCACTTAATGCAACTTCTCTGTTTTCTGTATCAAATGCAAATATGCAGATATTGTTTAATTCATAATACATTATATGTTGCTCCATAAATCCTGAAATATTGCATGCTTGTTAAGCTACTGTTAACACACTTACAAAACATTTTCCACTGTAATAGATTGTTTAATTATTTTCCTATGATTTAAACTGTGTTCTGCATTGTTTAAATCACTATAAATAATCCTGATAACAATAAATCGCCAACCTTCACTGTAAATTGCTTCCAGTAGCACTTCACCCCATGAAAATGCCACTGGACCTGAACCAATTGTTGAAGTTCATTAAACTAATTAATCCACTTGAATTAAGTTAATCTTTTTCACTTGAACAAGAGTCAATAAAGGAAATACTGATAATGCAAGTTAATCAATTGCACTTACAGTGTAAATGTATGTCCCATAAATAATTAAATCTTAATTGTATCATGTTATTGCATCTAACTTGCATTTCCTTGTCATAGCGTATAGTTCTCGAGGTGATTCAGGAGCAGGTGGAGGACCAGGATGCTGAGCCGCTCAGGAGGAGCCGCTGACTAATCCTGTTGCTGACTGTGCTAGTACTAGTATCGTCCCTGAGCCACAAGCAAGCCCCAGTGCATGCCTACCTTGTTATGATTTTTATTTTCTCACTTGATTGGGGCTAGGAATTGATTGTGCATTAGGTTTATTAGGAGTTGATGTGAAACCCTAGAACTGAATTAGGATTACCCTTCCATATCCTACCTTGTGTCCTATTTTGTAGTAGTTGGTTCTAGGATATCGTTAGAATCTCCTATGCTTAGGGTCTAGCAAACGGTAGAAGATGAGTGGTAGGTCCCACTCGCATGATAGGAATCACCCTGGATTTTACTAGATGGATTTAGGATTTGTTGAGACCAGACGGGGGATTGTCTGTATAGGATGGTTGGAGAAGGCTGGGCCTTCACGGTGGTAGCCCTATCTGTGTCGATTGAGGACCGTTCGTTGTTGGCCCTATTGAGCAAGTTCGAACGTACTGATCCCATGCTCGTGTTTTTATGGGCCTAGTAAACCTAGTAGCCTGTGACCTGGATGTCTAGCGGATACTTGCACTTTCTATCATGGTACTTAGGAGAGAAGGGATGCCTCCCAACCGGGTCGTACGTCTGGGATGAGGACCGTGCGGGAGGGCCTTTCTCAGGAGGTGTGAGACCCAGCCTGCTCTGGGGGGGGGGGGGGGGACAGCGTAAACGGTTGCCGGATGTGACTTTTGCGCGTGTGTCACGTGTGGTCAGGTTTTCTCCTGCAGGATGTACATCGATGCCGCCGCTCTCGGAAATGAGCAACCTTGTTCAGTACGCCACATTGTAGTGTGATATGTTTGATGATGTGATGATGCTAGTTTATTACTGTTATATTTATATCTCATTACTGTATACTGCTTATCTGATGTATTGTTACTTTGTACCTGTTTTAGAGATAAGTGCACTGTTTTATTGGCTAAGTACTTAATCTGAAATAAAACTTAAAAGTAAGGGCCAAGTAATTAGTGCGGTTTATGCTAATGAGTCAGCCTACCCCTTGTAGGCTTTGCATTCTAGGAGTCAGCTGTAGTTAGCCACGTTGACGGGTAAGTCTTGCTGAGTATTAGTTGCTTAGGGTTTGGCTCTTTATGTTTTTGATGCAGGTAGTCTTTGCTTCCGCTGTTGCTTGGTGAAGTTTCTCCAGGTCCACATCGCGGGTTTCGATGTGCGGCCATGTACTGTTGAGTGCTGCAGATTTGGTGTAGTTGAGACTTCCGTTGTGCTACTCACATGTTTTAAATCATTTGAGACTTGTAATAACTTAAAGATGTAAAATTCATCATTTTTATGTGATGTACTGTTGTGTCTGTTCATCAGCACTTCTGACTCAATCCTGTGAAAAGCAGAAACGCTTCATGATCATAGAAGCATATCGAAATCGAGATTCCTTCACCACGATGGAGATTCTGTGGCGGAAGAGGATGAGGGGGCGGAGCCTTCATGGTTGCCAATGCGTGTGTCCACTCTGAGAAACATATTGCTGGAGCTGGACACCTCGCTTGAGCAGCGATGGAGCGTGTTCCAGTAGGACGAGCTTGCGGAGGCGAAGGCGGCACAAGCAACTGATGGATATACCCCAGATTTCCGCAAGCTCTGGGCCGACGCGTACGCACGGACGCAGCGCGCCGAGGCGGCTGCCCAGAGCCTCGGCTGGCGGTGCCGGGGGCCCATCGCTGCGGACAACTCGATGCCGCGCCTGATGGAGCG